>JBBDGP010002335.1:5000-260000 GCA_037952835.1 Lithobates septentrionalis
GCGTGCATTGCATGCAGTTGTAGGGCGGGCGTGACATTGGTCCCATGGACTTGTATTGGTCGCATTTAGCGCCGGTGATCCCTGCCGAATGCAGCATGCTGTTCCATTTTTGCTGTTGCATGTGTATAGCCATATGCAGCTGCATGTCTGGCCAGGAGTGGCTGCATGCCTGTTGTGGGGGGGGAGGGGGGGCAGTAAAACCAGGGCTCAATCATCTAGTTTTACCACTCCCTGGCCACTTGCGGGAACAAGCCCTAATTGGGCCCTTACTACCCCAGTAAGGGCCAGTTAGGGCTTGTTCACAGTAGTGGCCAGGGGGTGGTAAAACTAGATGATTGAGCCTTAGAGGATCTCTATGCTCTTTTTCTAAACAAAGGCTGTTTTGGGGGTTCCCTACCTGCTACGTTATGCAGGGTTTGCAGGTAATTTGCCGCTGACCGTGCCCCATTCTACTAAGTGGGAGGACTCCGCAATTACTGCACATCCTCCGGTCCGAATTGGTCCTAGTATGTATGCATAGGTGATAGGGACCTTAAATATGCAGGCGGTGATGTTCTGAGTCTCTGAGGCTGCATTCACAATACAGTGTTTTGAATCGCGGGCAGATTAACTGCGGATCTGCCCGCGATTTGACAGCGCCCGCGATTTGAATGACACCTCAAATAAAACGTGCTGCAATTGCGTCAAACCTGCATTGCGGGATGCATGCCGCCCCAAAAATAGTTCAGGAGCTACTCTTGGGTGACATGCGTCCCGCTATGTGGGTTTGCCGCAATTGCAACACGATCGCGCCAGACCCGCACCGCGCTTTGAGGTGTCATTCAAATGGCCTTTTGTCACACACACCTCGGCGCCGTCAAATCGCGGGCAGATCCGCTGCAAATCTGCCCCGTGATTCAAAACGCTGTATTGTGAATGCAGCCTAAAGCTCTGTTCACATCTCTGCGTTCCGAATCACAGGCGGAATTGCCACGATTCGTAATGGCGGCAAATCGTGGGATGCTCGTGCTTTCTCGGTGCGTTGCCCGTCAATTTCAATAGCACCCCAAATGCGGCACGAACGTTCCCGCACAGATATGAACGATACTCATTGGAAATCATGGGGTACGACTTGTCATGTGACTTTGCAATCCCAAGTCGCATGACAAGTCGCACTAGTGGAAACCGAGCCGTAGGCTCCGTTCATATCTATGGGGGCGAAAAATCACGCAAACAGAATCGCGGGACGTCTGTTGCCCCAAAAGACGTGCACGAGTTTCTTTTGACCAACGGGCGTTCCGCGATTCTATTTGCGCAATTTTCCCCCGATTGTCGCCTACGGCTCGGTTTCCACTAATGCGACTTGTCATGCGACTTGGGACTGCAAAGTCACATGACAAGTCGTACCTACCCCATGATTTCCAATGAGTACCGTTCATATCTGTGCGACTTCAAAGTAGTCCCTGCACTACTTTGGTCCCACTTTGAATGCGACTTGAGGTCCATAGACCTCAAGAATACACAAGCATTGCTTCAAGTCGCATTAAAATCGCGCGACTTTCCGGTCGCAATAGTGGAAACCTAGGCTAAAGCTGCAACTGCAATAAAAAAAAAAAAAGACAAAAAGTTTGATAAGGTGACGAGACGAGGATGACCTGGAAGATGTAGGATGTGTCCCTGTAGACACAATGTATATCCAACCCAATGTATGTGGGAGGAGAAGGTTGGATAAGGGGGGGTGTAATAAATTGGATTTTGCGTAGGGTACGCTCGCTGGAATCCTCTACACCCTCCCCGTGTTCCTGTGAACATCTTTCCTCACATCTCCGCACTTCAAAGCCGCGCCTCGTATTCTCTTTGAATTTAATTTCAGGGGTCAGCGGAGCCTGGGGCGCTCACCGTGTTTTTGTAGCAGTTTGGTGATGGAATATCCGAGTCTGCTTCCTGCTGCTCACAGATGTCCAGATAACATCCATCTGTTCCACACACATTTATTTATAAAGCTCAGAAAAAATAATTGCTTCTTGTTTGGTCACACTGTGACACGTTCTGACGCTGAATTCTTGGCTGCAGATTTTTTTTTTTTTTTTTTTGCAGTTTATAAATGTTCGTGGAAGCCGCAACGCCAAAGTGTGAAAAGGAGACGGATTGGAGAACCCATTCGTGAAATGCAGCGAGACCCAAATAAAATAACGCTTCTTAGAGGGAAACTCTTATTTTTGTCTTCCCTCAGTTAAAAATAATGGATTCCCCATTTTATGGGTGGTGTACGTCCTTTAAAAATAGGAATGTTTAAAAAAAAAAAAAATGTTGCCCAATCTGCATCCCCCAAGGCCATGTGCAGACCTTTCATACTTGTTTTCTGGCCCTGGAACCCCAGAAGTCAGTAATAAGAGTGGGAGCATTGATTTGGTAATTGGAAGTGATCTCTAGCAGTCTCTTGTCACATGTCCCCTCTCCTGTAGCATGTCCACAGTCTCTGTCTATCTCTTGTAGCATGTCTTCAGTCTCTCACCATCTCCTGTAAGTTGTTCACAGTCTCTGCCCCTCACTGTAAGGTGTCCACAGTCTCTGCCCATCCCTGTAAAGTGTCCACAGTCTCTGCCCATCACTGTAAAGTGTCCACAGTCTCTGTCCATCCCTGTAAAGTGTCCACAGTCTCTGTCCATCCCTGTAAAGTGTCCACAGTCTCTGTCCATCACTGTAAGGTGTCCACAGTCTCTGTCCATCACTGTAAGGTGTCCACAGTCTCTGTCCATCACTGTAAAGTGTCCACAGTCTCTGTCTATCACTGTAAGGTGTCCACAGTCTCTGCCCATCACTGTAAGGTGTCCACAGTCTCTGTCCATCTTTGTAAGGTGCCCACAGTCTCTGCCCATCACTGTAAAGTGTCCACAGTCTCTGTCCATCACTGTAAGGTGTCCACAGTCTCTGTCCATCACTGTAAGGTGTCCACAGTCTCTGTCCATCACTGTAAAGTGTCCACAGTCTCTGTCTATCACTGTAAAGTGTCCACAGTCTCTGCCCATCACTGTAAGGTGTCCACAGTCTCTGTCCATCTTTGTAAGGTGCCCACAGTCTCTGCCCATCACTGTAAAGTGCCCACAGTCTCTGCCTATCACTGTAAAGTGCCCACAGTCTCTGTCTATCACTGTAAGGTGTCCACAGTCTCTGCCCATCACTGTAAGGTGTCCACAGTCTCTGTCCATCTTTGTAAGGTGCCCACAGTCTCTGCCCATCACTGTAAAGTGTCCACAGTCTCTGTCCATCACTGTAAAGTGTCCACAGTCTCTGTCTATCACTGTAAGGTGTCCACAGTCTCTGCCCATCACTGTAAGGTGTCCACAGTCTCTGTCCATCTTTGTAAGGTGCCCACAGTCTCTGCCCATCACTGTAAAGTGTCCACAGTCTCTGCCCATCACTGTAAAGTGTCCGCAGTCTCTGTCCATCCCTGTAAAGTGTCCACAGTCTCTGCCCATCACTGTAAAGTGTCCACAGTCTCTGCCCATCACTGTAAGGTGTCCACAGTCTCTGTCCATCCCTGTAAGGTGCCCACAGTCTCTCTCCATCACTGTAAGGTGTCCACAGTCTCTCTCCATCACTGTAAGGTGTCCACAGTCTCTGCCCATCACTGCAAAGTGCCCACAGTCTCTGTCCATCCCTGTAAGGTGCCCACAGTCTCTGTCCATCACTGTAAGGTGCCAACAGTCTCTGTCCATCCCTGTAAAGTGCCCACGGTCTCTGCCCATCACTGTAAGGTGTCCACAGTCTCTGCCCATCACTGTAAAGTGTCCACAGTCTCTGCCCATCCCTTTAAAGTGTCCACGGTCTCTGTCCATCACTGTAAAGTGTCCGCAGTCTCTGTCCATCCCTGTAAAGTGCCCACAGTCTCTGCCCATCACTGTAAGGTGTCCACAGTCTCTGCCCATCACTGTAAAGTGTCCGCAGTCTCTGCCCATCACTGTAAAGTGTCCACAGTCTCTGCCCATCACTGTAAAGTGTCCACAGTCTCTGCCCATCACTGTAAAGTGTCCACAGTCTCTGCCCATCACTGTAAGGTGTCCACAGTCTCTCTCCATCACTGTAAGGTGTCCACAGTCTCTGCCCATCACTGTAAAGTGTCCACAGTCTCTGCCCATCACTGTAAAGTGTCCACAGTCTCTGTCCATCCCTGTAAGGTGTCCACAGTCTCTCTTCATCACTGTAAGGTGTCCACAGTCTCTGCCCATCACTGCAAAGTGCCCACGGTCTCTGTCCATCCCTGTAAGGTGCCCACAGTCTCTGTCCATCACTGTAAGGTGCCAACAGTCTCTGTCCATCCCTGTAAAGTGCCCACAGTCTCTGCCCATCACTGTAAAGTGCCCACAGTCTCTGCCTATCACTGTAAAGTGCCCACAGTCTCTGCCCATCACTGTAAGGTGTCCACAGTCTCTGTCCATCACTGTAAAGTGCCCACAGTCTCTGTCCATCACTGTAAGGTGCCCACAGTCTCTGCCCATCACTGTAAGGTGTCCACGGTCTCTGTCCATCCCTGTAAAGTGCCCACAGTCTCTTCCCATCACTGTAAGGTGCCCACAGTCTCTGCCCATCACTGTAAAGTGCCCACAGTCTCTGCCCATCACTGTAAAGTGCCCACAGTCTCTGTCCATCACTGTAAAGTGCCCACAGTCTCTGTCCATCACTGTAAAGTGTCCACAGTCTCTGTCTATCACTGTAAGGTGTCCACAGTCTCTGCCCATCACTGTAAGGTGTCCACAGTCTCTGTCCATCTTTGTAAGGTGCCCACAGTCTCTGCCCATCACTGTAAAGTGTCCACAGTCTCTGCCCATCACTGTAAAGTGTCCGCAGTCTCTGTCCATCCCTGTAAAGTGTCCACAGTCTCTGCCCATCACTGTAAAGTGTCCACAGTCTCTGCCCATCACTGTAAGGTGTCCACAGTCTCTGTCCATCCCTGTAAGGTGCCCACAGTCTCTCTCCATCACTGTAAGGTGTCCACAGTCTCTCTCCATCACTGTAAGGTGTCCACAGTCTCTGCCCATCACTGCAAAGTGCCCACAGTCTCTGTCCATCCCTGTAAGGTGCCCACAGTCTCTGTCCATCACTGTAAGGTGCCAACAGTCTCTGTCCATCCCTGTAAAGTGCCCACGGTCTCTGCCCATCACTGTAAGGTGTCCACAGTCTCTGCCCATCACTGTAAAGTGTCCACAGTCTCTGCCCATCCCTTTAAAGTGTCCACGGTCTCTGTCCATCACTGTAAAGTGTCCGCAGTCTCTGTCCATCCCTGTAAAGTGCCCACAGTCTCTGCCCATCACTGTAAGGTGTCCACAGTCTCTGCCCATCACTGTAAAGTGTCCGCAGTCTCTGCCCATCACTGTAAAGTGTCCACAGTCTCTGCCCATCACTGTAAATGGTCCACAGTCTCTGCCCATCACTGTAAAGTGTCCACAGTCTCTGCCCATCACTGTAAGGTGTCCACAGTCTCTCTCCATCACTGTAAGGTGTCCACAGTCTCTGCCCATCACTGTAAAGTGTCCACAGTCTCTGCCCATCACTGTAAAGTGTCCACAGTCTCTGTCCATCCCTGTAAGGTGTCCACAGTCTCTCTTCATCACTGTAAGGTGTCCACAGTCTCTGCCCATCACTGCAAAGTGCCCACGGTCTCTGTCCATCCCTGTAAGGTGCCCACAGTCTCTGTCCATCACTGTAAGGTGCCAACAGTCTCTGTCCATCCCTGTAAAGTGCCCACAGTCTCTGCCCATCACTGTAAAGTGCCCACAGTCTCTGCCTATCACTGTAAAGTGCCCACAGTCTCTGCCCATCACTGTAAGGTGTCCACAGTCTCTGTCCATCACTGTAAAGTGCCCACAGTCTCTGTCCATCACTGTAAGGTGCCCACAGTCTCTGCCCATCACTGTAAGGTGTCCACGGTCTCTGTCCATCCCTGTAAAGTGCCCACAGTCTCTTCCCATCACTGTAAGGTGCCCACAGTCTCTGCCCATCACTGTAAAGTGCCCACAGTCTCTGCCCATCACTGTAAAGTGCCCACAGTCTCTGTCCATCACTGTAAAGTGCCCACAGTCTCTGTCCATCACTGTAAAGTGCCCACAGTCTCTGTCCATCACTGTAAAGTGCCCACAGTCTCTGTCCATCACTGTAAAGTGTCCACAGTCTCTGTCCATCCCTGTAAAGTGCCCACAGTCTCTGCCCATCACTGTAAGGTGTGCACATTCTCTGCCCATCACTGTAAAGTGCCCACAGTCTCTGTCCATCACTGTAAAGTGCCCACAGTCCCTGTCTATCACTGTAAAGTGCCCACAGTCTCTGCCTATCACTGTAAAATGCCCACAGTCTCTGCCCATCACTGTAAAGTGTCCACAGTCTCTGCCCATCACTGTAAAGTACCCACAGTCTCTGTCCATCACTGTAAAGTGTCCACAGTCTCTGTCCATCCCTGTAAAGTGCCCACAGTCTCTGCCCATCACTGTAAGGTGCGCACATTCTCTGCCCATCACTGTAAAGTGCCCACAGTCTCTGTCCATCACTGTAAAGTGCCCACAGTCCCTGTCTATCACTGTAAAGTGCCCACAGTCTCTGCCTATCACTGTAAAATGCCCACAGTCTCTGCCCATCACTGTAAAGTGTCCACAGTCTCTGTCCATCACTGTAAAGTGCCCACAGTCTCTGCCTATCACTGCAAAGTGCCCACAGTCTCTGCCCATCACTGTAAAGTGCCCACAGTCTCTGCCCATCACTGTAAAGTGCCCACAGTCCCTGTCTATCACTGTAAAGTGCCCACAGTCTCTGCCCATCACTGTAAAGTGCCCACAGTCTCTGCCCATCACTGTAAAGTGTCCACAGTCTCTGCCCATCACTGTAAAGTACCCACAGTCTCTGTCCATCACTGTAAAGTGTCCACAGTCTCTGTCCATCCCTGTAAAGTGCCCACAGTCTCTGCCCATCACTGTAAGGTGCGCACATTCTCTGCCCATCACTGTAAAGTGCCCACAGCCTCTGTCCATCACTGTAAAGTGCCCACAGTCCCTGTCTATCACTGTAAAGTGCCCACAGTCTCTGCCTATCACTGTAAAATGCCCACAGTCTCTGCCCATCACTGTAAAGTGTCCACAGTCTCTGTCCATCACTGTAAAGTGTCCACAGTCTCTGTCCATCACTGTAAAGTGCCCACAGTCTCTGCCTATCACTGTAAAGTGCCCACAGTCTCTGCCCATCACTGTAAAGTGCCCACAGTCTCTGCCCATCACTGTAAAGTGCCCACAGTCCCTGTCTATCACTGTAAAGTGCCCACAGTCTCTGCCCATCACTGTAAAGTGCCCACAGTCTCTGCCCATCACTATAAAGTGTCCACAGTCTCTGCCCATCACTGTAAAGTACCCACAGTCTCTGTCCATCACTGTAAAGTGTCCACAGTCTCTGTCCATCCCTGTAAAGTGCCCACAGTCTCTGCCCATCACTGTAAGGTGCGCACATTCTCTGCCCATCACTGTAAAGTGCCCACAGTCTCTGTCCATCACTGTAAAGTGCCCACAGTCCCTGTCTATCACTGTAAAGTGCCCACAGTCTCTGCCTATCACTGTAAAATGCCCACAGTCTCTGCCCATCACTGTAAAGTGTCCACAGTCTCTGTCCATCACTGTAAAGTGCCCACAGTCTCTGCCTATCACTGTAAAGTGCCCACAGTCTCTGCCCATCACTGTAAAGTGCCCACAGTCCCTGTCTATCACTGTAAAGTGCCCACAGTCTCTGCCCATCACTGTAAAGTGCCCACAGTCTCTGTCCATCACTGTAAGGTGCCCACAGTCTCTGTCCATCACTGTAAAGTGCCCACAGTCTCTGTCCATCACTGTAAAGTGTCCGCAGTCTGTCCATCACTGTAAAGTGTCCACAGTCTCTGCCCATCCCTTTAAAGTGTCCACGGTCTCTGTCCATCACTGTAAAGTGTCCGCAGTCTCTGTCCATCCCTGTAAAGTGCCCACAGTCTCTGCCCATCACTGTAAGGTGTCCACAGTCTCTGCCCATCACTGTAAAGTGTCCGCAGTCTCTGCCCATCACTGTAAAGTGTCCACAGTCTCTGCCCATCACTGTAAAGTGTCCACAGTCTCTGCCCATCACTGTAAAGTGTCCACAGTCTCTGCCCATCACTGTAAAGTGTCCACAGTCTCTGCCTATCACTGTAAGGTGTCCACAGTTTCTGTCCATCCCTGTAAGGTGCCCACAGTCTCTGTCCATCACTGTAAGGTGTCCACAGTCTCTCTCCATCACTGTAAAGTGCCCACAGTCTCTGTCCATCCCTGTAAGGTGCCCACAGTCTCTGTCCATCCCTGTAAGGTGCCCACAGTCTCTGTCCATCACTGTAAGGTGCCCACAGTCTCTGTCCATCCCTGTAAAGTGCCCACAGTCTCTGCCCATCACTGTAAGGTGCCCACAGTCTCTGCCCATCACTGTAAAGTGCCCACAGTCTCTGTCCATCACTGTAAAGTGCCCACAGTCTCTGCCTATCACTGTAAAGTGCCCACAGTCTCTGTCCATCACTGTAAAGTGCCCACAGTCTCTGCCCATCACTGTAAAGTGTCCACAGTCTCTGTCCATCCCTGTAAAGTACCCAAAGTCTCTGCCTATCACTGTAAAGTGCCCACAGTCTCTGTCCATCACTGTAAAGTGTCCACAGTCTCTGTCCATCCCTGTAAAGTGCCCACAGTCTCTGCCTATCACTGTAAAGTGCCCACAGTCTCTGTCCATCCCTGTAAAGTGCCCACAGTCTCTGCCTATCACTGTAAAGTGCCCACAGTCTCTGTCCATCACTGTAAAGTGTCCACAGTCTCTGTCCATCACTGTAAAGTACCCACAGTCTCTGTCCATCACTGTAAGGTGCCCACAGTCTCTGTCCATCCCTGTAAAGTACCCACAGTCTCTGCCCATCACTGTAAAGTGTCCACAGTCTCTGTCCATCCCTGTAAAGTGCCCACAGTCTCTGTCCATCACTGTAAAGTGCCCACAGTCTCTGTCCATCCCTGTAAAGTGCCCACAGTCTCTGTCCATCACTGTAAAGTGTCCACAGTCTCTGTCCATCCCTGTAAAGTGCCCACAGTCTCTGCCTATCACTGTAAAGTGCCCACAGTCTCTGTCCATCCCTGTAAAATGCCCACAGTCTCTGCCTATCACTGTAAAGTGCCCACAGTCTCTGTCCATCACTGTAAGGTGCCCACAGTCTCTGTCCATCACTGTAAAGTGCCCACAGTCTCTGTCCATCCCTGTAAAGTACCCACAGTCTCTGCCTATCACTGTAAAGTGCCCACAGTCTCTGCCTATCACTGTAAAGTGCCCACAGTCTCTGTCCATCACTGTAAAGTGCCCACAGTCTCTGTCCATCACTGTAAAGTGTCCACAGTCTCTGTCCATCCCTGTAAAGTGCCCACAGTCTCTGCCTATCACTGTAAAGTGCCCACAGTCTCTGTCCATCCCTGTAAAGTGCCCACAGTCTCTGCCTATCACTGTAAAGTGCCCACAGTCTCTGTCCATCCCTGTAAAGTGCCCACAGTCTCTGCCTATCACTGTAAAGTGCCCACAGTCTCTGTCCATCACTGTAAAGTGCCCACAGTCTCTACCCATCACTGTAAAGTGTCCACAGTCTCTGTCCATCCCTGTAAAGTACCCACAGTCTCTGTCCATCACTGTAAGGTGCCCACAGTCTCTGTCCATCACTGTAAAGTGCCCACAGTCTCTGTCCATCCCTGTAAAGTACCCACAGTCTCTGCCTATCACTGTAAAGTGCCCACAGTCTCTGCCTATCACTGTAAAGTGCCCACAGTCTCTGTCCATCACTGTAAAGTGCCCACAGTCTCTGTCCATCACTGTAAAGTGCCCACAGTCTCTGTCCATCCCTGTAAAGTACCCACAGTCTCTGTCCATCACTGTAAGGTGCCCACAGTCTCTGTCCATCACTGTAAAGTGCCCACAGTCTCTGCCCATCACTGACATACTGACACCATCCTCTGCTCTACTGACTGACACTGTCCACTTTTAAGGTAGGCTAAGTTCATATTTTTAAAGTGATGTTTGTTTTATTATATCTTTCTAAGTTTTCCTTACTATTTCGTTAATCCTTGCTAGTTCATTTAAAAAAAAAAAAAGATCACTGAACCCCGGTGATTTTTTTTTTTAATCTCTTTTGTGTTTAGGTAGATCTGCACCTCTCAAAGGTTTTGGTCTATGGTAGTCTCCCTGTGGTGTGTTTCTACACATATAAATGTATCTGTGACTACAATAATAAAAATGTAATCCTTGAGAGTTGGATAAAGATTTTCTAGGCGCCAAAGTGAAAATAGTCGACGTGCACAGTTTATCTCTTCTTTTTTTTTTTTTTCCGCAGAATAATTTTTTTTTTTTTAAATTTTGCAAAAACTACGATTTCGAGACAAATCTCTACAGTAATAAAACTCGGCTATTAATTAGATGAAAGCTTTTCCTAACTCTGGACAGAAGGGGGCGCACATACACTGCGATTAAAAAGCGAATCTGAACTTTTTTTATTTATTTTTAATTATTATATCCTCTGAGGTGATAGTAGCGGTCATTCCTTTTGTGGTATCAGAGGAGAGGACGGGCCGCCGTGTCCAGCTGGAAACATTTTCCCACCACATGAAATGATTTCGACTCTCACCTGTTTACTTTTTAACTTCAGCCCCTTTAATTATTAACATGGGCGTTTTGGAAGTCAAGGTGATTCTTTTTCTTTTAAATGACCCCGTGGTCTTTTAATGGAGTGACCGTATCTTGGACTGTTTACTGAGTGTGAATACCGCTTGGCAGAATGCCACCAAACACACCTGACAGGGGGCCGGCTACTTTTCACCGACTTATGAATGAGCTGTGCTTCATCCCCAATGATACCATTACATGTTCTGGATTATTTTTATATGATAGTTTCTGTGACAATGTTTATTTTTATTTTTTTTTTGTGAATACAGTTTTCTTACAAAAAATATCAAACTGGGCATTGGGGGAGATCTGCAGTGTAACCACGTTCATTCATAGTCCAATGGGGGGGGACTCAAGATGTTGCAGTGAATAGTGATGTCACCCACCTAGAGATGCAGAATGCCTAAATAGAACTGCAAATGTTCTGCCAGTTAGAAAAGTTCATATACTGTCCATATTTACTTTGCTATAATGTAAATGTCTAAAAAAAAAACAAAAAAAAAAAAAACTAAGGCCTTCTGTGCTTGGGGGGAAAAAAGTGTGTGTATATATGTTTTCTGTATGTATATACACACATATTTTTGTAGCAGCTGTGGGTGTTCCTTACTCCTGCACTGAACAATGCTCATGCAATGAAATGAGCCCAGGCTGCATGATGACATCCTCCCACAGAAGTTGGGTCCTCGACAACCTGGGCTCATAGGAAGCGGGTTGAATTATGTTGGCTGTCATTCGACTTGGAACACTGGGGACATCTAGTGGCAAAAAGGAATTACTGCGGGAGACTATAGTTGCTTTTTAAAGCAGAGTTCCACACAAAAATGGAAATTACGCTTTTCGGAATCCCCCCACCCCTCCGGTGTCACGTTTGGCACCTTTCAGGGGGGAGGAGGGAGCAAATACCTAATACAGGTATTTTGCTCCCACTTCTGGGCATAGATACCCGTGCCACCTGCGGGTATCTACGCCACTCCCCCCCCCCCCCCCCCGCTGTCTTCTGGGAGACACACGGGTCCCAGGAGACAGCAGGGACCAGTGGGGACGCGCATCGCGAGTCGCGCATGCCCAGTAGGGAAACAGGAAGTGAAGCCACATCCTGGACCACAAACCTTCCTCACTGTGCTATATGTTTTCTGCTGCACCATTGGCTCGGTTATATCTTCTTAGTTCTCCCCATAAAATTATCAGAAATTTGTGCTTAAAGTAGAACTATAGGCAATATTTTTTTTCCGTCTTGGATAGAGTAAGGGAGTGTTATAGCCCCTGTTGGTTTATTTTTTACCATCCCTGTCCCATTGCAGAGATTTTCCTTCACTTCCTGCCCCATATCCAAACAGGAAATGAGAGGAAATCTATGCAAGTTTAGGGAATCCATTGCCCCCCCCCCCAGGCCCTCAGAACTAGAACAGAAAATTTCAGGGCTGGTCTTAAACAGCAAGGGGTGTGGCCTTGACAGGAAGGGGTGGGTCATATTTAAATTAGAGGGTGCGCGAGTTTAGTCAGGCCCAGGGCAGCACAAAACCTAAATACAACTACTGACTGTCAGAGTAACTAATCCAAACACGGGAACAAATAGGGGCGCTGGATTCAGATTTTTCGAAGGGTCACTGGGCTGCGGATTGGTAGCACTCCACAAGATGGGGACTCCCCTTTTAGGGTCAGGGAAACAATCAAGAGTTGAGAATCCAAATGCATACAATCCAATGAGAGCGCCAAACAAACGTCCAGGAGTCCAAGGTAATTTTAATGATCAAACTGATTTATAGCAGAATAAATGCAACGCATTTCGGTGGCTTCACATACCCCCCCCCTTCATCAGGACTTGAGAAGTTTGAGTGCGCTTTAACAAACTCAGGTAAGCAGAGGCTGCATAAATCTGCACTGTGATTTACTGCTGGGAATGTTTCAGGAGGGCAGGTCACACTAGTGTTGGTGAATGCAGCAAAGGTCCTTTGGCCCCTGAAATGCATTATTATTCCATTATGAAAATGTTATCATTAAAGTGGTTCTAAAGGCTGAAGGTTTTAGAACATTGCGTTTAGGTAAAAATAAAAACCTTCTGATTGCAGCTCCCCCCACCCCCTGCTCACCATATACTTACTCATACTTGATCCAGCGATGTGCATGAGAGCAGCGGCTCTCTCGGTTACATAGTTACATATAGTTACATAGTAGGTGAGGTCGAAAAAAGACACAAGTCCATCAAGTCCAACCTATGGTTCTCTCTCTCCTCATAGGCTCAGAGACAGCAGTAGAAGCTATTGGCTCTCGCTGCTGTCAATCACAGCCAGAGAGAAGGTAGTGGGGGGGGGGGGCAGGGCCGAGCCACGCTGTTTGTGTCCATGGATGCAGGCAACGCGAATCGGGATTGAGCCCGCATGAGTACCCCCGTAGCAAGAGGCTTGAGTACCCCCATAGCAAGAGGGTTGCTATGGTGGGCAGGGGGGAGGAGCCAGGAGCGCCAGTGTGGGGGGTTCCCAAAAGAGAAGGATCAGGACAAAAAAGCAATACCCACAGGGTGGATATAATTCAGTTGGTATCAGACTGGCTGGTGAGTTGAGCTGGGATATTTGGGTTTACGATCACTTTAAATGACCTTGGACTGTTGGACGTTTGTTTGGTGCCCTCGTTGGATTATACGTATGAAAGGTAAGTGATCCGACACAGTTACACAGTATAGAAATCCTGACTTGCTTGTGTATCGTTCGGTCAAACAATGACAGTACTGAAGCTTTAAGAACCAGGCAGCAGGCCTTTCCAGAAGGTCACCGATGGCCACCAAAGTGCAGGTTTTGCATAAAAGAACCCGGACACACTTCTATGTGACACCACAACGCGCAAACCCCCGCCAGATCTGCAGAGCTCCGGAGTTCTGTGGAATTCCAGGCTTGTGGAAATGTTTCCAATTTGTAGAAGAGGGGACGTTAGTGAAAACATTTGTATTATTGACATAGTCAGGAGATTATTAACGTGGAGTCCCCGGGGTGAGAGAGCGAGCGTGCTGGGCGCACAGGGGGCGGCCCCAGTCTTTGGTCAGTATTGCTGAATTCAAGCAATCCAGAGACCGGCAGAGGGGGACGGCTGTGAAAGGTTTGGTATGAAATATTATCAGGAGGGATATTTTGCGGGATTAGGATTGGGAAGTGCAGACGAGGGTTAGAAAAGAGCAATGCTGGGATTTATTGCAGCCAGGAAACCTCAGATATATAAATGATTGGGATGGAAATCTGTAACTTCTGCATGTCGTACTTCTCCGGCGCTGAGTGCTTGTTATGTTGGTTTCATCCTGATAGTATTTATCATCAACCTAATATATTTATTGGGGGTCATTTACGAAAAGGCAAATCCACTTTGCACTACAAGTGCAAACTACAAGTGCAAAGTGCACTTTAAATTGCACTGAAAGTGCACATGGAAGTGCAGTCGCTGTAAATCCGAGAGGTAGATCTGAAACGAAGGGAAGCTCTGCTGATTTTATTATCCAATCATTTGCAAGCTAAAATGCTGTTTTTTATTTACCTTGCATGTCCCCCCTCAGATCTACAGCGACTGCACTTCCAAGTTCACTTTCAGTGCAATTTCAAGTGCACTTTGCACTTGTAGTTTGCACTTGTAGTGCAAAGTGGATTTGCCTTTCGTTAATAACCCCCCCCCCATGTCATGAAAGTTGAAGGTTTTTCCTAACTTTAGTATAACAGGCGCTGTTTTCCAGGTTAGTAATTCTCATTTACCTCGATGGAGTAATGTGGACGAGCCTGCGTTTTACTTATTTTGCGTTCCTTTGGATGCAACAGATCCTACTGAGATGCATTTGTGTTTACGGCAAGGCAGGAAAAATGTCACCTTTCTTTTATTGGTCAGGTTCTTTGCTAGAGTTTTGGTTTAGAATCGCACTCGCTGACTGTTACGTTTTAGGTGTAATTTATTAATTTTTGGGACTGATGAGTTTTTATTTATTTTTTTCAGATGGGAAGATTGTGTAAGGCCTCCCTTTGGCTCGATTCACATCTATGCATGTTGCTTTTGAGCGTATCTGCAGTGCTTTTTGCGGTGCTTGCCGCGTTTTTGAACATGCGTTTTTGCAGCGTTTTGCGTTTTTTTTTTTACAGTGTTTTTTTATACTGTATACAGTGTAAAAAAGAAAGAAAAAAAACGCAAAGCGCGGCAAAAACACGGTACTTGCGTTTTTGGATGCTGGTCCATTGAATTCTGTTACATGCAAAACGCTGCATTTTGCATGAAAAAAAGTCCCTGACCCTTTCCAAAAACGCAGAGGCACAAAAATGCACTGATGTGAACACGTTCCATAGGAACCCATGTTAAAAAATTCCCATGCATTTCTGCAAAATGCATCAAAAAACGCATTAGTGTGAATAGAGCCTAAGGCCTGATTCACACCTATGCAGTTTTAGTGCTTTTTGCATTTTGCAGATTTGCACTACAGTCCATTTAACATGGTTTCCTATGGAACACGCTCTGTAGTGCAAATCTGCAAAAAGCACTAAAACTGCAAAGGTGTGAATCCAGCCTTAGGCCGGATTCACACCTATGCATTTTTTTTTTGCAGATTTGCACTACAGAATGTGTTCCATGGACTGTAGTGCAAATCTGCAAAATGCAAAAAAAAAAAAAAGCACTAAAAATACATAGGTGTGAATCAGGCCTTTAGACATGCTTTAAGGCCTGGTTCTCACCTATGCAGGTTGCAGTTTGCATATTCCAGGCGCATTTTTGCATTTTTCAATACAGGTTTTTTTGATCCATTGAAGTCTATGGAACCAAAAACCAGCAAAAAAAGTCCCAGGCCCTTTTTAGAGCTGCACGACTAATTGTTAAAGAATCGAGATCACGATTCTACCCCCCTCCTTAAAAAAAAAAAAAAACATTTCCTCGATTCAGCGCAGAGAGCTCTATGCTCAAGCGGACAGCTGTAGAAAAAAAAAAACAGGCAGCCTGCCAAGTTTCTCACAACATCGCTAAAAAGAAACATTGTAACATATAGTTCTTTTAGATCAAAGGGATCAACTTCTGTCTGTTAGGTTACTTTCACACTGGAGGCATTTTTCCGGCTTTTTAGTGCTAGAAATAGCACCTGTAAAATGCCTGAAAAACGCCTCCCATGCACTTGGGCTTTCAAACTGGGGGCGGTGCGCTTGCGGGACGTTAGAAAAAGTCCTGCAAGCAGCATCTTTGGGGCGGTTTGGGAGCGCTGTATACAGCGCTCTTAAACCGCCCCTGCCCGTTGAAATGAATGGGCAGCGCTGCCGAAGCACCTGCAAAGCGCTTTCAGCAGCGCCCCAACACAGACGATTTTAACCCTTCGGTCGCTAGTGGGGGTTAAAATCGCCCCGATAGCAGCCGAAAAGTGCCGCTAAAACAACGGTAAAGCGCCGCTGACGCCGGGTGCGATCAGTGTGAAAGTAGCCTAAATGAGGGCAGTTTAACCACTTTTTTGACACATGTTGCTTACAAGGTAAAATCTGTATTTTTTGCTAGAAAATTACTTAGAACCCCCAAACATTATATATATATTTTTTTATGCAGAGACCCTAGAGAATAAAATGATGGTTGTTGCAATATTTTATGGCACACTGTATTTGTGCAGCGGTCTTTCAAACGCATTTTTTTAGGGGAAAAGAAATAACACTTTAATTTAAAAAAAAATGAAACCGTAAAGTTAGCCCAATTTTTTGTATGGTGTGAAAGATGATGTTACGCCGTGAGAATCGTGATTTTTATTCTAAGCAAGCAAAAAATTGTGATTCTCATTTTAGCCAGAATCGAGCAGCTCTAGGCCCTTTCCATAAAATGCACAAATGTGAACATGACTCATAGGAAACCGTGATAAATGCACTGTAATGTGTTTGTGCGAAACTGAAAACGCACTAAAAAAATGCATAGGTGTGAACCAGGCCTTAAATGATAGATACCTATCACATTAAAGTGATTGTAAAGTCTTAATTTTTTTTTTGTAAGATAACAAATAGATTTATACTTACCTGCTCTATGCAATTCCATTGCATAGAGCACATATGTCAAATACAAGGCCCGTGGGCCAAATGTGGCTCACCAGGTCATGTCATGTGACCCTTGCTCCCAGTTTTGCAGCTGGAAAGTGGCGGAACTCCATTCCGCCACCTCCGGCTCTCACCCTCCATTTCCCACTGCCACTTGTAAACACAGAAGCCTTCTGGGTGTACAAGGGTCAGCTTTGCTCTCAGCGGCTCCCAGGTCTAACAGATCCCTGCAAGCACTCACATGGGGGGCAGATCTCCAGAATATGAAAGGGAGAACAATCTCTTTACAAGGCGAGGCAGAGCCGCCTACACATGAGTCAAATACATGGGTAGGATAGTGAGATATGAAGAAGCTTGGGGGGGGTTGCACAATATGCATAACACATCCCTAAACTCTGCACTCTGTACACAGTACACTCCTGAAGTCTGCATTCTATACATAGCACACCCCTAAACCCTGCATTCTGTGCACTCTGTACGCAGTACACTCCTGAACCCTGCACTCTGTACGCAGTACACTCCTGAACCCTGCACTCTGTACGCAGTACACTCCTGAACCCTGCACTCTGTGCGCAGTACACTCCTGAACCCTGCACTCTGTACGCAGTACACTCCTGAACCCTGCACTCTGTACGCAGTACACTCCTGAACCCTGCACTGTGTACGCAGTACACTCCTGAACCCTGCACTCTGTGCGCAGTACACTCCTGAACCCTGCACTCTGTACACAGTACACTCCTGAAGTCTGCATTCTGTACATGACACATCCCTAAACCCTGCATTCTGTCCATAGCACACCCCTAAACCCTGCACTCTGTACACCAGGGGTCTTAAACTGGTGGCCCTCCAGCTGTTGCTGAACTACAAGTCCCATAATGCCTCTGCCTGAGGGAGTCATGCTTGTAACTGTCAGCCTTGCAATTCTTCATGGGACTTGTAGTTGCGCAACAGCTGGTGGGCCGCCAGTTTGAGACCCCTGCTGTACACAGTACACTCCTGAACCCTGCACTCTGTACACAGTACACTCCTGAAGTCTGCATTCTGTACGTAGCACACTCCTAAACCCTGCATTCTGTACATAGCATACCCCTGAACCCTGCACTCTGTATGTAATGCACTCCTGAACCATGCACATAACACACCCCAGATACAACTGACCCTTTGAGGACAACCATACTGCTGATGCAGCCCATGAAGAAATTGAGTTTGACACCCCTAGATAGAGCAACCCCAAACCTCCTCTTCTCGGGTCCCATGCCGGTGCTCCCCGCTCCTCCTCTTCTCACGTCCCTGCTGTCTCTTCTCGGTGTACCACCATAGGAAGTTGCTTCCTATCATGGCACACCTGCGTGTTTGATACTGAGCTGCTCTGCCTGTGTCCATTGGCACAGACAGCGTGGCTTGGCCCAGTCCTCTGCTCCCTTGTTCCAGGACTTGACTGACAGCAGTGGGAAGCAATGGGGAGAAGAGGATGGAGCCGCTGCAGATGGGCACAGAGCTGGATCAAGTGAGGATTTGGGAGGTGAAGGGAGGCAATACCTAAACCTAATATTAAATAATGCCTGCCAGATTCCTCCTCTGTGTTTAGTTTTCTATTGTGTGGATTCTAGTACTATAATCCCGGGAAATAACACTTTCTAAATGCATCTCAAAAGCTTTTTCATTGACATTTTATGTTTTATTTATTTTATTTATTTATCTTATCTTATTATAATTTATTTTATTTATTTATTTCCGTTACTTATATAGCACCGTCAATTTACGCAGCGCTTTACACATACATTGATATCAATGAAGGCTTCACGCTTGAAGTTGGTGGATGGTAAAACCTTGCAGTTGAACCACGGTTTTACCACTCCCCAACTGCTTTCCCCTATAACTGTAGAAGCAGCAGCCGATACCCCCCCCCCCCCCCCCCCCCTTTAGCTGCAGAGGCACATAGGAATTATGCCCCCTGCTTCTAGGCTTTCTAAACCCCTTTTATTATACCTGCGAGTGTTTCCTGATCCCCTCGGTGGAAATCCTGAGCAGTACAAGTCCGGTAATTCCCCCTGACAAGTGGTGTGCAGGGTGGAAATATCTCGGCACTCGTCGTAGAGTCGTGTTTAATAAATAGTGTTTCTTGCGGTGGGGAATTCTTCTCCCTTACAAGGAGACCCTTCCACTGTTTTGTTTATATCACAGGTCCTCTTACCGACCTGGAGGAACCAATAAAGTCCTGAGACCGCATACTTCAAACTATTGTTTAATTTCCGAGAGAAGATAAACCATTATCTGGTACGGCTGTAATTCTCTCCCCCCCCCCACACACTCCTTCAGAGAACAAAGTCGGGATACTTCCTGTCCCGGGATTTATCTGCAGGTGGAACGCTTTGAACTCGTTGGGGGCCCATGAGGAGCCCCCTTCTCTCTGCTAAAATGGGTTGTGTGATCAGAGTATAGAGCCAGGATTTGTATATGGAGGGATGGGTTGGCAGCATCTTCTAAAGAACCTGCATAATAAATAACGTGGCATCTCAATGATGTATCGAGCTGCTCTGTCAAAGAACGCCTAAAGACACCCTGACCATTCATTCAAACAAAAATTTATGTCCATAGGATTATACAGTGCATTGATAAAGTATTCATACCCCTTGAAATTTTCCACATTTTGTCATGTTACAACCAAAAACGTAAATGTATTTTATTGGGATTGTATGTGATAGACCAGTGACGGCGAACCTTGGCACCCCAGATGTTTTGGAACTACATCTCCCATGATGCTCATGCACTCTGCAGTGTAGTTGAGCATCATGGGAAATGTAGTGCCAAGGTTCACCAACACAAAGTGGCACATAATTGTGAAGTGGAAGGAAAATGATAAATGGTTTTCAAAATTGTTTACAAATAAATATGTGAAAAGTGTGGGGGGTACATTTGTATGGCGCCCCCCGGAGTCAATACTTTGTAGAACCTCCTTTCACTGAAATTACAGCTGCAAGTCTTTTTGGGGATGTCTCTACCAGCTTTGCACATCTAGAGAGGGACATTTTTGCCCATTCTTCTTCGCAAAATATCTCAAGCTCTGTCAGATTGGATGGAGAGCGTCTGTGAACAGCAATTTTCAAGTCTTGCCACAGATTCTCAATGGCATTTAGGTCTGGACTGTGACTGGGCCATTCTAACACATGAATATGCTTTAAACTAAATCATTCCATTGTAGCTCTGGCTGGATGTTTCGGGTCGTTGTCCTGCTGGAAGGTGAACCTCCACCCCGGTCTCAAGTCTTTTGTAGACTCTATAAGGTTTTCTTCTAAGATTGCCCTGTATTTGTCTCCATCCCTGCTGAAGAAAAGTATCCTCACCACATGATGTTGCCCCAATCATGTTTCACAGTGGGGATGGTGTATTCAGGGTGATGTGCAGTGTTAGTTTTCCCCCACACATAGTGTTTTGCTTTTAGGACAAAAATTTCAATTTTGGTCTCATCTGACCAGATCACCTTCTTCCACATGTTTGCTGTGTCCTCCACATGGCTTCTCACAAACTGCAAACGGGACTTCTTATGGCTTTCTTTCACCAATGTCTTTCTTCTCGTCACTCTTCCATAAAGGGCAGATTTGTGGAGAACACGACTAATAGTTGTCCTGTGGACAGATTCTCCCACCTGAGCTGTGGATCTCTGCAGCTCCTCCAGAGTTACCATGGACCTCTTGGCTCTTCTCTGATGAATGCTCTCCTTGCCCGGCCCGTCAGTTTAGGTGGACGGCCATGTCTTGGTAGGTTTGCAGTTATGCCATACTCTTTCCATTTTCAGATGATGGATTGAACAGAGCTCTGTGAGATGTTCAAAGCTTGGGAGATTATTTTATAACCTAACCCTGCTTTATACTTCTCCACAACGTTATCCCTGACCTGTCTGGTGTGTTCCTGATGAGGTTTGTTCACCAAGGTTCTCTAACATAACTCTGAGGGTGTCGCAGAACAGCTGTATTTATACTAAGATTAAATTACACACAGGTGGACTAATTAGGTGACTTCTGAAGGCAATTGGTTCCACCAATGTAAGGAGCATTCTTCTCACTGATCACCAATGTAAGGAGCAATCTTCCCACTGATCACCAATGTAAGGAACATTCTTCCCACTGATCACCAATGTAAGGAACATTCTTCCCACTGATCACCAATGTAAGGAACATTCTTCTCACTGATCACCAATGTAAGGAACATTCTTCCCACTGATCACCAATGTAAGGAACATTCTTCTCACTGATCACCAATGTAAGGAACATTCTTCTCACTGATCACCAATGTAAGGGACATTCTTCTCACTGATCACCAATGTAAGGAACATTCTTCTCACTGATCACCAATGTAAGGAGCATTCTTCTCACTGATCACCAATGTAAGGAACATTCTTCCCACTGATCACCAATGTAAGGAACATTCTTCCCACTGATCACCAATGTAAGGAGCAATCTTCCCACTGATCACCAATGTAAGGAACATTCTTCCCACTGATCACCAATGTAAGGAGCATTCTTCTCACTGATCACCAATGTAAGGAGCATTCTTCCCACTTATCACCAATGAATTGGTTTTTATCAGGGGTTCTCAGAGAATTGAAAATTATTTCAAGGGTTTCTCCAGGACAAAAAGGTTGAGGAAGGCTTTAGTCATGTGATTTCCACCTTCCCTGCTGCAGCTCCTGTTATATAACATCTGATATCTGGGATCTTCTATGTAATGTTATGTAACGCACACTACGCTGAACGCACAATGTTCTTCAAGGGTAAAGAGGGCGTCACAGACCCAAATTCTTCTTTTGTATGAACTCTCCGAGCAAACTCCGAATTTAATGAAATCGTATTGAGAACCCTCTGGCTGCAGAAATACACAATTATTTGATCTAAACAGATTCAGATCTTCATTTGACATTTATAATGACCCCGTACTAAAACAGCTCAGCTAATCGCATAAAGAAGTTAGCCACTGATTAGATTCTGGGTGTAATTCCCATCAGTATGGTGTTTGGATTACCTCCCTGTATATGAGTGGCTTTCCGATAGATTCTCCTCACAGGGAAAAATAGATGGGGGGACCTTTCCCTAATGGGGAGACCAATAGCAAAGAAAACCTCACAGGGGTTCTAACATTTTCCTGCTGTGTCTATAAAGAAGAACATTTTGCCAGGAGTTCCCCTTTAATCTGATTCTTCCAAAATAGTCTCTTATGTGCTTTTATGTGACCATGGTGGTGATATTAGAGTGTAAGCTCTTCTGGTACAGAGACTGATGTGATTGGCTCAGTATTCTCTGTACAGCACTGCGGTATATGTCAGAGCCATATGAATGTATAATAATAATAATAGCGTGTGACTGTGGGGGGATATTAGAGTGTAAGCTTCTCTGGTGACTGATATGACTGGGTCAGTGATCTCTGTACAGCGCTGCAGTATATGTCAGAGCTATATAAATGTATAATAATAGTGTGTGAGTGTGGGGGGGACATTAGAGTGTAAGCTCCTCTGGTACAGAGACTGATGTGACTGGCTCAGTGTTCTCTATACAGCACTGCGGTATATGTCAGAGCGATATAAATGTATAATAATAATAGTGTGCAACTGTGGGTGGACATTAGAGTGTAAGCTCTTCTGGTACAGAGACTGATGTGACTGGCTCAGTATTCTCTGTACAGCACTGTGGTATATGTCAGAGCCATATGAATGTATAATAATAATAATAGCGTGTGACTGTGGGGGGAGATTAGAGTGTAAGCTCCTCTGGTACAGAGACTGATGTGACCGGCTTCGTTTTCTTTGTACAGCGCTGCGGTATATGTCAGAGCTATATAAATGTATAATAATAATAATAGTGTGTGGCTGTGGGGGGAGGGGACATTAGAGTGTAAGCTCTTCTGGTGCAGAGACTGATGTGACTGGCTCAGTGTTCTTTGTACAGCACTGCGGTATATGTCAGAGTTATATAAATGTATAATAATAGTGTGTGCGACTGTGGGTGGACATTAGAGTGCAAGCTCTTCTGGTGCAGAGACTGATGTGACCGTCACCGGCTTTGTTTTCTGGTTACAGCACTGTGGTATATGTCAGAGCTATATAAATGTATAATAATAATAGTACGTGAGTGTGGGGGGACATTAGAGTGTGAGCTCCTCTGGTGCAGAGACTTGTAGGAATGAATGAGTCTTCTCTCTAGCTCTATGACATATAAATGAGAGGTCAGTGAGGTGGAGAGCTGTGGAGAGGGATGGGGACTTGTATGGATGGGAGGTGGGTGGAGAGGCGGCTGGCAGAGAGTCTGGTGGAGGGAGAGAGGGAGAGATTAGTACATCTCACAGAAGACTTTGTAGTAATAAATCCAGGCAGCGTGGAGCCGGTACTATGGGGCAGGGAAGGTGAGTAACATACTTCACAATTATTCACTCTTCTCTCTATGAATTGTGTATATGAGGGATCCATTGCTGTAAACTCTCAGATGCTCCAACATTCTCACTTTGTAGGGTCAGGTCACGGCAACTGCAAATCTCTCTCTTTTCTCCGGCAATTTGTATCTGGCTGTAGTACAACGTGTGCCATATACTGTATATCTATAGCTGGCTGCACTGGATAATGAGAGGAGATTCTACAGACCGTATGAATTCTGCAAGATCTGACCATACACTATACCAGGGATCTGCAATTACTGCTAATTGCATATCCCTGCACTATACAGTCTAATAGTACAATCTTCCTTAGATCTACCAACAACAATGTAATGTATACACTGAATGGGCTGTTTAGGTGTGTCCTTATATTACCTAGATGTGTACATGTAAAGGAGATTGTACAATCATATTGTAGTGTGTATGGACACTCTATGTGACTGAGCCCAAATTCGACGCATATGCAATTACATGTTTTTAGCTTCTGTGTTTTGCTTTTGCAATTTTTTTACGTATGTACAAATAAAATATATATTTTTGTAAAATTTATATAGTCCAAATTGCCTTTAAAGTCCGAATCCCTAGTTGTTTTTTTTTCATAGCTTCAAATAATTGCAACGCAGACCTTTTCATTCGGCTCAATTTACAAAATTGTATCACAGGGATAAGGATCTTTATTTCTCTTTTGTTCATTAGAGGACACAGTTCCTGCTTTAGATCATTACCTGCTGGGTATAGTGCCGCCTTCAGTAGATGATGATCTTGAGCAGGAGTTGTGTCCTAACCATAAATGCACAGAGCTGCGTCCTCCAATGAACGCAGAGCTGCGTCTTCCAATGGACACAGAGCTACGTCCTCCAATGAACGCACAGAAATGTGTCCTCCAATGAACGCACAGAGCTACGTCCTCCAATGAACGCAGAGCTGCATCTTCCAATTGATGCACAGAGCTACGTCCTCCAATGAACGCACAGAACTGTGTCCTCCAAAGAACGCACCAAGCTGCGTCCTCCAATGAACGCACCAAGCTGCGTCCTCCAATGAACGCACAGAACTGTGTCCTCCAATGAACGCACCAAGCTGCGTCCTCCAATGAACGCACCGAGCTGTGTCCTCCAATGAACGCACAAATCTGTGTCCTCCAATGAACGCACAAATCTGTGTCCTCCAATGAACGCATCGAGCTGCGTCCTCCAATGGATGCACAGAGCTGTGTCCTCCAATGAACTCACCGAGCTGCGTCCTCCAATGAACGCAGAGAGTTGCGTCCACCAATAAACGCAGAGAGCTGTGTCCTCCAATGAACGCATAGAGCTTAATCCACCAATGAACGCAGAAAGCTGCATCCACCAATGAATGCATAGAGTTGTGACCACCAGTTAACACATAGAGCTGTGTACTGTAATGAATGTATAGAGCCGTATCCTCCAATGAAAGTAGAGAACCTTATTTTTAACCATCGCTCTATGTCGAAAGGGTGGCTCGGGAGCTCAGCTGCATGAGCACCCTTATAGAAAAGAGCTGTCTATGGGGGCACCAACGGGAGACCCCCAGAAGAGGAGGATCGGGGCTGCTCTGTGCAAAACCATTACACAGAGCAGGTAAGTATAAATGTTTATTATTTTAATTAAAAAAAAGAAGCTTTAATATTGCTTTAAATAAATGATTATCTCCCAATGTAGAGAAGGAATTAGCAGTATATTGATGACCATTTCTTAAAATTAAACTTTGTGGTACTCAAGGGGCCATCCTGATAATTGGGGGTATATAGACAGGCATACAGTAGCTACTGGTGACCAGCTGTAATCCAGACTGAAAGGAGAGGATATGGGCCGTTTATAAGTTCTATACAAAACTAAATTCACTCCAGCTGTGGATACAACGCTGATCCTCGATCTCCTCCTCCGCCGCCGCCGCATGACACAGACGAGATTGTATGGACGTTCCTCCTGACAGCTCCGTGTATCCAGTGAGGAGTGTAAATGTTTGTTACTGTAGCGGTTTGCTTCCAGCATTTGACAGTTTGTTATTATATTAGTGCGTTGTATAAATTTATGTTGTATTTGTTTGTTGTATTTTTTTATGTTGTATTTATCTATTGTATATGTTGTATTTGATAAAGCCCATTTTTAGGAAGCATCGATATAACTTTATATACAGCAAGTAGGATTCTGTTATACAAAATATCAAAATTTTTGAAAAAAGCTTTTTTTGACAGTGGACCCAGCCCCAGATAGTTTCTCATGCTAAGTGCAGCATGCTAAATAATGTGTCAGTGTATTTATTACCTCTTACAGAGATCATAGTACTCACTCTGACAATGCCTTCAACATTGCTCCCCAACACCCCCCCCCCCCGTTGGTCGGTGGCATCTCAGCACCCCCCCCCCTGCACTTACTCCTGCAGGCCTCGGCGGGCAAGTTGCAGGCAGCGGTGGGCTTCGGCGGGTTGCAGGCTCCGGCAGGCAGCGGGCTTCTATGGACAGTGGGCGAGCTCCAGTGTCTTCTGTGCGGCTCCTTCCTTCTTCTTCTAGGCGTCCAATAGGATCGCCTGTCCTTTCAGCCATTCAAGTGAGGGGTATCAGACCCGCTTGCCGATTGGCCGGGAGCTGGATCAGTGTTGCACAGTGTTGCGAATATTCATTCGCTGTTGCATCATGTGACAGCCAATCACGGCAGTCACATGATCAAAAACCCTGGCGCCAAGGGGTCAAACGGGGACATTCCTTAGGATAGAATGACTCCATGTTATTTATATATTCCTTCAAAACTGAATTGGCACATGCCAGCTGAAATTTTACATCAGGCTTGTATTGGGAGTGCTCCTGCAGGCTGAGTGTCATATACACATATGGGGGTTGATTTACTAAATGCAATCTGGTGCAGCTGTGCATAGAAACCAATCAGCTTCCAGTTAAAGGGAACAGGATTTTTAAGGTGCAAATTAATTTGAAGAATAGTAACAACTATGTTATATAAGAACATTTTTTATTTTAGAAAAAATAAACAATAGTTAAAAACACAACAATTGGCAAGTACAGATCAACAGATTTTGTTAATACAGCATAATAGGATAGAATTCCCAACATGTTTCACCCATATATCGGGCTTCTTCAGGGGAGGCTGTCCAGCTAGAGCTACAAGCCTTCTTGGTCTCTTGAAATGTTGGTCAATATTGGCCAGTAGTTATTGATAGAACTGGCATTCAATGAAAGCATGTGTATGTCCCTGGGTTCCAGCATACACATGCTGTCGTTGAATGCCAGTTCTATCAATAAGTACTGGTGGTTTTAGACAGCGTCCCTTGGCTTTGAGTCCACTGCAGAACTTTGTTTTTTTTCGGTCCTTGAATGCCCCCTAAGGTCACCTTTAGCACATGGTTCTCTGGACGCAGTTAGACACCTGTGACCCTTTAGTGATTTGACCAATATTTCAAGAGACCAAGAAGGCTGGTACCTCTAGCTGGACAGCATCCCCTGAAGAAGCCTGGTATATGGGTGAAACATGTTGGGAATTCTATCTTTTTATGCTGTATCCACAAAATCTTGTTGATCTGTACTTGATCATTGTTGTGTTTTTAACTATTTTTTATTTTTTCTAAAATAAAAAAAATTCCTATATAACATAGTTGTTACTATTCTTCAAATTAATGTGCACCTTAAAAATCCCATTCCCTCTTTCTACACATAATCTATCAAGGGATGTGGTGCTACCCTGTTTCCCTGAAAATAAGACCTAGCGTGATTGTCGGTGATGGCTGCAATATAAGCCCTACCCCCCAAATAAGCCATACCCCGTTTCCCTGAAAATAAGCCCTACCCTGAAAATAAGACCTACAAGGACTTTAACTAGGGCTTATTTGGGGGGTAGGGCTTATATTGCAGCCATCACCGACAATCACGCTAGGTCTTATTTTCGGGGAAACACTAAGTTGACTTGTCTGTGATCAAAAACTTCTTTCAGTCAGCTTCCAGGTTTTATTGTCAAAGCTTAATTGAAGAAGCTGATTGGCTGCCGTGCACAGCTGCACCAGATTTTGCACTCTCCAGTTTTAGTAAATAAGCCCCACAGCGTCAGATGGACCCGTCTTTGTACAAGTTTCTCAGTTGTGTTGTTATCTGTCGGAATAGAATTACCCTTTCAGTGAAAAGTTTTTTTCTAGCTGGTTCCTGGCCAAGTGCACTTAGGAGATATTAAGCAGATGATAGAAGATAAAAGTTGAGTATGAAATCCTGAGAGCCCCCCCCCCCTTTCCTCCCCCTGATTCTCCCCACACAGAAGCCTGCGTTTTATTGAGGAACATTCAGGGATTTAGGTTCCCCTCTTATACCATTGTTCGGTTATTGCAGGTAAACATGATTTCGATTTGCGGTCCGTTTTTTTTTCCTGGACCCGTTTCAAGACATAAACGCATTTTTGCAGTCACCGGGAGGAAGAAATGAAGGAAAAGCAGATGTGACTGATTTCTTTTAACCCCCCCCCCCCCGTTATGTAGCGTTATGTCTGTTCCAGGCAATTCCTCGACTTGTAGTAAAATGTTGCACAATGGTTTGGTGTAAAGTCACTTACATGGTCATTATCGCCATTACTGGCTGTTCTGGTGGAGTGGATGAGCGGTAAAACGCACGTCGTCACTTCATTCAGGCATAAGAAGTGGAGTTTGGTTACCAGGCAGAGATGGAACCCGCGTCTTTAGGCATGTATTATATTTCCTGGAGGAATCCAAGGAGAGATTCATTCTTCCTCTAACACCTCAGGTGATTCAGGTGTGAAAGAGGGGATGTTGTCTGGTATCGCCGGGCGCCTGAATTACAGCGGCGGGGGATGTTTTTTTGACGCACCTGATTACAGCCAGAAGCTCTAATAGGCTTCAAAAAAAGGGTGGGCTCGGAGAGCAGAGCATTGCGTCATGAACCCACCCAGGTGTTGCAACAGCAAATGAAAATTTGCTGTTGTAACATTGATCCTCAATCTGGCCAATCAGAAGCGGGCGAGAGACCCGTTTTTTCTGATTGGTCAAAAAGAGAAAGCTCCCGATTGGCTGCCGAGAAGGGAGGAAATGGAAGCCACTGCCGCAGTGGAGACCCATGGAGAGAAGGGGTCCCTAACCCTTACCCTAACCCTTAAAAAATAAAATAATAGTAATAAATAAATACCCTAACCCAAAATAAATAATAATTATTTTTAATAATAATAATAATAATGTATTATATTTATTAAGGTTAGGGATTCGTTATTTATTTATTATTACATGTTATTAATTTATTTTATTTATTTTTTACTTACTATGTAATAATAATAAATAATTAACTCCTAACCTTCACCCCTAACCCTTAAAAAATAAAATAATAATGAATTAATAGCCTAACACAAAATAAATAATAAGTATTATTATTATTAATAATAATAATAATGTATTGTATTTTTTATCCTTAGCGATTCATTATTGAGGGGGGAGGGGGGGTGGGTCTCTGACCGCACATCTCTGCACCTTTATCACTTGGCTAAGGAAGGAAATAAGTGAAATCTGTTCTGTATCCTCTGCAGAGGCTGATTTGGTCACCTTCACATTAATGTTTAGTAAGTGATCTCTGTAATGCAGGCGGTTACTGATTTCCTAGGAAGTTCATTTGATTACCCGCATGTTAACTTGAGTGTGAAGAGTCATAAAGAGACTGGTATGGCCCAACCTATCCAAGCCTTGGGTTATCAGTCGCTATGTCTAGAATTGGGAGAGTTCCCTGTTAGTTTTGGGGGATCTGTGAATGTCAGTTATAATATAAGGTATAGATTATGTATAGGCATCCTAATGAATTGGTGATATTAGTTTGCAGTGCTAAAGTCCTAGATCCCCCCCCCCCCCCTTTCCAACTTGGCATGATGATGAGGGTGATTATAAGGACCTCTCTCCTCTCCACCCCTTATATGCACAATGGATAGATTCATGCATAGCATGAATCTATCCATGTCCACCCCCTATTAATGCGTCCGGTCATTTTCTGGTCACCGGGCGCATGAATTACAGCGGCAGGGGATTTTTTTTAAAGCACCTGATTAGAGCCATAGGCTTCAAAATGGGGTGGGCTCGGGTCGCAGAGCATGCCGGTGATGTAGAGCAGGGGAACGGGAAGCCACCGGTGATGGAGAATGGGAAGCCGCCGAGCAGGTGATGGGATAAGTTCTACTGACCAACCGACGGGGGTACTGTTTGCCACCGCCCCCCCCCCCCCCCAAAAAAAAAAGAAACTCCACCAGCTGCCACTGAAATGATTAAAAAAAAAAAAAAAAAAGTAGCAGTGTTCAGATAATTCCTTCAATTTTTTTTTTTTAATCCTCGACCATAAGAACAAAGAGCTCAGTTATATGGTATAAAAGAGGAAGGTAGATGACACCCATAGCAGCCAGTCAAATGATGTTGATCAGTACTTAAAGTGATACTAAACACTGTTTAATTTACATTGTCCCTTCTCTTTCTGTATGGCACTGTCATTATTTTAATTTAAAAAAAAAAAATCTAAGTACCTTTTTTTCTATTCAATATCCAGCTGTCACATGACTCAGCTCTCTCCCAGCCTGTCTGCAGGGAAACATAAGTAGGAGGAGCTTCTAGTCCTCTGCTGCTGGTCACATGTTCAAAATAAAAATTGTATTATTTTTGGTAATAACATGGTGAGGGCGGATTTCTGCCAGTCACAGACCGTGTCACACCCCTCCAGCCTGTGTCTTAGAATAAGAGGGAGGTAAAGCCTTCATCAATCTACATATCCCACCCCCCATTGTGTGTAGCTGGTTAGTGGGCATGGAGGAGGAGAGAGGTAGTGGGCTGTCATTTACCACTGTGTATACTCCCACATGTGTGACTCTATAGTCACATGGGCTGCTCAGATGTTACAGGGAGGAAATGCTCAGCATAGGAAACTCACTGAAAACTGAGCATGTGCAGAGCTGCCAACACTGCTCTGCAAATTCCCTAGATGAATTGGGGACATGGACATAAGGGGGAGAATACACCATTTATTGATAATCTTTTATGATGTGGGTTTAGTGACACTTTAAAGAGGAACTTCACCCAAAAGGGGGTAGTTCCACTTTTTTGCCTCCCTCCTCTTCTATCACTTTTGGATACATTTTTTTTTTTTGGGGGGGGGGGGGGGGGGTACCTGGTTTTGACAGTTACCCACTCCCACTTGAAGCGCCTAGGAAATTCAACCCCCTATTGCTCACAGCCTTATGGGACATGTCACATGCGCAGTGTGAAGCTGCATGGAGTCACAACCTCCTTCTGTTAGTAAACATATTGGTCCGGTGACCTGAAAACCGGTGAAGAACCGGCCCGGATAAGGACGGTGCTGGATCCCTGGACAGGGAGAGGTCCTTTAATTAAAAGTCAGCAGCTACTGCCGCTGGCTTTTCATTATTTTTCATACATCTGGCAGATCCTCTTTAATGATGTGCACTTGAAGCTTTGCTATCTTCTGCTTTTGATACATTTTATCTTCGGTGAAAAGATATATATATAGACATTATTCTCTGATGCTTTGTTACAAAGTATAGATAAATTCTTTTCTGTACTGTTGCCCAGATATTTTTTTTACTAGCAGTTTTCTCACTGCTGACAGTCCGCTTATATATATCCTAATAATGGATTTCTCTTCTTTGCTCCCTTTTAAAGCTTATGTGAAGTCTCTATTAAGCAGACTAACCACTTCTGTATATACAAATCCCTTTACAATCCAAATTGCTGCCAGTTACCTTAAAAATGTATTTTATTAGGCGTCCATGTGACCAAAGGAGCTGCGTTCAGATCCCTCTATTGCATGGTGAGGGGTATGGTTGGAAAGGAGACTTCCAGCCAATCCTGGTTGTCAATCAAGCTAAGCAGAGCTGGGCAAGAGCTCCATTTCCGATCCTTCTTTTTTTGATATTGGCATTGTTCTTCCTCGTTCACATTGGCTTTGATGCCTATATAGCGTGAATGGGCAGTTTTTTTTCCGGCATCCCAACTTTGAGGTGCCGAGTGCAGGCAGTCCATTGAAGTCAATTAAGACGCAGCGGATGCACAGTAAAAGGCCTTCTGGGTGAGTGGCCCCAAACTCAGACAGTGTGCTTTTGGGGCCAGTCACCTGAACACCTGTTACATTAAGACCGTTGGCTGTGTCTGTGCAGACACTGCATCCTAATAGACTAAATGGGCTGCCTACACTTGGAAGTAAATGGGCACCTGGAAGTTGAGACCCGCCCGAAAAAAAAAAAACAGCCTGTTCACGCTATAAGGTAATGGTTGTCAACTCAAAAGCTAAAGGGGACTTCAAATGTGACCCCTGAAATCACCAAAAGACCACACATAATGTTCACTATATGTAATGCTTGAGAGGAGTGTCAGAGACTGCAGACCTAATAGAGGAAATGAGGGTCAGAGAGTGAGGACAGGAGACATTGTTGGTGGGGAGATGCTGCAGAAGACAATACAAAGCTGGGAAGATGTTACCTGAGGCTGGTAGAGATCAATGCTATTATCCCAATCAATGTTGCCACTACAGACTGCTGAGGTCCGAGGGCCACACATCCAATACCCAAGGGCTGCAGTTTGGGCACCAGGGCTATAAAGGCATTATCGCCCCTATAAACAAAGCTATAGAAGGCATCTGGCCAGTCCCTGCTGTCAATAAAGCTGAGCAGAGCTAGACAGAGAGTGTTTCAGGCAGGCCGGCCATGAAAGGTGGAGGCACGCTGTGCATTGACACAGAGTCCTGTGGGTCTAATTCCTAAAGCTAACCCGAATCTGATTCTGTGCTTAGCATGATCTGAAACCTACAGGAAGGCATAAGGACTGATAGGATCACCAGGTAGTCAGTGTGGCGTCCATTTAGTATATAAAAGATGGAACCAGTATTTGGATTATCAATGGGAAAACAATGTAGTCCCCAAGTTACTTTTCCAAAAAACAGCTATCCGAATATTAAATATTTTAGTTCAAAGGTGTGCACTGGTGGTGTCAGTAGGGCAGTGGACGGTGTCAGTAGAGCAGTGGATGGTGTCAGTAGGGCAGTGGACGGTGTCAGTAGAGCAGTGGACGGTGTCAGTAGAGCAGTGGACGGTGTCAGTAGGGCAGTGGACGGTGTGAATAGAGCAGTGGATGATGTGATTAGGGCAGTGGATGGTGTCAGTAGGGCAGTGGATGGTGTGAGTAGGGCAGTGGACGGTGTCAGTAGGGCAGTGGACGGTGTCAGTAGGGCAGTGGACGGTGTCAGTAGGGCAGTGGACGGTGTGAATAGAGCAGTGGACCATGTCAGTAGGGCAGTGGATGGTGTCAGTAGAGCAGTGGACGGTGTGAGTAGAGCAGTGGACGGTATCAATAGGGCAGTGGACGATGTGAGTAGGGCAGTGGATGATGTGAGTAGGGCAGTGGACGATGTGAGTAGGGCAGTGGACGATGTGAGTAGGGCAGTGGACGATGTGAGTAGGGCAGTGGACGGTGTGAGTAGGGCAGTGGACGGTGTGAGTAGGGCAGTGGACGGTGTGAGTAGAGCAGTGGATGATATCAATAGGGCAGTGGACGGTGTGAGTAGAGCAGTGGATGATATCAATAGGGCAGTGGACGGTGTGAGTAGAGCAGTGGACGATATCAATAGGGCAGTGGACGGTGTGAGTAGGGCAGTGGACGGTGTGAGTAGGGCAGAGGACAGTGTGAGTAGAGCAGTGGACGATATCAATAGGACAGTGGACGGTGTGAGTAGAGCAGTGGACGGTGTGAGTAGAGCAGTGGACGGTGTGAGTAGAGCAGTGGACGGTGTGAGTAGGGCAGTGGACGGTGTGAGTAGGGCAGAGGACAGTGTGAGTAGAGCAGTGGACGATATCAATAGGACAGTGGACGGTGTGAGTAGAGCAGTGGACGGTGTGAGTAGAGCAGCGGACGGTGTGAGTAGAGCAGCGGACGGTGTGAGTAGAGCAGCGGACGGTGTGAGTAGAGCAGCGGACGGTGTGAGTAGAGCAGCGGACGGTGTGAGTAGAGCAGCGGACGGTGTGAGTAGGGCAGCGGACGGTGTGAGTAGGGCAGCGGACGGTGTGAGTAGGGCAGCGGACGGTGTGAGTAGGGCAGTGGACGGTGTGAGTAGGGCAGTGGACGGTGTGAGTAGGGCAGTGGACGGTGTGAGTAGAGCAGTGGACGGTGTGAGTAGGGCAGTGGACGGTGTGAGTAGGGCAGTGGACGGTGTGAGTAGGGCAGTGGACGGTGTGAGTAGGGCAGTGGACGGTGTGAGTAGGGCAGTGGACGGTGTGAGTAGGGCAGTGGACGGTGTGAGTAAGGCAGTGGACGGTGTCAGTAGTTTTTAATTTTTTTTTTTTTAAATATCAGGGGTCTAAACAGGGGGTATCTGCGCCGCACAGGGTGATTAGGGTGTGCCCATGCACACCTGGCACACCCTGTACGGACACCTATGTTTTAGTTTTGTACCCTCTATACCAGGATTTCATGGAACCCTAGGGTTCCTCCAGAGGTTGTTAGGAGTTCCCTGCGCAATGAGCAATTTCTTCCTCTCAGATAAGTTCCTGCTGACGCCCTTGATCTTTTGAGGCTATCTATAAGAAGGTAATTTTTCCCAGTGACCACAAGTGTAAGGAACATTCTTCCCACTGACCATCACACTAATGTATCATGAGTTGTAGATATAGTCATTTTTAGCAGGGTTCCCTGTGACCGGAAAGTTATTTGAGGGGTTCCTCTGTGTTGACAAGGTAGAGAAAGCCTGCTCTATACAGATATTGTGTGTATGACAGGTACTCTTAAAGCAATGTCCAATAATATTTCTTGTGTCTTGCAGAGCCGGCGGAGAGTGCTGTTTCACAGCAGACAGGAATGAATGAAAATGGATTCTCAACGCTCTCCGCTAACAACTCAGCCATACCACAGCCTAACTCTGCAAATAAACCTTGGAGGAGCAAATCCCTTAGTGCAAAGCACACCAACACGTCTTCCATTCTGTCCGTCAAACAACCCATGCCGGACAGCTCTAAACAACCTCAAGAACCCCCTAAACCCACTCCCAACAATCAGAAATCTATGCTGGAGAAGTTAAAACTGTTCAATAGCAAGGGGGGTTCTAAAACCAGTCTAGAGGGCTCTCGGGATACCAGCTGTGAAAGACTCGACACCCTCCCGAGCTTCGAGGAGGCAGAGGAAATGGAGAGCGCCATAAGAAACACCAACAGCACAAGCCCATCCTCGAACAGCCCCAAGATAGCGCTGAAGGGCATCGCTCAACGGACGCTTGGCCGGGCCCTGACAAACAAGAAAAGTTCTCCAAAAGGCAGCGAGAAAGAAAAGGACAAACAGAAAGAAAAAGAGAAGAACAAAGAGGTCGCCAAGAGGATTTCCGTTACGGAAAAGCCGGAGGTCAAAGAAGAAGCAAAAGAGGAACCTGCCCCCGCTTCCGCCGACATGCCAAAAAAATCCTCGAAGATTGCCAGCTTCATCCCCAAAGGGGGCAAGAAGGAGGGCTCAGCCGCCTCTCACAGTGGAATACCAAAACCAGGGAATAAAACTGCCACCCCAGGGAAGTCCTCAAGTGCCCCAGTCTCTGCCAAGGACGGGGAGAGGAGCCGGAGCGGAAAGACCAGTTCTGGGCTGTCTCTTCAGAAGCTTGACAATAGGAATTCAAGCTCTACGTCAAGTTTGGCCTCCTCTGAGGGGGGGAAGGGGGTGTCCAGCACAGGAGGAGCCCAGCCTGCTAATGGGCCAGGTGGGAATACACAGACGACAGGGAGTAACACAGTCAGCGTCCAGCTACCTCAACCTCAACAGCAGTATAATCACCCGAACACGGCCACCGTCGCACCTTTCATGTACAGGTAACGTGTGTGATCAGAACATAATTAAAGCAGCTTTGCGCTCAAGCCCCGGTGTAAAGCTGAAACGTGAACAGGCTATGGACATTTTATATAGAGAGATTGGGATCGATTTACTAAAACTGGAGCACTCAGAATCTGGTGCAGCTGTGCACAGGAGCCAATCAGCTTCTAACTTAACTTGTTCAATGAAGATTTGACAATAAAACCTGAAAGCTGATTTGGTTTCCATGTAGAACTGCACCAGATTTTGCACTCTCCAGTTTTAGTAAATAACCCCCACCCCCTATAGGCTTAACAAGCAGCAATTACGTTTTAAAACAAAGCTTCACTGGTCTCTGTAGCTGCAGGCACTGTGGAGCAAATCATCCTCAAATTCACAAGAAAAAGCAATGCATTCAAGTAGGGACACAACATTCGCCCCCCACACTTCCCGCACACCTACCTTGTGTTTACATTAGAGATTAAAAGACTGGCAGGCTCTCAAGTCACTGCTTGAAGGGGGAGCAGCGTAAGCTGAGCTGCGGGAAATGAAAGTGAAAGTGCTTCTGCTATAAATTTAAAAGTAATTAAATGCATAGAATACATTAAGGTGAAAAACCACGAGACTACAACTCCTTTAAGTTTCTTCAGTAAAGCTACACACTATACAATTTTCTGTAGATTTTTTTCCTTTAGATTTACCAAAACCATATAATATGAGGTCAGACCTAAAGTGTTTCAATTTGTATGCAATAAGACGTTCCTTCTTATTTAAGGATGAATTATTCCACAGTGGCAGCAGCTACAGAGTTCAGCGAGGGCTTGTTTAAAAGCTTTTTTTTAGCAGGAAGGTTTTACCCCCTTCATGACCAGGTTATTTATTTTTAATTTTTTTTGCTACTTTGCCTGGCAGTTGCGCAGTCATGCGGCACTGTGCCCAAATGAAATTTATATCATTTTTTTTTCACACAAATAGAGCTTTCTTTTGGTGGTATTTGATCACCGCTGCCTTTTTTAATTTTTTGCTACATAAACAAAAAAAAAAAAAAAAATTGTTGAAAAAGAAAAACCCAATATTTTCTACTTTGTGTTATAAAATCTATCCAATAAAATCAAATTTCTTCATAAATGTAGGCCAAAATGTATTCTGCTACATGTCTTTGCTAGAAATAGAAAAACCCAATAAGTGTATATTATTTAGTTTGTGTGAAAGTTGTAGCATCTACAAACTATGGGATATATAAAGATTAATCAATCCTGATGGGCAGCCCTAAAATGCCAGGACTGTACAAATACCCCCCTCCCCAAATGTCCCCTTTTTGTAAAGTAGACAGTCCAAGGCAGGGGCGGACTGACAACTCATGGGGCCCCCGGGCAATAGGAGATTTTGGGCCCCCCAGGCAATAGGAGATTATGGCAATAGATTATGGGGCCACACAGTATACACACACAGACACACAATATACACACACAGAATACGCACACACACACTGAAAAGGTACTGGAGAGGTGGGGCAGCTATAATCTTGGGATTTTTAAAAAAACACAAATTTTTACATACTGTCCCTGGTTTTATTGAGGCTGGCAACCCTGACAGGGCCCCTTAGTGGCATGGGGCCCTCGGGCAGTACCCGAGTGCCCGCATGGTCAGTCCGCCCCTGGTCCAAGGTATTTAGTAAGACGCGTGTAGTCGTCATACTGATTGGTGACAGTATGTAAAAAAATATATAATAATAATTTTTATTCAGTTTTTTCAATCTTTTTTTTTAAGCTTTTTTTCTCTTTTTAGGATTTTTTTTATTTTTACACCCTGTCATTAGAGTAGTTCAGTGACACTGTGCTACTCTGGAGGGGTAATCCAGAGTTTTTTTTTTTTTTTTTTTACACTATTATTGTATATAACTGATGATGATCACTGACCCTGCAGCTGCCATCCTGCCGCAGCTAATGTATTGTGGTGAGGTAGAGAGTGGTTATGGTTTTTTCATTTTGGATAGTGTGGAAGAGTCAGTCAAGTTGTTATCACCACTTGTGCCCCTTCTGGGAAGATTCACCTTCTGTTTATCCTGGTGACCATTACCCACCGAGACAGAAAGTGATGAGAAATCCAACATTTGGTCAGGAATGAGGGGGAAATTCCTCCCAATGGCACCAACAATGGGGCACGATTCCTCCCAGTGACACCAGCAATTGGGCCAAATGACACCACTGATGGGGCACTATTCCTCCCAATGACACCAACAGTGGAGCACTATTCCTCCCAATGACACCAACAATGGGGTACAATTCCTCCCAATGGCACCAACAATGGTGCCAAATGACACCAATGATGATTATTTCAGGTAGTTGTATAGCACTGTCAATTTATGCAGAGCTTTACATATATATTATACATTCACATCAGTCCCTTACCCCAAGGAGCTTACAATCTAAGGTCCCTAACTCACATTCATACATTCACATACTAGGGCCTATTTAGACAGGATCCGATTAAGGTACCAGCATGTCTTTTGGAGTGTGGGAGGAAACTGGAGTACCCAGAGGAAACCCGCACAGGGAGAACATGAAAATGCCAGACAGGTAGTGTCGTGGTTGGGATCCGAGCCATCGAACATTTTTACTGCTAGGCGAAAGTGCTATCCATTACACCACTGTGACACCCATGATGGGGCACAATTCCTCCCAATGACACCAACGATTGGCCCGAATGACACTAATGATGAGGCACGATTCCTTCCAGTGACACCAACGATGGGGCACAATAACACCAATGATGGGGCAGAATTCCTCTTATGGACACCAGCAATGGGGCAGAATTCCGCCCACTGACACCAAAGATTGGACATTGTTTTTTTCCCACAGGACCTTTTCTATCCCAATGGCCACAGTCTCCCCCCCCCCCCTCCCCCCCAATGTCTGAAGGACAGTTAACTGGCCCTTTGTTTAGAAAGTTTGGTGACCCGTGCTTTATAGTAAGGGCTTTAACCCTTGAAGGAGTTATACATTTACAGATACTCAACAGACCTGCTTTTATGCGCTTATCAGAATATGACTGTTTCCAGGGATTCTAGGTATGCTGCACCCGGACGTCTCTCTGGAATGACCTGCAGGGCATTGGGAAGCGGATAGTTGCGGGGTGGGTGGGAGTTCCTGGAGAAAGGGAATGTTTTCTTGGTAGGAAATACAATGTTTAATCCTCTGCTACAGACCAGAAATCCGAACAACCTGTGTAAATAGGGGGACTCCTAATAACAGAGAGATCACTGCTTGTCTGCTCAACCTGAGCCACAGCGCCCTCCAGTGACCATTGCAGGTCAAGATTATCAGAATTTCATTCCAGGATATTTCTGGAGTGCTCAAAAGAATTAGTTAAAAATCTATTTTTCCTGACTTGTTTTTCAGCATTCTGGGTCAGCTGCCTGTTCATTGGACAGTTCAAGTGATTCATGAAAAATAGAAAATGATCACAGAGATGGAGTCTTTACCCCCCCCCCCCCCCCCCCCCCCATCATGCTCTTGTTGTTTTTATCAAATTAAAGATGGTTGATTGATATTGGAATTAACTTACATTTTTCCTGTTTGAGTGAATCTGAAGCTGCAAAGATAGATAGAGGTGTCACCATGTTGGCCTATGACAGATTACACGTACAATATATCCATGATGACGGGTGTCAGAGCAAAGCAACAGGTTTGCTTTAATTTCCCAGCACCAGAGGCGTAACTATAAACTTCAGGGCCCCAGGTGCTAGAAACCCAGCCCCTCCCTTTACTTCCGCAGCGGGGCCCTTTCACATGTTCTGCAGCGGGCCCCCTTCCTGCTGTCTCCCCCCCCCCCCCCCATGGGGGCAAAACGCCAGGGCCCAGTCACAAGAGCGACCTTTGCAACCCTGGTAGTTCCTTCACTGGTGTCAGTTGGACTGTGAATGGTGTCAGTCAGTAAAGTGGACCTTGTCAGTAATGGAGTGGACAGTGTCAGTATGGCAGTGGATGGGGTCAGTATTTTTTTTTTTTTTTACAATATTATTATTATAATTTATTATTATGTTTTACCACATTATTCTAATTATTATTATTTATTTTTTAAATTTTTATTATTTTTTTACCATTTTTTTAAATTGCAATTACAGAAATCCAAACAGACCTCTGATGTGTCCCTTTTGAGACAGAGAAAGGAGACTGGGGACACAGTCCTCAATCTCCATCTTTGCAGCCTCAGCTGCACGGAATGAATGGAAAGGAATATATCTCAGATAATAATATTATTTATTATTATGCTTTACCACATTGTGATTTTTATGCTAATTATTATTTTTTTTATTTATTATTTTTTACTGTTTTATTTTATTATACTTTATTATTAATAATTAATTTTTTTACCATTTTAAATTTTTTTCAATTATTTAAAAAAAAATTAAATTGCAATATCAGAAATCCAAACAGACCTCTGATGTTTCACCTTTGAGACAGAGAAAGGAGATTGAGGACACAGTCCTCAATCTCCATCTTTGCACCCTCAGCTGCACAGAATGAATGGACAGGAATATCTCTGTACAGATAATATTATTTATTATGTTTTACCGCATTGTTATTTTTATTCTAATTATTATTATTTATTTTTTAATTTATTATCTCCAGAGAAAGGACATGAACGACACAGTTTCCTATGCTTCAGTTGTGGATGGACACAGGAGCGACTGGTACCGATCGCTCACTATGTGCATTCAGAAAAGGAAGGGGTCGGTAAATGAAACATTTACCGGTCCCTTCTCCCACTCTGTCCTGAAAGCATCCCCCACAGCAGCTAGGAGGGGGGAAGTTGGCGGCACGTGGGGGGGGGGGGGGTGGGGCAGGGCAGCATACAGGGTCCCGGGGGCAGCAGGAAATAAGTAACCTGGATAGAAGGGGGGGTGGGGGCTGCATACAGAGGAACCAATGCCCTCCATTTTCCTCCTGCAACCGCTGAATGCGGTGGGAGAGGAGGAGAAGCCAGCTTTTAGCGGCTGCAGGAGGAAAAGGGAGGGCATCCTCTATATGTCGCCCCCCACCACCCCTCCTATCCAGGTGTAGAACCAAATATGACAGGGGGGGCCACACGGGCCCCTGAAGCATGGGGCTGGGTCAAAATGCGACCCCCTATAGTTACGCCTCTGCCCAGGACTATATGCTTACCTTTCCATAGTTCTCCCACTGCTCCATTCTGCCACTGGAGCTGAAAGAAGTACTGAATATTTAAAAGAATGGAAGAACATGTGACTCTCTCCATGTGACTGCGCTGGGCCAATCAGCTTCGCTCCTGTTTCTTTTTGCTGTCAGTAAGAACAATACCCACACTCTACTGCTCTACATTGCCGAGGTCCGAGGCTCCTGGCTCTGGGGTGTTCACTCCCAAAGCATAAATCCGTGATGAATATAATCCAGCTACCTGGTATGTTCCAAAATTCAAATCTTTATTTGCTACATATTAAAACACACAGTGGATGCAGCTAACGCTTTTTGGCCATGGTGGCTGTCCTCATAGCAGCTATGAGGACACCCGCCGTGCCCAAAACGCGTTAGCTGTATCCACTGTGTTTTTTTAATATGTAGCAAATAAAATAGCTTGATTTTGGAACATGCCGGGGTACCCAGCTTATATTCATCACAGATTTGTTTCTTGCTGGAGGTTGTCATTTTGCTGAAGCCAAGCGCCCCCCTGAGCAGCAGTAAATCTTTAAGTTGTCAGCAGATCAGCTTCTGGTGGCTCTGATTTTCGACACAGTACTGAAAAATAGAGAGCAACCGCGCATGTGCATAGCAGGGTGAGACAGTGTACTACTAGATTTTAAACAGTAATAGGCACTTATTTTTAATGTTTTACATAGCTATGCCTGCAAAAGGGACCAAAATTCCGGCTACTCCTCCCGCAGACATTCAGCAGCTGCAGGAGGGAAATGAAGGGCATCAGTTCCTCTACATGCCCCTCCTGCCACCTCCCTTTTCTTGTCTTCTGCCCCAGGCCCCTGTTTCCCGCCCCCCCCCCCCCCCCCCATACAGCGCTGCTGAGTTCCCCCACCCTCCTCTCGCCGCCTGCTGCAGGGGATCTGTCAGGGTGGAGAGCAGGTAATGAATAGAGTCAGTGATTGGTACCGTTTTTTTTTTGTCTTCTATTCATTCATAGCTGAGGCATAGTAAACTGTGTTCCTATGCTTCAGTTTATAAATGAACAGGAAGCTCTGTACATGGGTTTTCCTGTTCATTCATCCTGTGCAGATGAGGCTGCCGAGAAAGGGAATCATGAATCTGTCTTCAGTCCCTTTCTCTGTCTCAAAAGTGAGACATCAGGGGGTCTGTTTCACCAAACCCCCCCAATGGGGGTCCTAAAAAAATATGGAAAAAATAAATAAATAAAATAATACTAAAAATAAATAATAAAATAATAAAAATAAATAATAAAATTGTAAAAAAAAAAATAAAAAAAGTAAAAAAAATCATCAAAAAATTAAACAACAAAAATAAAAAAACTACTGACACCAGTGGCGTAACTACCAGGGTCACAAAGGTCTCACTTGTGACTGGGTTCCATGGGGGGGACCCCAAGATGGCAGGAAGGTGGCCCTCTGGGGGACCGTAATAAAGGGTCCCACAATGGGAGTAAAGGGCCCCCGGGATCAGTGTGACAGACATAAGCTCCTATTCAGTTCTCTGTTCATATCTTGTCCCGGGGACCAGGAAGTGAGGTGGAATCTCTACAGGGGGGACACAAATAGTAGTGAAATGTGGAGATTCTCTTCCTCTATATTGACCCCAAAAATGAAATTCACAGTTATAATAACCCAGTATGCATCAGCTGAGAATCCCTCCGTTTTTTTCCTTTTAACCCTTGGTGCCTCTCAGCCGGTTAGTGCAGATTGCCAGCTGGCAGCGTTGGCATGGGCAGCACTCGGCGTGGATCTGGCATGGCCGGGATGAGTGGAAGTGACAGGGTGAAGATAACGGTAATGAATTATGGAGGATGAATCTGCTGCAAGTTTATTCTTTTGTGTCTGCTTTGTGCAGGTCGCAGGCAGACAGTGAAGGGAATGTTTCGGTGGAGAGCAGTACGGGTGGAATACACATGGAACCAACGCTGTATAATAAACCGGGAACGGCCTGTCTGGAGGATCTGTCTGGTGAGTCTCATCAATGACCAGCATTGTAATGTACTGTACTTGCTACATGCAGGGTCCCATCATCCCTCCACTCTGCTCCCATACATGAACGCCACAGTCTGGTTGGTCTGGGCAGCAACAAACGTCTATTCTTCCAGTGTGGTGCACTGTGAACTGTCTGTGCTGACCCTTCACCACCAATCAGGCTTAACCGCTTAAAGACCAGGCCAATACTGACACTTTTCTCCAATCTGTATTTTTTTTCTTGAAAGTTATATATATATATATATATAATTATTATTATTATTATTATTAATATATATAATAATAATAATTAATATTATTATTATATATTTTTATTATTATTATATATATATATATATATATATATATATATATATATATATATATTTATTTATATTTTTTTTAGCAGAGACCCTGGAGAATAAAATAGTGGTCGTTGCAATTTTTTGTCACACCATATTTGCACAGCAGTTTTTTCGAATGCAGGGTCTTTTTTGGAAAAAATACAATTTAATGAACTTTAATGCAAAAAAAACCCACAATCTATATAAAACCAATTTTTGGTAAAATTTAAAAGATGACATTACGCTAAGTAAATAGATACCTAACGTGTCACGCTTTAAAATTGCGCATGCTCGTAGAATAGAATGGCGACAAACTACAGTACTTAAAAATCTCAATAGGACGACACTTTAAAAAATGTTTACAGCTTACCGGTTTAGAGTTACAAAAGAGGTCTAGCGCGAAGAATTATTGTTTTCGCTATAACGTTCACGGTGATACCTCACATGTGTGGTGCGAACACCATTTACATATGTGTGCATAACTTTTATGTTTAAGTTTGCCTCTGCATGTGACCATGGGGGAATGAGGGCGCAGCAAAAAAAAAATATATAAATACATTTTTTTTTATTTAAAAAAAAAATATTTTTTACACTGTGCACCATGCGATCACTGTGATTGGCTGTCAGTGACCATGTGATCAGGAGCATGTCCTACTGGCTGCCGATCATCACTGTGTGACCGGGAGCTGTTGGTAACGCATACATGCAGCAACATGGAATAATGCGGGAACATTCAGAAGAGAGAAGTGCAGCAATTCCAGAATTAGGGCGAATTCCATTGATCTTCCAAGGCAACTAAATTTGATAGCATCCCTGTCTAAATAAACCTCAGGGTGCTACACTATGATGGATGTTTTTTCCATACAGGGCAGAACAGGAAGGGTATGAAAAGTAAAAACACATATAAATATGCCCTTAGGGCAAACACAACACGCTCAAAATACGTCCTCACTGAATATAGACTGTACTTTCCCTTTAAGAAGTCTGTACTGGGCTCCTGACAGATATTACAAACAGAAGTCCAGGAAAGGAAAATATTTTTAAACATTTTTGTTTATTTTTTTATTTTTTTATTCCTGATTATAATAAATAAAGAAAACGTCTCCAAACCGCCACACATTTCTCTCCAATTATAAACAGATGGAGAAAATTCATTCTGCAGACACTAATACTTACTTTTAGGCATTGTTTAAACTTGTGGTCGGGGGGCGTCAAAAACGCACGGCTGAGCATTGTTTTTATCTCTCCCTCTTAAGCTGAAAAACTGCATGAAATGTGCATGTTTTTATTTTTTAACTACTTAAGGACTGGGCCCAATTTTTCCGACTCTGTATTTACAAGTTAAAATCAATTTTTTTTGCTAGAAACTTACTTAGAATCCACAAACATTATATATAGTTTTTTCCAGACACCCTACAGAATAAAATGGCGATTGTGGCAATACTTTGTTACACCGTATTCGCGCAGCAGTCTCACAAGCGCAATTTTTTGGAAAGAATACACCTTTTTAATTAAAAAAAAAACAGTAAAGTTAGCCCATTTTTTTATATATATATATATTGTGAAAGATAATGTTACGCCAAGTAAATTAATACTCAACATGTCACGCTTCAAAATTGCGCCCCGCTCATGGAATGGCGACAAACTTTTACCCTTAAAAATCCCCATAGGTGACGTTTAAAAATTTCTACAGGTTACCAGTTTTGAGTTACAGAGGAGGTCTAATGCTAGAATTATTGCTCTCGGCTCTAACAATCGCGGCGATACCTCACATGTGTGGTTTAAGCACCGTTTTCATATGCGGGCGCGACATGCGTATGCGTTCGTGTCTGCTCGTAAGCTCGGCGAGATGGGACACTTTAAATTTATTTTATTTTTTTAATTATTTATTTTACTTTTTATTTTTTATTTTTACACTGTCCTTTAAAAAAAAAAAAATTTGGATCACTTTTATTCCTATTACAAGGAATGTAAACATCCCTTGTAATAGAAAAAAATGTGAGATCTGGGGATCAAAAAGCACTCAGATCTCATATTTACACTAAAATGCAATAAATGAAAAAACAAAAAGTCCTTTTTTTTTTTTTTTTTTTTTACAAATTAGTTTTTTTTCCCTCACTCGGCATCCAGGCAGTGAGGGGAAAGGACGCGACTCCAAATCAGGATCTGCATAAAATATGGCACCAACATCCCGTTTAGGAAAAAACTTTTGGGAGATATGGGACTTTATAGGTGCAAAGCATAAAGACAACAAATGTCTGTAAAAAATATATACAAATTTTATTAAATGAGCAATGTCATAAAAAACAAGACATACAAGATAATCCTAGCCATAGGTGTGTGCAAAGCATCCTATTAATGACAATGATTTACTGTAGTCACGTTCGTGTTTTCTACATGTTTCGCCGTATGGCTTCTTCAGGAAAGAACGTGGGGGGTTCATTTGTTTTAGATATAAGAACCTATGATTCGACAACTTTAGATCCATTCTGATTATATAAAATATATTGTCCTCCACTGCCTTGTAGAGCTAGTAATGTATACTCTCTATTGTGCTTCCAGGGGAAGATCCTGAAACTCGGAGATTAAGAACTGTGAAAAACATTGCTGACCTTCGACAAAACTTGGAGGAGACCATGTCCAGCCTCAGGGGAACCCAGATCACGCACAGGTACCATCTGATCCTGGTTACCCCTTCATTGTACATGCTGTTGTCCAGAAACTAGTGAGGAGAAGGGCTGAATCAGGTCTTTATTGCTGGTGTTTGTAGTGTTTGGGAGATTCACCTTCTCCTAATTCCCATTATCAACAAGATCGGAAGTTGTAGGAATTTAAAAACTTTTAGAGTCCTTTCACACTGGGGCGGGGGCGGCGTCGGCGGTAAAACGCCGCTATTATTAGCGGCGTTTTACCGTCGGTATTCGGCCGCTAGCGTGGCGGTTTTACCAGCCGCTAGCGGCCGAGAAAGGGTTAAATACCACCGCAAAGCGCCTCTGCAGAGGCGCTTTGCCGGCGGTATAGCCGCGCCGTCCCATTGATTTCAATGGGCAGGAGCGGTAAAGGAGCGGTATACACCCCGCTCCTTCACCGCTCCGAAGATGCTGCTGGCAGGACTTTTTTTACCGTCCTGCCAGCGCATCGCTCCAGTGTGCAAGCCCTCGGGGCTTGCACACTGGAATGAAAGCAGCGGCACTTTCGGGTCGGTTTGCAGGCGCTATTATTAGCGCAATAGCACCTGCAAACCGCCCCAGTATGAAAGGGCTCTTAATAAACAGAAATTGATTCACTTTGAACTCTCACCACCCAGGGCCGGGACAAGAGGTGGGCAGAAGGAACGCGCTGCCCTGGGCGCAGCATGTATTGTAGGGATGGGGGCGCCGCAAGCTCCTTCTACTATAAGGCTGACAGGAGTAGTGACAGCAGCATCACTACTTCTGTCAGCCCAGGTCTGGAAGTGGCAAGGAGAGGAGGAGTGAGCCGAGAGGAAGTGCAGGCTGTGCTCTCTCTCCCCCTCCTCCTCATAAGCTCGCACATGAATTATGGGGATATGCATCTGTCCCCCGCCAGTTATATAAATTTTCAAAAAAAAATAAAACTCTAAAAAACGCTAATAAGCGCTATTGCAAAAATTCAATCGAATTTCGAAATTTGAATTTCAGAAGACGGCTATATTCCTTCATTTCTATTCTATGCTATTCTTTTATTTTCTATTCTATTCCTTTATTCTCTGTTTTGTTCTATTCTGTTCTATTCCTGTATTTTCTGTTCTATTCCTTTATTTTCTGTTCTATTCCTGTATTTTCTGTTCTATTCCTTTATTTTCTGTTCTATTCCTTTATTTTCTGTTCTATTCCTTTATTTTCTGTTCTACTCCTGTATTTTCTGTTCTATTCCTTTATTTTCTGTTCTATTCCTTTATTTTCTGTTCTATTCCTTTATTTTCTGTTCTATTCCTGTATTTTCTGTTCTATTCCTTTATTTTCTGTTCTGTTCTATTCTGTTTTATTCTATCCTATTGTTTTCTATTCCATTCTATAAAGCAGTAAAGTAGGGATCATCATCTTATTTCACTTTTATGCCTTACTGTATAAAAATTGCAATATGTTCCCATTTTAAATTTAAAGTAATTTTCGAATTAGAATTCCTTTTTAAAATTTGGATAATTCAATTTTCTCATTAAATTTATTTCAGATTTATTACTATCATAATTCAGTAATTCTGATAATTCCAAATCTCCGAATAACGGAAATTTTGTCTGAATTTTCGATTCGTAATGAGACGAATCGCACATGTCTATATAAAATGTTTGCTGTGCGTGTATGATAAACATCAACACAATCAGTACAAAAATGACCGTATTTTCTCTAATATGTGTAGTTCCTCTCTCACCACTGACACCTAGTGGCCATAATGCATTTTTTTCCCAAGGAAAAAAAAAACGTATTATAGACGACTAGATGGTGCTGACAATTTAGGAACCACACATAAGAGGAAGTACAGCAATTTCCGTTCTATTTGATTGCTATTATTATTATTATTATTATCATCATCATTATTATGTGATTGTTCATCACATCCATATAACAAAAGTTTTATCCAGGAATCCATTTTTTCTTTTCCAATATCTTTATTCAGAAAATTTTTTAACAAGTACAAGATCAGCATTTACCATTGTAATAGGAAGTAATTGTACATTAACAAATCGGTTATGAATCGCTTGCATCACGGATAATCTTATATTTATGTGAAGCTTTATGTATCATCATCCACATATTAGATTTATATGAATGCATTTTTGAAAGCTAGACATGTGCACTGCCAAAAATTTGTTTGTTTTCATTTCATTTATTTATTTTTTTTGTTGGGTCATTCGTTATGATCGCAATTTGAAAATTCGTACATTCAAAAATCTGAAAATAAGAAAGAAAATCTGAAAATTCGAAAGATTTACTAACTATTAAATTATAGGTATTGGAATTTCCTTTCAAAGTTGGCTGTTAGTGAACGTAACGAATACGAATTTACCCGAAGTTACAAATGATCCGAAATAACAAATGCCGCATCAAAACAAATGGAAAGTAACAAATTAATAATAAATATTAATAATTATAAAAAGTTTTTTTATTAGTATTATTGTTATTTTATTATTATTAATTCATTACGTTCTATTTGTTTAGATATGGCATTCGTTATTTCGGATACATTTGTATTTGTTTTGTTCACTCACAGCCAAATTTGAAAGGAAATTCCAATACCTATAATTTCATAGTTAGTAACAGTTAAGTTATTATTAGTTAGTTATTATTTCAGATTTTCAAATTTTTAACTTTTCGTATTTTTTAAAATTTATTATTATTATAATTTTATTTCGAAATATTATGAAAATTTGTTTAAACGGGTTTTCGTTAATATTTCCGAATTAACAAATTTGTCGAAATTCATTAAAAAACGAATTCGGGACTAAACGAATTGCACATGTCTATATAAAGCATTTTCGTATTTTCGAATTTACGAATATTCGGAAAAATTTGTTTAAAGGGGTTTTCGTTTATTCGGATATTTCCGAATTAACAAATTTGTCGAAATTCGTTAAACGAATTCGGGACCAAACGTATTGCACATGTCTATTTAAAGCATTGTGAGTGTGTTTGTATTGTTTGTAGTCTGCTTTTTTCAGCCTTTTTTGTTGGTTGGGGAAGATTATTGTTAGACGAGTTTCCTTATAAATCAATTGACAGTAACAGATCAATAATGTGTTATTGATCAATAATGTGATATTTATTACTATTATATTTTTCTCTTTTCTCAGCACGTTGGAGACAACATTTGACAGCAACGTGACGACTGAAATCAGCGGCCGCAGCATCCTCGGCCTCGCCTCCCGGCCGACTCCTTTGACGTGGAGATTGGGACAGTCCAGCCCTCGTCTGCAGGCAGGCGACGCCCCCTCTATGGGCAACGGGTACCCTCAACGAGCCAGCGCCAACCGCTTTATAAGCTGCGAGTCCGGGCGCTACATGTACTCCGGGCCCCTCAGGAGACAGCTGGCGACCAGAGGGAACCTCGGCCACGGCGACCTCTCTGATAAATGTGACGACTTGGACATGGAGAGTGTGAACGTGGATGCCACAGGATACATGAGCGACGGCGATGTCCTCAGCAAGAACATAAGAAGCGATGAGATCACTAGCGGGTAAGAACCGGCACCTTTCCTTCCTGAATAGCGGGTGAAAAATTTGATTAATATCAAATGATGGCATTTGTTTACTGTAAAGCAAAAAATCAAACCAATTATAACTCTTAAAGCTTCAGTCATTTTTTTCATCTTTCCATCTATTAAATCTTCTGCCCCTGTTGTTGTTGTTTTAACTTTGGATAGGAAAACATTTTTTTTTCTGCCAGTAAATCCCTTATACAGCCCACTTATTGTTTCTTGTCTGGTCATTAGTCTAGGCTTATGACATCATGCACAGCTCTCTCTTTTGTGAGAGTTTACCAGGAAGGGAGGGGGGGGGGGGGGTGAGTCATAAGAGGACCAATGAGAGCTGCAGAGCTGGAGGTGTGCCTCTGTGTAAATCCAGGAAGTGAACAGGCAGCAGCTTAAGCTGCCCACAGTTAAAATGGCTGCAGCCAGACTCAGTGGAGGGAGATTTCTGCAGCATATTTGGCAAGTACAGAATCACAGTATATATAAAATAATATGCAAAGTGGTTGGAGGGAAGCTTCAGAATGGCAAAGATGTTTTTATTACAAATTATGTGAGCAGACTGCAGTTCTTCTTTAACTGCTGCTATTGGAACCCCCCCCCCCCCCCCCATTCTCTCTCCCTTCACACTAGAGCAAGGCTCCACAAACGACTGCCTGCGGGCTACAAGATCTTATCCAGCCTGCAGATAGAGTCAGTGACTGAAGATTAAGATCACTTCATCTCCACTTCTGCTGGGGATTTCCTATAGGGATGTAAAGGGGGACTTTGATAGAGACCGTGATGTATGGGGAAACTCTGATAGGGATCCTGATATATGGGGGAACACTGATAAGGGACTCTGATGTAAGGGGAAACTCTGATAAGTATCCTGAAGGGGGAACTCCGATAAGGATCTTGATGTAAGGGGGTACTCTGAGGACCCTGATATATGGGGGATTTCTGATAAAGGACCCTGATGTATGGGGGAACTCTGATAAGAATCCTGATGTATGTTGGGACCCTGATAGAGATCCTTATGTGTGGGGGACTTTGATAGGAACTCTGATATATGTGGGGACCCTGATGTAAGGGGAGACTCTGATAGAGACTCTTATGTGTGGGGGACCTTGATAAGAACCCTGATATATGGGGGAACTCTGATAGGGACCTTGATGTATGGGGGAATTCTGATATGAACCCTGATGTAAGGAAGGACTCTGATAGAGACTCTTACATGTGGGGGACCTTGATAGGAACTCTGCTGTATGGGGGAACCCTGATAGGAACCCTGATTTAAGGGATGACTCTGATAGAGATCCTTATGTGTGGGGGACCTTGATAGGAATACTGAGGTATGGGGGGACCCTGATAGGGACCCTGATGTAAGGGGAGACTCTGATAGAGACTCTTATGTGTGGGGGAACTCTGATAAAGGACCCTGATGTATGAAGGAACTCTGATAAAGGACCCTGATGTATGAAGGAACTCTGATAAAGGACCCTGATGTATGGAGGAACTCTGATAGAGATCCTTACGGTTCGGGGACTTTGACAGGAACCCTGATGTATGTGGGGACCCTGATGTAAGGGAGGACTCTGATAGAGATCCTTGCATGTGGGGGACCTTGATAGGAACCCTAATGTATGGGGGAACTCTGATAGGGACCTTGATGTATGGGGGGAATTCTGATAGGGACCTACCTTGATGTATGGGGGAAACCCTTATTAGTAAAGGGGCTCTGAAGTGATGGAGAACTTCTGGTGTGAACAGAGGACTTCTGTGTTTTATACATTTCTTTACATGTTATTCATTCATTTTTTGACCTGCGAATATTTGTAGAATGTTTGACATCGCCGCCACCCCCCCCCGTATTTAAAAAGTTTGGAGACTCCCTGCGCTGGAGAATAAGCCAGCACCACCGATTGTTCAGAAATGGGGAGCCACAATGGATGGAACACGGAACACACAAGGGCTACGCTCTGGAAAAAGTGTCCACACCACAGGGATAATAAATAAATAATATTTTATGACAAAACAGCTTAGAAATATGGAGCCCCCCTCTCATCTGTCTGGCAGGGGAGCCTGATGAGATGAGGGTGGCCTATCTAGCCTCGCTCCCTTATAGGGTGGGCAGTTAGGACAAGGAGTTGGCATTGAGTACCTCGCCAGTCTGTTGGATGCTGGTGCAGGTGAATGGGACCCGCAGGTTGTGTCTGAGATGTGTGGACTCCCACTGACGGGCAGGGGACCGGTCACAAGGACAACAGATGCAATGGACGGATACAGGATCAGCAGACTGCCGGGCAGGCATGTGCACAGGGGAGCTGCAGGCTGGTAAGCAGAAGAGATGGAGGAGCTCAGGTCTGGTTTGGGGCTGGGTAGGCCGGGGTCAGCAGCTGGCAGCCAGATCAGGTACAGAATCAGTAGGCGGTGCAGGGTCAGGTTCCAAGCCGGGGTGAGTATCAGAGGAAGCAGATCTAGAGCGAGAGCAGCTAGCGGAAGCATGGTTGTGGTGGGAGCAGGCGGGAGCATGGTTGTGGTGGGAGCAGGCGGAAGCATGGTTGTGGTGGGAGCAGGCGGAAGCATGGTTGTGGTGGGAGCAGGCGGGAGCATAGTTGTGGTGGGAGCAGGCGGGAGCATGGTTGTGGTGGGAGCAGGCGGAAGCATAGTTGTGGTGGGAGCAGGCGGGAGCATGATTGTGGTGGGAGCAGGCGGGAGCATGATTGTGGTGGGAGCAGGCGGAAGCATGGTTGTGGTGGGAGCAGGCGGAAGCATGGTTGTGGTGGGAGCAGGCAGGAGCATGGTTGTGGTGGGAGCAGGCGGGAGCATGGTTGTGGTGGGAGCAGGCGGGAGCATGGTTGTGGTGGGAGCAGGCGGGAGCATGGTTGTGGTGGGAGCAGGCGGGAGCATATTTGTGGTGGGAGCAGGCGGGAGCATATTTGTGGTGGGAGCAGGCAGAAGCATGGTTGTGGTGGGAGCAGGCGGGAGCATGGTTGTGGTGGGAGCAGGCGGGAGCATGGTTGTGGTGGGAGCAGGCGGGAGCATGGTTGTGGTGGGAGCAGGCGGGAGCATGGTTGTGGTGGGAGCAGGCAGAAGCATGGTTGTGGTGGGAGCAGGCGGGAGCATGGTTGTGCTGGGAGCAGGCGGGAGCATGGTTGTGGTGGGAGCAGGCGGAAGCATGGTTGTGGTGGGAGCAGGCGGAAGCATGGTTGTGGTGGGAGCAGGCGGGAGCATGGTTGTGGTGGGAGCAGGCGGGAGCATGGTTGTGGTGGGAGCAGGCGGGAGCATGGTTGTGGTGGGAGCAGGCGGGAGCATGGTTGTGGTGGGAGCAGGCGGGAGCATGGTTGTGGTGGGAGCAGGCGGGAGCATGGTTGTGGTGGGAGCAGGCGGGAGCATATTTGTGGTGGGAGCAGGCAGAAGCATGGTTGTGGTGGGAGCAGGCGGGAGCATGGTTGTGGTGGGAGCAGGCGGGAGCATGGTTGTGGTGGGAGCAGGCGGGAGCATGGTTGTGGTGGGAGCATGGTTGTGGTGGGAGCAGGCGGGAGCATGGTTGTGGTGGGAGCAGGCGGGAGCATGGTTGTGGTGGGAGCAGGCGGGAGCATGGTTGTGGTGGGAGCAGGCGGAAGCATGGTTGTGGTGGGAGCAGGCGGGAGCATGGTTGTGGTGGGAGCAGGCGGGAGCATGGTTGTGGTGGGAGCAGGCGGGAGCATGGTTGTGGTGGGAGCAGGCGGGAGCATGGTTGTGGTGGGAGCAGGCGGAAGCATGGTTGTGGTTGGAGCAGGCGGGAGCATGGTTGTGGTGGGAGCAGGCGGGAGCATATTTGTGGTGGGAGCAGGCGGGAGCATATTTGTGGTGGGAGCAGGCGGGAGCATGGTTGTGGTGGGAGCAGGTGGGAGCATGGTTGTGGTGGGAGCAGGCGGGAGCATGGTTGTGGTGGGAGCAGGCGGGAGCATGATTGTGGTGGGAGCAGGCGGGAGCATGGTTGTGGTGGGAGCAGGCGGGAGCATGGTTGTGGTGGGAGCAGGCGGGAGCATGGTTGTGGTGGGAGCAGGCGGGAGCATGGTTGTGGTGGGAGCAGGCGGGAGCATGGTTGTGGTGGGAGCAGGCGGGAGCATGGTTGTGGTGGGAGCAGGCGGGAGCATGGTTGTGGTGGGAGCAGGCGGGAGCATGGTTGTGGTGGGAGCAGGCGGGAGCATGGTTGTGGTGGGAGCAGGCGGAAGCATGGTTGTGGTGGGAGCAGGCGGGAGCATGGTTGTGGTGGGAGCAGGCGGGAGCATATTTGTGGTGGGAGCAGGCGGGAGCATGGTTGTGGTGGGAGCAGGCGGGAGCATGGTTGTGGTGGGAGCAGGTGGGAGCATGGTTGTGGTGGGAGCAGGTGGGAGCATGGTTGTAGTGCAAGCCGAGGCTGATACAGGCAGATGGCAAGTATGGGACAAGCCAAATCAGGGACTACTAGACATCAGCACCGGCTATGTACAGGGGTTCAGTTTAATTGGCCTGCTTGGCACAGAGAAGAGCATTTTTGGCATGCAAAGTCCCCACAATCCTAACTTGTGTCCATAGGTCCCTATGAAAAAGGATTAACTGACCCGGTTGTACTGACCCGGATCAGCAAGCGGTATACACAACATGCATAATGTATGCAACCAGCTGAATGGGATACATAAAGTGTAAAATGGGGAAAAAATATCAAAATAGAAATATGAAAAATAATAATAAATAAATAAATAAATAAATAAAATATAATTAAATATATATATATATATATATATATATATATATATAAATAATATAAATCAATATAAATTAAAATATTACACATATATAACGTATATAAATGTTAAAATATAATAAATGATAAATCATAATTGGGTAATATAAATCAATTGAATAAATATAATTTTAAATAAATGAATGACAAAAGCAAAGTGTTACATTTTAAAAAATATATAAAAATAGAAATATTAAAAATAATTAAAATATAATTAAATTATAATTAAATAATATAAAGAAATACAATTATAAATTAATAAAAATGAAATATTAAATATAAATATTAAAATATAATAAATGATAAATCATAATTGGGTAATATACATCAATTAAATAAATATAATTTTAAATAAATGAAAAGAACAAAGTGTATAATGTAAAAAAATATAAAAATAGAAATATTAAAAATAATTAATAAAATATAATTAAATTATAATTAAATAATATAAATACAATTATAAAAATTAAAATATAATAAATGATCAATCATAATTGGGTAATATAAATCAAATAAATAAATATAATTTTAAAAAAATGAATGACAAAAACAAAGTGTTACATTTTAAAAATTATACAAACATAGAAATAATAAAAATAATAGTTAAAATATAATTAAATTACAATTAAATAATATAAATATATAAAATTATAAATTAATAAAAATGAAATATTAAATATAAATATTAAAATATAATGATAAATCATAATTGGGTAATATAAATCAATTGAATAAATATAATTTGAAAATAAATGAATCAAAAGAACAAAGTGTAAAATGTAAAAAAATATAAAAATAGAAATATTAAAAATAATAAATAAAATATAATTAAATTATAATTAAATAATATAAATACAATTATAAATATTAAATATAAATATTACATTTAATAAATGATCAATCATAATTGGGTAATATAAATCAATTAAATAAATATAATTAAAAAAAAAATGAATGACAAAAACAAAGTGTAAATGTAAAAAAATATAAAAATAGAAATAATAAAAAAATAATAAATAAAATATAATTAAGTGATGTATATACATACATATATACATAGGGACACAATCTCCAAAGCATAGTGGAGGAATTGGAAGGAAATGTTGCTCAAAACTTTGGCCACTAGATGGCACCATCAATACGCCACACACACAGACCTGATGGGGGGGTTTTGGTCCCGATATACTGGAGAGTTATATACAGTGTAGTGACCATCATCTGCATAAGGAACTTAACAGGAAAACAAAACAGAACTTTTCTTGCCCTTATTTGGATGTTTGCAGTAAAAACAGGTTCACGTCACCTAACGCCTCACCTTAGTAAATCAGGTGATCTACACTTTCACCCAATATATAGAAAGCCTGGGGGGATGTGTGTCCTCAGCATTTCACCGCAGAAGCTCAACCAAACTAAGAGAAACGATGTCCTTGTAATTACTCAGCCGTTACGCAACCAATTGGTGCTGAACTGTTGGGGTGGGAGGTGGGGGATGGGAGGGGGGGGGGGTGTACAAACAGGCTTTCCACTTTTGGCTTGGAATTGTCTTAAAGTAAAAGCAAAGAGTAATTTGGGGGATGCCCATTGGTCACCCTCTTGAAAATGCTAGATGCCTGGCCGTCATGCTGAGTCTTATGAGCGATGGTCTGCAGAGTCTGCTCCAGTTTTAGTAAATGTCCCCAATCTCTCTTTCAGAAAAAAAAAATCTTCTATTTAAAGTATAACTAAAGGCAAAACTTTTTCATTTAGTTTTGGGTAGAGTGGCGAGGGATTAGAACCCCTGTCAGTTTTTCTTGCTGCCTGTGCCCCCCATTAGGGAGAGTCGCCCTCTCTATATCTCCTGTTTACCATTATCATTGAAAGTGAAAGAAAATCCCACATTTTAGGTTGTCCCCAGAAAAGTAATAGAGGGGAAATCTTCCAATGGGGACACTAGTTCTGGTGCCCTGGGGGGGGGTTCCCAAGCAATTCCCTTAATTTGCAGAGATTTCCTCTCACTTCCTGTTTGGCTATGGGACAGGAAGTGAAGAGAAATCTCCCCAATGGGACACAGGTGGCAAATATAAACCTAACAGGGGTCATAACCCTTCCTTACTCTATCCAAAATTTAAAAAAAGTTTTGCCTGTAGTTCTACTTTGATCTTACATTGGAGCTAATTAGTATCAGTTCAATCTCAAATCTATTTATTATTACAAACAAAATTGATTGTGAGAATCCTTTGGTGTGTATTTAGTAGGGATTTGTGCCAGCAGACCTAATATATATATATACCTAATAAAGTGTCCGGCGAGTGTATAAAAGTAGAAAGAAGCAGAGCTTTTAGGACGGTAAAACATTGCGATGCAGCGATTTGCAATAAATGATTCCCTTCAAATATATATTATATCCAAAAAATGAAATAAAAACCTAATGTATTCATTTTTATTTTGTCCACCCACCCCCATTATTACAGAAACCCTGCAACCATTAATAGAGAGCACAGATTCTATACGCCCCTATAATCCTCCAGGGGGTTCCCCCTCATTGTAATCGGCCCTCCTGCTGGGGGTCTGATAATTGCGCTCAGCCCCTCCATTCTTCTCCGGGGTGGGAACATCTGGGATGGGACGTGTTTCCGGGGGACTCTGATAGAGATCTGTGTGTTGGATAATTGCCCCCAGAATATGACGGAGGAGAGACTTCTATCGCTCGCTATTAGTGACATCAGATCCGTCTTGTTGTCCCGTCCTGGGAACACAGGGGAAGCTATTAATGAGGAATTATAGACATTTCTCCCAGGCGTGGGGGGTGGGGGGTGGGGGGGGTCATTAGACATCACTTTTCATAGCCCCCCCTCTCTCCTTAATAAACATGTCCAAGAGGCTCTGGGGATTTAAAATGTATTTATTGAGTAAAATATTATTCAAACAATTTATTTAATGAGGCAGGAAAATCAAGGAAAGCTGGAAGCCGCACACCAGTGTAATGATGAATGCTTTTATTGGTAAAAAGCTAAATCATAAAGGAACACAAAACACTACAGCAGAAGCGTACAGAAACAGCTGACGCGTTTCACACTCACAATGAGTGCTTACTCATAGCACTTCCAGCTTTCCTCGATTTACCTGCTTCATCTTGCATCAGCCAGCACCTGGGACTCTTCCCCTTTGAAGGATAAAACTACACTGGCTTTTATCTCCACTGGTTTGTGCCTACCTGAGCGGTGGGACCCTTCTCTGCTTGGTTTGCATCTCTGGATTTATAATTTATTTATTGAGCTCGCTGGCTCTGGTGAGGCTGCTCTAGGTACCCTTTGGTTGGTACCCAGAAGGTGACTCGAAAGGTAAAAGCCCAACAGGGGCACCAGACCATATGGTGATAGAGACCAAGTAGCTTTAATTATTCATCGTTTGATCACATAAAACAGCTAACGCGTTTCAATGGCTCAAAACACCTTCTCCCTTCAACAGGGCTTGAATATTGCATGTACTTAACCTGTTGTCTGCCAAGGTATATTTATGAATGGCATGGTATGTGCCCCTAGGCAGCTAGTGATGTCATGGTGTGTCATGGTGTGTTACTGTGCTGCTTGTGATGACATGGTGTGCCACTGAGCTTCCAATGATGTCATGGTGTGTCACTGAGCTTCCAGTGATGTCATGGTATGTCACTGAGCTTCTGTTGATATCACGGTGTGTCACTGAGCTTCTAGTGATGTCATGGTGTGTCACTGAGCTTCTAGTGATGTCACTGTGTATCACCAAGCTTCTAGTGATGTCATGGGGTGTCACTGAGCTTTTAGTGATGTCATGGGGTGTCACTGAGCTTCTAGTGATGTCACAGCATGTCACTGGGCTTCTAGTGATGTCACGAGTTGTCACTGAGCTTCTAGTGATGTCACAGCATGTCACTGGGCTTCGCCTTCTAGTGATGTCACGAGTTGTCACTGAGCTTCTAGTGATGTCATTAGGTGTCACTGAGCTTCTAGTGATGTCACGGTGTGTCACTGGGCTTCTAGTGATGTCACAGTGTGTCACTGAGCTTCTAGTGATGTCACGGTGTGTCACTGAGCTTCTGGTGATGTCACGGTGTGTCACTGAGCTTCTGGTGATGTCACGGTGTGTCACTGAGCTTCTAGTGTTTTCCTGGTGTGTTACTGAGCTTCTAGTGATGTCAAGGTGTGTCACTGGGGTTCTAGTGATGTCATGGTGTGTCACTGAGCTTCTAGTGATGTCATGGTGTGTCACTGAGCTTCTAGAGATGTCCTGGTGTGTCACTGAGCTTCTAGTGATGTCATGGTGAGTCACTGAGCTTCTAGTGATGTCATGGTGTGTCACTGAGCTTCTAGTGATGTCACAGTGTGTCAGTGAACTATTTGTGATGTCACGGTGTGTCAATGAGCTTTAAGTGCTCCCAAAAACTCTACAAAACAAAGTTTTCTTTTTCTGCTCCTAAATGCTGAAGCTTGAAAAATGCTTCTGGCATAAAATACGGTAATATGCATGGACACATAGGATAACACTATTTCGCTTCTAGGAGCTTAAAAAAAAAGCTATTGTGCATGGAGCCTTAGGTGATCTCATGCTATTTGTTGTAATTTGTAGCAGTTTGTCCTTAGGGCTGGTTCACACCACAAAAACGCACTTCAGATCCATTCCAGATGCGTTTTTGCATAAGCATTTTTAACGCGTTTTTGGCTCGTTCCAGTGCAATTTTGAGTTGTTTCTGAATGCATACCAAATGCTTTTTTCTTTTCTTCCTTTTCCTGTTCTTTTTCCCATTTACAGGGGTCTGTGTTTTTTTATGCGTCTTTGATACGTTCCAGGGCATTCCAGTGCGTCTTTGATGCATTTTACCGCGTTCCAGTACAGTCCAGTGCAGGAAAATGTCCTTCCTTTTTTTTTGCTGGAGCAGGAAAGCCCTGAAACTGCACTGGTGTGAACTATGCCATTGAAAACCATGTAACCTACTATCCATGTGTTTTGATGCAGAAAAAAAAAAACTGCACTGGACTGCATGCGGTGTGAACTGGCCCTTTAAAAAAGGGAACTAAACCCTGATGGGTTTTACTTCCTCTTTTTTTTCCCCTGAAAAGTAAAAGCATAATGGGCTAGTATGCATCACGCATACTAGCCCATTATGCTGCACTTACCTGCAAACGAAGCCTGGAGGCCGCATCCATCCTCGCCCCTCTTCTTTCTGGGGGGCCTTTGGACTCCGGCTCTGTGACTGGCCGGAGCCGCGCGATGGCACGAATTCCCTTTCGAAACGTCACAGTCGTGCCCTTTCTTCGGTGCGCATGCGCCGATGACGGAGGCGCAATCGTATATGGTAAATACCTTATAATAGTAATACCTTATTAAAGGCCTTATTATAGGCTTACCTATAGGTAAAAGTTGTGTAACTGGGTGTACAACCACTTTAAGTATTACTTTTTTCAATACAATGTAACAATGATAGAACTTGGCGAGCCTGGTACAAGGCAGAGCGATTAGAGTACTGAACAATGTACAGCAAAACCGAAGAAGCAATCGCACGTCGTAGCTGAATTGTGATTGGCTGATATGTCTTGGCTCTTTGTATAGTCGCACCCAGGTAGAGAGGTGTTATTTGCACATTGTAGGATTGTATTTTCCTTGCACACAGAAGCCGGCAGGGGACTCCTCTGGGAGGAGACATATACCCCAGTGAACCGTGTCTAGTATTTGTTGTACTGGTTTTTTTTTTAGCTGGCTGGTGCAATTCAGAGGAAAAAAAAAAAACTAACAGTTGTCATGGCCCTGTGGGCGGAGCCAAGTCCTCTGAGACGTCCCCCGTCTTCCCCGGGCTAGCAACGCTCCTAGAGAAAGGTGCTGAGGATGGGAAGATCCATGGCATTGCCATAGAGATCATTTAGGAGTTGGCAACTTCATCTCTTGCTAGCAGTCCGTGGAGCGCAGAGCCGGGGAACACACAGAGGATTGTACAAGGAGGTCAGTGATCTCAGGAAAAAACCCCCCAGGTAGGTCCAGCTCTTCTCCAGTCTGATCTGTAGCTGATTAGCTGATGATTTTCTTTTTTTTTTTTTCTCCGATGGATTAAATATTTAAACGTTGAACGGAAGGTTTTCAGTATTTAAGCTCCTTATACATAGGATTGCTTTGAACTAATCCTGTAGGACTTTCTAAGCTTTCTCAGTGTGCTAAAAATGAGTTCTGATTTTTTTTTTTTCATCCCTGAATGTCCCTGAATACATTTTATCTTCCTGAGGAAAAGGGGTGACTGAGAAGTAGAAAGGAGAAAATCTTATATTGGAGCTGGATGGGAACCCCTTCAGTACTCGTCCGACACTCCTGTTACGCCCGCGTACACACGACCGGCCAGCAAAAGACCGATGAGAGCTTTTTTTCGTCGGAAAATGCGACCGTGTGTGTGTACGCTCCATCGGACTTTTGCTGGCCGAATTCCAGCCAGCAAAAAGATTGAGAGCATGTTCTCAATTTTTCGGTTGGAAAAAAGTTCCTATCCGAAAATGCGATCGCCTGTAGCAATTTCCGACACGCAAAATTCCTACGCATGCTCGGAAACTATTCCTACGCATGCTCAGAAGCATTGAACTTCATTTTCTCGGCTCGTGGTCGTGTTGTACGTCACCGCGTTCTTGACGGTCGGAAGTTCAGGGAACTTTTGTGAGACCGTGTGTATGCAAGGCAAGCTTGAGCAGAATCACGTCGGAAAAGCCGTCGTATCTTTTTCCGAGGAGAAGTCCGATCGTGTGTACGCAGCATTAGTGTGAATGCATATATTGCATTGCCAAACGTTGCAGAGATTTATCGGTGGCTGGTATGTAGGGATTTGCTGCATGCAATGGGGGCTGATTAACTAAAGGCAAACCAGGCTGTGCACTTTGCAAGTGCAGTAGGGCAGTTGTTTTAAATATATAAAACGAAAAATTTTCTTTTTCTTAGAAAGTATTGTTTTACTGAAAGGGTAGTTGATGCTTGGAGTAAACTACCAGCAGAGGTAGTGAGACTGTCAACAGTAAACAACTTCAAACTTGCTTGGGGCAAACATAGATCTATAGTCAGATAGAATAGTTAATGAAAACAAAAAAACAAACAAAACAAAAAAAAATAAATAAATAAATAAATTGGCTGACTTGATGGCCTACTCGGTCGTTTTCTGCCATCACTTTTCTATGTTTCTAAGTTGCTCCAAAGCTTAGTAAATGAGGTTAAGCTTCACTTTGCAAAGAATACCCAATCACACGCAAGGACAATAAAGAAACAGCATTTTTGCTTGCACATGATTGGATGATGGAGGGCAGCACAGTTTCCCCTCATGGACTAAGTGTCGGAGCAACTGCACTTGTCTTTAGTAAATCGACCCCAATGTGTGCTAGGAAGACACATCCGCTGAACACCCAGAAGTTCTGAGCGATTTAATAGCACTGATGATTAAAATGTATCTAAATCGAAAACCAAAACAAATACATTTTACTGCTTACTAGTCCTTGGTGTGGTGGCTGCAGCAGTTTTATTTCAAGATACTTTTGCTTTATTTTCCCCTGGTAATCCTGCAAACAACACAACACACCACTTGTCACCAGTGGCGGCTGGTGCTAAATATTTCTCCCGTGGGGGGTTGCTTGTGGCGATCGTCTGTCCGGGGGGGCGGGGAGTTTGCCGCGCCCCCCCCCCACGGACAGACGATCGCCACAAGCAGTCCCCCACGGGAGAGACGAACAGCGGAGGATCGCCGCAAACATGCAAACACCCCCCCAGCAGGAGGCGAACAGCGGAGGGGGGAAGGCAGCGATATCTCTGCAAGCACTGGAAAAAAATGTCATACTTACCTGCTCTGTAATGGTTTTGCGCCGGCACTCCTGGCCCCTTCCCTCCTGCTGAGTGCTCCCAGACCAAACAACTTGCTATGGGGGCACCCAAGCAGGCTTGCTCCCGAGCCGCTGCTCTGCATGTCCATTTCACATGCAGAGCCGCAGCACGGCCTTGCCCCTCCCCACCCCCCTCTCTCTCCTCATTGGCTCACTGGCTGTGATTGACTGTTTCAGCCAATGAGGAGGGAGAGTCCCCGGAGAGCCGAGGCTCTCATGCTCATCGCTTGATCGCGATGGGGCTCAGGTAAGTATTGGGGGGGGAAGCTGCACACAGAATGTTTTTTTATCTTATTGTATAGAATGCATGATGGTAAAAAACATTGAGAGTTTACAACCACTTTAAGATTGTAATACTGAACAAAAAAAAACTGTGGCTTTGTGTGTCAAAAAAAAGTCAGGCTTATTCCAATCCCTGGCTTGTTAACAATTTTTGGACAATTTGAGGCAATTTCTAGACATTTTTTCATGTCACCCCTGAAGAACCCAGAAGGCACCCTGGTTGAGAAAGGCGGTTCTAAGGCTCTCTAAGCTCACTAGATGATTTGATGAGGTAACTACTGTGCTCACTGTTCTCCTTGCTGGAGAGGAAACTCTACCTGAGGACCTATAGTGCAAGGATCTCCCTGCTCCCTGGATAAATTAGTAATTAAGGAAAGATCAGCTGCATGGATCCTATAGGCCCCTGATGCCCAACCTGTGCCCCTTTGGTATATTATGTGTGGCCCTCAGACCCCAGCAGTCTGTAGTGGGAACATTGATTGTGGTAATAGCATTGATCTCTACTAGTCTCATATAACCTCTTCCCAGCTTCATCTTCTGCAGCATCTCCCCACCAACAATGTATCCTGTCCTCACTCTCTGACCCTTATTTCCTCTATTAGCTCTGCAGTCTCTGACTCTCCTCTCAGCATTACATACATTGAACATTATGTGCGGCCTTTTGGTGATGTCTGGGGCCGCATTAGAGGCTTCCTTTAGCTCATAAGTTGACAACCACTGCTATAGTGGCTAAGTAGTTAGCACTTCCTCCTAGCAGCACTGGGGTTCCCAGTTTGAATCCCAGCCACGACACTACCTGCCTGGAGTTTGCATGTTCTCCCTGTGCCTGCGTGGGTTTCCTCCGGGTACTCCGGTCTCCTCCCACACTCCAAAGACATGCTGGGAGGTTAATTGGCTACTGTCTTAATTGGCCCTAGTATGTGTATGAATGTGAGTTAGGGGCCTTAGAGTGTAAGCTCCTTGAGGGAAGGGACTGATGTGAATGTACAATATACATGTGAAGCACTGCCTAAATTGACGGTGCTATATAAGTACAGTAGTACCTTGGATTATGAGCATAGTCCGTTCCAGAAGCATGCTTGTAATCCAAAGCATTTGTATATCAAAGCGAGTTTCCCCATAGGAATCAATGGAAACTCAGATACTGTATTTCGTTCCACAGTGACTGCTGGTGTATGCAGTACCGCATGTGGCCAGAGGTGCGGAGACACTCAGGAACCGAGTGCCTCCGAGCATCACCGGCGCCCCCTCACCTCTGGCCAAATGCGGTACTGCACACCCCAGCGCTAGAATCCTGCTCGACAAGCTCGCAAATCGAATCAGGATTTTTAAAAAAATAGCTTGTTTGTGAAACACTCATAAACTGCGTTACTCGCAATCCGAGGTTTCACTGTACCTGTAATAAAAATATATATAGGCAATACCAGTGCTTGGTCCTTTACTCCCTGCTGACATTTTATAGGCACACCCTCCACATTGCAGGCCCTCTTTTTAATCAAGGGTGCTAATTGCCCCTGAACCACTAGAGGGATCAGTTACTAATCTGTGTGTGAAACACAATAATTAGAATATGGAACAGCAAAAAATGTAAGAATCTCATTGAAAAATGAATTCCAGGTAACTGATACAATAATAGCTCAAATATGTGTCTCGGTTTCCCTTTTAAGCTCGTTGTCTCAGTTTACTGTCATGTTTGAACGTATACATTTATGATGAAGTGTTTTGAACTGCCAATCTTTTTTTTTTTTTTTCCCCATCTCACTTACACATTGCAGTGGTAGCTCACACTCCTGGGAAACCTTCATCACATTCTATAGAACATAGTGAGCCCTCGTTTTACTGCTGGTGCTGGTATTATTCTCATATTCGGGGGAAATCCCGCCATCCTGCCCTGCAGGGACCTCGTCTTCAGGTTCCCTGTAACTGGATACACACCGGCAGACATTGTACAGAGTGTAATCTCCGTGTGTAATTGGGGCTCTCTGGCTGGATCCCGTTTCTGAGAGGGGATGGCCGATCCTCCCCCCCTCTTATTATAATAAAATCTAGAAGGGGGCTTTGATATGTAGAACGGGGGAGGAATGGCGTTCACTGGCCCAGAATTAAACATCTGTTCTTTGTGGATTATCCCTTTTATTGGCCCTTTTAATATCGGATTGGTTGACCCCCACAAACACATTAAAAAGGAGATTAAAGCCTAAAACGTAGGATTTAAAATTGCCACTATACAAGAAAAAAAATGTATAATATATTTATGTTCATATACGTGCAACAAAAAAAGAGGAACTACAGAAAAGTACAAATTACTTAAAGTGGTTGTATAGAGCAAAAAAAAAAAAAAAACACCAGAGGTGATCAAATACCGCCAAGGAAAGCTCTATGTGTGTGAAAAAAAATTATATACATTTCATATGGCTACAATGTTGCATGACCGTGAAAGTGCCAGTTAAAATAACACGGTGCTAAAAAGCAAAAAATGGCCTAGTCAGGAAGGGGGGTGGAGGGGTAAATCTTCTGGAGCTTAAGTGGTTAAAGGACTATTGGGGGCCAGCAGTACAATAGTGGTCTCCAAACTTTTTTTTTTATCCGGCCCTTGGGGCAGTATTTCATCCACTGATACCAACAATGGGGCATAACACCCTCCACCGACACCAATCAAGGGACACAATTCCTCCCAAAGATGGGGCACAATTCCTTCCATGACACGAACAATTGGGCCCAATAACACCAACGATGGGGCACAAATACTCCCAATGACACCAACGATGGGGCACAATTACTCCCAATTATGCCAACGATGGGGCCCAATTACTCCCAATGACACCAACGATGGGGCACAATTACTCCCAATGACACCAACGATGGGGCACAATTACTCCCAATTATGCCAACGATGGGGCCCAATTACTCCCAATGACACCAACGATGGGGCACAATTACTCCCAATGACACCAACGATGGGGCACAATTACTCCCAATGACACCAACGATGGGGCACAATTACTCCCAATTATGCCAACGATGGGGCACAATTACTCCCAATGACACCAACGATGGGGAAAAATTAATCCAAATTATGCCAACGATGGGGCACAATTACTCCCAATGACACCAACGATGGGGCACAATTACTCCCATGACACAGACGATTGGGCCCAATGGCACGAACAATTGGGCCAAATGGCACCAAAGATGGGGCACAATTACTTCCAATGACACCAACGATGGGGCACAATTACTCCCAATGGCACCAACAATTGGGCCCAATGGCACCAAAGATGGGGCACACTTACCCCCAATGACACCAACGATGGGGCACAATTACTCCCAATGGCACCAACAATTGGGCCCAATGGCACCAAAGATGGGGCACAATTACCCCCAATGACGCCAACGATGGGGCTCAATGACACAAACAATTGAGCCCAATGGCACAAACAATTGGGCCCAATGGCACCAAAGATGGGGCACAATTACTCCCAATGACACCAACAATTGGGCCCAATGACACCAAAGATGGGGCACAATTACTCCCAAATGACACCAAAGATGGGGCATTGTTTTCTCCCGCTGATCTCAGGACTTTTTCTACCCCCACTGGCCACAGTGCAGCCCCCCTAATGTCTGAAGGTAAGTAAACTGGCCCTATGTTTTGAAGGTTTGGAGACCCCTGACTTGCAGTATCTTCATTAGTTATATAATTATGGTAATCAAATCCTTCATTCTTCTAGAGTAAGTAAGGAAATGAAAATGGTTGGTGTGGGGAACATGTCTTCTCTTCAATATTTCTTTTACATTTTTTAATAAGCAATACAGACATTTATTGGTTCAATTCTCAGCTAATTACAAGATTCAACTGCAAGATAACCCCTCCAAACCTGTCCATGTGACCAGCCCTTGATTGGACAGTGAAAAGAGAAGCAGCAGACTGATGAGCTCATTCTCTGTTAGATTGTAAGCTCCCAAGAGTAGGGCCTTCCTAGCCCTCTTGTACTGAATTGTATTGTTGCTGTATTGCCTCTCTTTATATTGTAAAGCGCTGTGCAAACTGTTGACGCTATATAAATCCTGTATAATAATAATAATAATCTGTCTCTCTGCTCCCTCCTCCTATCAGCATGTCCCGTGTCGGCAAATGAGCAGTGCAGCACAACTGATTGGCTCCTTGTGTTGCTTCTTTCTTTTCCCAGTCTGAGCTTTACCATACAGGGAAGATATAAGGGGCTGATGCCGACTCAGATACCTGCACTAGTTGCTCATATGATGTGATGTTGATGAATAAAAACTGTATTTTTTTTACTAAATATTTTTCTTGCAGTGTTCATAGTCCATTAAAGTCCCCGTTTTTTGGAGGAACTTTTCTTTTACATGTTGCACTAGAGGAATGTGGACCTGAACCTTGTTTTTTTCCTATCCTATTAGTCTCATCCAATTTCCGTCCGAGTAAAAAAAAAAATAAAAGATCTGAGATATTTCTGAGCAAAACTCTGAGATTCTCTAAACATGAGTAACTCCTCCAGTGTTTGTATTGAGCTGTAGATGGGTCATTATGTAAAGGTCACCTCTGGTGGTGTCAGCAGATTCCTATCTCTGGCTGGACCCCTTCTGGTCGCCCTGTAGTAACACGTCCTGTAGGAGTGGACTCACCACATTTTTGGGAAGTTTTCTGCATGGGTGCAAACACCCCCCCCCCCAACCCCCAACCCCCCCCCCCCCCCACCCTCCTCCAAACCCCCCCACCGCCCACCTCAGCTGACTGTGAGGTGACCTCATTCCTTAAGGTGTCTGAGATCATCATCCTGTCTTCCCACAGCAAGCAGATAGGAAAGCCGGGACAGAATGGGACAGCTCGCCCTCTCATTGGTTGGAAGTCTGTGCCTGAGCTCCAGGAATGTGGAGCCATTTTTCAGGCTGGGCCTGTATTCTGTATTCCCGGGAGGACCAGGCCCCGGGGATCGGCTACAATCTTGATTGCATATTCATGAGAATTAAACTATTGACATCGCTGATTTATCTGGTTTGGTATCCATTTGTGGTTTTGACCAGGAGCTATTGAAGAAAGGACCCGAGAATATCTCCGGCCAATCTCACACAGATGAGGCGACAGTTCTCATATGTTGTACGTTACTTTTAATGTGTCTCGCATAGCGAAAATTGTCAATGAAAGGGCTTGTAGACCTTCATGTTTTTTCACCTTAATGCATCCTATGCAAAACTTCTGTCATGCAGCAGAGGTTGTTTACTTTAAATAGGAACTGCCGTCTGCTCACATAATTTGTAATAAAAACATCTTTGCCATTTTGAAGCTTCCCTCCAACCACTTTGCATATTATTTTATATATACTGTTATTCTGTATTTGTCAAAATATGCTGCAGAAATCTCCGTCCGCTGAGTCTGGCTGCAGCCATTTTAACTGTGGACAGCTGAAGCTGCTGCCTGTTCACTTCCTGGATTTACACAGCTCTGCAGCTCTCATTGGCCCTCTTATGACTCTTCCCCACCCCCCCCCTGGCAAACTCTCACTAGAGAGAGAGAGCTGTGCATGATGTCATAAGCCTAGGCTAATGACCAGGCAAGAAACAGGAAGTGGTCTGTATAAGGGATTTACTGGCAGAACTTAACTTTTACTATCCAAAGTTAAGACAACAACAACAAGGGCAGAAGATTTAATAGATGAAAAGATTTTAAAAAATGACTGAAAGTCCACTTTAAATATAATTGGGAAAAGTGGGGTTTTTTTTCAAATTAAAGTGGAGTTCCACCCAAAAATGGAACTTACACTTTTTGGATTCCCCCCCCCCCCCTCCGGTGTCACATTTGGCACCTTTCAGGGGGGAGGGGGGAGCAGATACCTGTCTAATACAGGTATTTGCTCCCATTTCCTGGCATTGATCACCGCGGCGCTTGCGGTGACCTACGCCACTTCCGCCGCCTACCCCGTCCTCCCCCGCTGTATTCTGTGAGACACAGAATACAGCAGGGACCTGAGAAGATGCGTAGCGCGACTCGCACATGCGCAGTAGGGAACCAGGAAGTGAAGCTGCACAGCTTCACTTCCTTATTCCCTTACCGAGGATGGCGGCGGCGGCAGCAGCTGAGAGCCGAAGGACGGATCGGCTTCGGCTGCCGACACCGCGGGCTCCCTGGACAGGTGAGTGTCCATATATTAAAAGTCAGCAGCTGCAGTATTTGTAGCTGCTGGCTTTTAATATTTTTTTTTAGCGGACCTCCACTTTAATATCTGTTAGTAAACGTGTATAAGGGCTCATGCACACTGCAGCTCAAAAAAAGAAAAAAAAGCTTTTATAGCCATTTGAGCTTTTATTTCAGCTTGAAGAAGCTTGTACTTTTTTTGGCTCTTTTTCATGTTTTTATTGATCTTCTTTGAGCTTTTTTGAGTATAGGTGTTTTTTTTTTTTTCACAAACCCTCCCCAAACCCTTGAATGTTTTCTAGCTTCTTTGAGCTTTTTCATGTCCATTCGTGCTTTTTTGGGGTCTTTTCTGCTCGAAAGCACCTCTCAAAAATGTGAGTTTGGTGGGGGAGGGGGGGTTTTCTGCCTGTAGGAGCATATGTCTGGAAACTCCTGAAAAAGCCATAGTGTGCATGGACACATTTCCTAACATGAAGGGGAGTTTACAGGCAGAAAAAATGAGAGCTCAAAAAAGCTCAAAAGCCTGTAGGAGCCGCTTCTTTGAGCTGCAGGGGGTGCATGAGCCCTAAAGTGCCTCGGTCCTGCCATTTTACTGCGGCAGGTTGACACGGCTGCGCGAATCGCCGTCATTGTACATCGGCGCTTTAAGTAACTATAGGCTAGAGCCGATAAGCATGGCCGGTGGCCCCGATGTCCGCCAGCCACCCGAGATCGCTCCTCGGAGAGCTAGAAGGTGGATCTGTCAATGTAAACAGGCAGATCAACCGTTCTGACAGGGGAGGAGAGAGAGACTCCAGTCAGTCCCCTCCCCCCACAGTTAGAAACACCTCCCTAGAGAACATTGAACCCCTTCATTGCCCCCTAGTGTTAACCCCTTCCCTGCCAGTGACATTTATACAGTAATCAGTGGCTATTTTTAGCTTTGATCACTGTATAAATGTCACTGGTCCCAAAAAAGGGCCAAAAGTGTCCGATCTGTCCGCCATAATGTCGCAGTCCCACTAAAAATCGCAGATTGCCGCCATTACTAGTAAAAAATAAATAAATAATAAAAACGCCATAAATCTTTTCCTTATTTTGTAGGCACTATAACTTTTGCGATAACCAATCAATATACGCTTATTGCAATTTTTTTTTAACCAAAAATATGTAGAAGAATACATATCGGCCTAAACTGATGAAGAAAATTTGTTTTTTTCATTTATTTATTTTTTGAGATATTTATTATAGCAAAAGTAAAAAAAAATTTTTTTTTTAATTGTCGCTCTTTTTTTGTTTATAGCGCAAAAAATAAAAACCACAGGGTTGATCAAATACCACCAAAAGAAATCTCTATTTGTGGGGAAAAGGGACATAAATTTTGTTTGGGTACAACGTCGCACGACCGCACAATTGTCAGTTAAAGTGACGCAGTGCCGTATCGCAAAAAATGGCCCGGTCATTAAGGGGGCAAATCCTTCCGGTCCTTAAGTGGTTAATTGTCTCCTGTCTGATTTGGCCCTAGTATGTGTATGTATGTGAGTCAGGGACGTTAGATTGTAAGCTCCTTGAGGGCGGGGACGGATGTGAATGTACAATATATGTAAAGTGCTGTGTAAATTTATGGAATTATATAATAATAATATATAATAAGTACCTGTAATAAAATAAATATTATACATGTGGTAGACATGCTGTGGTGTAAGTTGTCTGATTATTCTTTGCTTTCTCTATCAGCTACCTGACCGATGGCGGACTGGGCCTGTACACCCGAAGACTGAACCGACTACCTGACGGAATGGCGGCTGTGCGGGAAACTCTTCAGCGGAACGCGTCGCCGGGACAGGGGGATGCTGACAGGTCAGAAAAACATATAAAAAGTCAACCCTGTCTTTGGTCCATTTCTGATTTCTGTTCATAAATTATAGAGCAGGCACACTTGTGATTGGAACAGACGTTGCCTGTGTGAAAGCCTTGATTTCCACTCCATGTGACAAACTAATATGATCTTGAATCCTGCTTGCTTAGACTAGGGGTCTCCAAACTATGGCCCATGGACCATGTCTGACCCACTACAAGATTTTATTCGCCCCCCCCCCCCCCAGCTAGGGTCAGTGGCCTATCCCCAATGTGCACTGACTTAAGGTCAGCAGAGGCTGCCTGTAGTCTTCATTTCTAATGTAAGGGGGGATTCTGATAGGGACCCTGATGTAAAGGGGGCTTTGATAGGGACCCTGATGTAAAGGGGGCTTTGATAGGAACCCTGATGTAAGGGGGGATTCTGATAGGGACCCTGATGTAATGGGGGATTCTGATAGGGATCCTGATGTAAGGGGGGATTCTTATAAGGACCCTGATGTAAGGAGGGCTCTGATGGGGACCCTGATGTAAGGGGGGGTTATGATATACTGGGGGCTCTGATAGGGACCCTGATGTAAGGGGGGATTCTTATAGGGACCCTGATGTATGGGGGGCTCTGATGGGGACCCTGATGTAAGGGGGATTATGATATAAGGGGGGCTCTGATAGGGACCCTGATGTAACGGGGGTTATGATATACGGGGGGCTCTGATAGGGACCCTGATGTAAGGGGGGATTCTTATAGGGACCCTGATGTAAAGGGGGCTCTGATGGGGATCCTGATGTAAGGGGGATTATGGTATAAGGGAGGCTCTGATAGGGACCCTGATGTAAGGGGGGATTCTGCTAAGGACCCTGATGTAAGGGGGGATTCTGATAGGGACCCTGATGTAAGGGGGGATTCTTATAGGGACCCTGATGTAAGGAGGGCTCTGATGGGGACCCTGATGTAAGGGGGGTTATGATATACAGGGGGCTCTGATAGGGACCCTGATTTAAGGGGGGATTCTTATAGGGACCCTGATGTAAGGGGGGCTCTGATGGGGACCCTGATGTAAGGGGGATTATGATATAAGGGGGGCTCTGATAGGGACCCTGATGTAAGGGGGGATTCTTATAAGGACCCTGATGTAAGGAGGGCTCTGATGGGGGCCCTGATGTAAGGGGGGTTATGATATACAGGGGGCTCTGATAGGGACCCTGATTTAAGGGGGGATTCTTATAGGGACCCTGATGTAAGGGGGGCTCTGATGGGGACCCTGATGTAAGGGGGGTTATGATATAAGGGGGGCTCTGATAGGGACCCTGATTTAAGGGGGGATTCTTATAGGGACCCGGATGTAAGGGGGGCTCTGATGGGGGCCCTGATGTAAGGGGGATTATGATATAAGGGGGGCTCTGATAGGGACCCTGATGTAAGGGGGGATTCTTATAAGGACCCTGATGTAAGGGGGGCTCTGATGGGGACCCTGATGTAAGGGAGGTTATGATATAAGGGGGGCTCTGATAGGGACCCTGATGTAAGGGGGGCTCTGATGGGGACCCTGATGTAAGGGGGATTATGATATAAGGGGGGCTCTGATAGGGACCCTGATGTAAGGGGGGATTCTTATAGGGACCCTGATGTAAGGGGGACTCTGATGGGGATCCTGATGTAAGGGGGATTATGGTATAAGGGAGGCTCTGATAGGGACCCTGATGTAAGGGGGATTCTGCTAAGGACCCTGATGTAAGGGGATTCTGATATAAAGGGGGGCTCTGATAAGGATATTTTTGGTCTGTGAATATTTGTAAAATATACCATGGGGGGGGGATTTACTAAAACTGGAGCACTCAGAATCTGGTTCAGCTGTGCGTGGTAACCAATCAGCTTCTCACTTCAGCTTGTTCAGTTCAGCTTTGACAATAAAACCTGGAAGCTGATTGGTGTCTATGCAGAGCTGCAGCAGATTTTGCACTCTCCAGTTTTAGTAAACATCCCCTTATGTGACCCTCTTACTGAAAAAGTTTGGAGACCCCTGCTTTAGACCACATTACCTTGAAGTAGTGGTGCACCGAAAATACAAAATTCCAGTGCCAAAACTGAAACAGAAAATTCAGGATGCACTTGGCTGAAAAAAAACAAAACTGAAACGGACAGACGCGATTTTGCATTGAAGTCAATGGTGCGCGGTTTTGCATTGAAGTCAATGGGGCGTGGTTTTGCATTGAAGTCAACGGGGCACGGTTTTGCATTGCAGTCAACGGGGCGCGGTTTTGCATTGCAGTCAATGGGACGCGGTTTTGCATTGAAGTCAATGGGGCGCGATTTTGCATTGAAGTCAATGGGACGCGGTTTTGCATTGCAGACAATGGGAGGTGATTTTTGCATTGCAGTTAATGGGAGGCGATTTTGCATTGAAGTCAATTTGATGCAATTTTGCATTGAAGTCAACTAGGCACAATATGCCACCTTTTTTTCTTTTATTGGCAAAACGCTGATGACCCCATTTTCGGCTGATAATTCATTTTCGGGGACTGATGTATCAGTGCATTCCTACCTTGAAGTATTTATTGTATTAATGTACAATATTTATAATTTTGTATGGAATGTGGATAGGCCCCTGTTGGGTATTTATTGCTTTGTGCCCTGACTTGGGTGATTCACCCCAAAAAAGTGATGGGAGAAATCCAAACTTTACAGTTTCCACCTAAACAGGAAATCTTCTAATAGTGACACCTGTTTTTTTTTTTTTGTTTTTTGGTGACAACAATGTAATAGAGGATTTCCTCTCTTTTTCCTGTTGCGTGTCTTTGTATAGACAGACACAGAAAGAAGAAATGTTCTAACCATTCTTTCCTCTATCCAGCACTGGATACGACTTTAGATTCACTTTATTTTAGGCCAAGTAAAGAAGTCTTGTACAACCCGCTGCATCCATGGGAGAGGCGCTCAGCAATATTTCACATTCTGGGTCTATTTTTGATCCCTGGTGATAAGCTGAGAATGGCGACATTTGTTCCTTAAACAGAAAATATTTGCAGGCTTTAACCCATTAAGCCCCGGAGCTCTGTGATTGGCCCTCGTGTGGCTTGCCTGTGTTTTATCTAGCTCCATGCTAACCTTCAGTTGCTATCTATAGAGATTGGGGCCCCTCCGGCTTGTATTGTGTCACTCACACAGAAGGACAGAATTGTACAGCGTTTTTCTGCAATGATGAAATCTTAGAACATTAGTGGCAGATGAAAACCAGCAAAAGATGACAATGCCACCAACCTAAGCAAAAAAGGAGACCAGTCTCAGCGCACACAACCCAACTACTTGTGGTCACTGGAGGGATAGGGTTAATGTATAATGTGTATAAAGTGCCAGTGGAAAACAGACTTGATATAAAATGACCGGGGGCATGCTGGGTCGATGACATCACAAGGGGACGGGGTCACCCGGGGATGTCATTGGGTGGTCCCACCCCTTAGTTATTTAAGAACTGGCAGACGGTGGCTCTCTTTTTTTCGTTTTTCGGGTCAGTGGTAGTCTGTGGGCATCATAATTGACGATGGATCTACATCGGGGGGGGCGGTCAAAAACTGCCTCCTGTGTTTTTTTATACTACACTTTTTTTTTTTTTTGGGTGAATGAGTAGGGGTACTGTGTACCCAATACTTATTCACATAGAAGGGGGTCGGAATCTAGGGTTCCCTTTGTTAAAGGGGGCTTCCAGATTCCGAAAGCCCCCCCGCCAGCAGACCCCTACAAGCACCAGCCAGGGTTGTGGGGAAGAGGCCCTTGTCCCCATCAACATGCACCACCATGTTGAGGGTATGTGGCCTGCTATGGTTGAGGAGGGGAAAGGGGGGGGCGCTTGCTCATTGCTGGCTGCATGCTCGGATAAGGGTCTGGTATGGATTTTGGGGGGACCCCACGCCACTTTAAAAAAAAATTGCATGGGGCTCCCCTTAAAATCCATACCAGATCTGAAGTGCCTGGTATGGATGGGATGGGGACCCCCACGCAGTTTTTTTCAGAATTCTTAATTCTTGGCATTTGTTTTTACATTTAGCTGTTGGAGGGGAACCCCTCTGACAGCTGATGAGCTGCTTGCTCGCCCCCCCCTCCTTTCCTGGCCTGCCAGGCTGCATGCTCAGATAAGGGTCTGGTATGGATTTTGGGGGGAACCCCACGCCATTTTTTAAAACCTTTTGCCGTTGGCAATTTTTTTTTTTTGCATGTTTGGATAAGGTCTGGTATGGATTTTAGCGGGGACCCCATGCCATATTTTTTTTTAAATTGACGTGGGTTTCCCTTAAAATCAATACCAGATCCAAAGTGCTTGGTATGGATGGGGGGGGACCCCCACGCAGTTTTTTTATGAATTCTTAATTGTTGGCATTTGTTTTTACAATCAGCTGTCAGCAGGGAACTGACAGCTGATGGGCCGCTCGCTGACCCCCCTCCTTTCCTGGCCTGCTAGGCTGCATGCTCAGATAAGGGTCTGGTATGGATTTTGGGCGGGGGGACCCCCCACGCCATTTTTCAAAAAAATATTAGCGTTGCCAGTTTTTTGGGTTTTTTTTCAGAATTTTTAATTGCTAGCAGTTTTAACATTCGGCTGTCAGTGGGGAACCCCTCTGACAGCTGATGAGTGCTCCTTAGCAACCAGCTAATTATAGAATTCAAAACGATCGATCAATTTTTGACCGATTTTGAATTCTAATTGTTACAAAAATGTAGAAATTCGTTAGAAAACGGATGTAAAAACTGAAGTCCAGGTCCGTTTTTCATCCGATTTTCTAACAAAAAAAAAAAAAACATGATGGAACAGATGAAGAAAACAGAATGCCTGTGTGAAAGGGGCCTAAATGTAAATATTCAATTAAATTAATATATAAAATAAAATAAATAAAGTAAACATTACAGTAATAACCAAAAATGTCAAAAACAAACCTATACCTTCCTTCCAGCAATCGCTTTCTTAGTAATTATGTCCGAATACAACTATCCAGTTTTGCTTATCACTTCCTACAATGCTGATGAATGAATACTTCTTGTTGTAGCGACATGAGAATGTAATCTGGTTCTTGTCATTGGCGGGCCCCGTTCCGGACTGTATGTCTCCACTATGGCGGTGTAGTTGTGTACTGTTTGTGGTGGAGGTTTCAGAGTTGTGAAATGATGCGTCTATTAATAGACGCATGCCTAAACTAGCCGTCCCAGAGCGATACATTCCCCGCCGGCGCTGCGTTGGATTGATAAATGGCTGCCCTGGAGGGGGAGGGGTCAGCGTAATGAGGACCAGTGGATGATATGTGTACAACTTCCAGTAGATAGCGCACATCCTTCTGTGCCCTAGGGCAAGAGATGGCAGTGTCCTATATCTGGTAATCATCTCATAGCGGTAGGTGGCCGTGGGCACCGCTAGAGCCAAATCCTCTTCCAGTCACAGATTCCTCCCCATGTGATCAGCAGTGTTGGTTTCCCCTCTCTAATATTATTATTATTATTCTACAGGATTTATCGAGTGCCAACAGTTTGCTCAACGCTTTACATCACACTATTGTCTTAACCACTTGTCCTCCAAAAGATTACCCCCCCCCCCCCCCCTCCTTTCATGACCAGGCCATTTTTTTTTTTCCGATATGGCACTGCGTTACTTTAACTGACAATTGCGCGGTCGTGCGGCACTGTACCGAAATAAAATTTATTTCCTTTTTTTTTTTTCCCCACAAATAGAGCTTTCTTTCGGTGGTATTTGATCACCTCTGCGTTTTTTATTTTTTTGCGCTATAAACCAAAAAAAAGAGTGAATTTTGAAAAAAAACAAAACAAAAACAATATTGTTTACTTTCTGCTATAAAACACATCCAATTAAAAAAATGTAAAAAATCGTATTTCTTCATCATTTTAGTCCAATATTTATTCTGCTACATGTTTTTGGTTAAAAAAAAAATATCCCAATAAGAGTATATGGATTGGTTTGTGCAAAAATTATAGCGTCTACAAATTATGAGATATTTTATTTTTTATTATTATTTTTTTTTACTAGTAATGGGGGCAGTCAGCGACTTATAGCAGGACTGCGATATTGCAGCAGACAGTCGGGCACTTACTGACAGTTTTGAAACTTTGCGGTAACAAGTGACACTAATACAGTAATCGGTGCTAAAAATATGCACTGTCACTGTACTAATGACATTGGCAGGGAAGGGGTTAACATCAGGGGAGATCAAAGGGTTAACTGTGTGCCTAGCCAGTGTTTCTGTGTACTATGGGAGGTGTTTTCACTAGGGGGCTTTGCAGGAACACAGGATCAATGCCTTCCCTACTTTCAGAATGGTGATCTGTCTTTTTAACTTGGTCAGACCGCCGTTCTCCCTCAGTACCGAAGGATCGGCGATTGCCAGCGGACATCGAATCCGCCCTACCCGCCATTCTCCCTCAGTAACGAAGGATCGGCAGGTGCTGGCTGACATTGAATCCGCCATACCCACCATTCTCCCTCAGTACCGAAGGATCGGCAGGTGCTGGCTGACATCGAATCCGCCATACCCGCCATTCTCCCTCAGTACCGAAGGATCGGCAGGTGCTGGCTGACATCGAATCTGCCATGCCCGCCATTCTCCCTCAGTACCGAAGGATCAGCAGGTGCCGGCTGACATCGAATCCGCCATACCCGCCATTCTCCCTCAGTAACGAAGGATCGGCAGGTGCTGGCTGACATCGAATCCGCCATACCCGCCGTTCTTCCTTAGTACCGAAGGATCGGCGGGTGCCGGTGGACATCGAATCCGCCATACCCGCCGATCAGCTCCCACTGTGTATAATTACAGCGGGAGCGGGCCACTGGCGGTTGCGCATGCACGCCCTGACCCGGAGGTGGTCTAGTACATGATGCTACGCAGCAGTGTCAGTTTGCCGCTGTATATGTATGTTATATGGTCAGCAAGTGGTTAAATTTGTATGGTCAGCTAATCCCTGCATACAGATTTATGGAGTGCTGTGCGTCGATAGCCCTCCTCCCTTTTACATCAGAGTCCTTAGCCCTCCTCCCTTTTACACTATAGTTCTTCAGTCTCCCTCTTCTCTTCCTTCTCTCTCTATTGTCATAAACTTGTATGGTCAGCTAACCCCTGCATACAGGTTTATGGAGTGCTGTGCGGCCCCCTTCTCTTCCTTCGCTCTCCATTGTCATAAACTTGTATTTGCAGCCAACCCTTATGTGCAGATTAATGCAGCACTCCCAAGGCAGCCTAAGACCGGCCATAGATGGTTCCTGCTGAACCGGCTGAGATTCGAATCATGTATGGGCAGGCTTGAATGCACCCAAGTTGATCGATCAACTTGGGTACAACCAGCCTGCTGGATTTTTACATGCAATTATTGCTAGCAGCTCTTATAGCAATAATACCTGTGTTCTCCCAGCGGGGACGGCTGTTTCTCTCTGTCCATGTGCAAAGGAATGTGAATGGGAGTGATTTTAAAATCATCAATGGGCTGCTGCACTTGCAGGGCTCTAATGAAGAAAGCTGCTAGGCCTGCATCCCTTTTTTCCCATTGGGAATATCTCACCAAAAAATGACATTTTTGCTGCAGGAAATTCCCCAAATCTTAGTGCAGGCTTCTGGGAAAATCAGTGAGCCAATAACACAAGCAGGAAATGGCATTTGGGGGGGGGGGGGGGGGGGCGCTGTATACCATCTGTGTATAGAGCTCCTCCATTGCATTTTACACAAAATTACAGCGGCTGCAGATTGAAAATAAAAGATCGTTTTTTATTAACATTCAATTATAATATGACTTATGATGAATATATCGCAATTATATACGCTGTATTATTATTTCTTTATTTGCTAATTTGTTTCCCCACTAAAGTTGAGTTACCCTTTTAAGTAAGTATTCACCATACCTGTAAGTAACCTTTACCCACAAAGTAAAGTCAGGGGACCGTAACAGCTGGTAGATGTCCCCCGCCCCCTGGGTACACAAACCAACTATATGTGTTTTAATATTGGCTTGTTCTTTTCCCTTTACATAATATGGCCAGGTTTGTGGCTGCATGGAGATACGTAAGTATTAGGGGTGGATGGATACCTGTGTAGCTCTTAACAATTCAGTGTGTGTTGTGAGTCACAGGATAGTTCCCGTAAGAGAGAGCGGAGGATTGTCCTGTCATCATCGCACTTCCCGACACCAAGGAAATGTCCTAATTGTTGCCGCATCATCTTCCAGTAAATTGGATGAGCCTGCAGCCATTCTCTCCCTCCAGCAGCACATACCGTCCCACCCGACTCAGGAGGACCCCAGGAAAGGAGATTTAGTCTGTGTTGTAGGAATGAGCCTATTGAAGACTTAAATTATAATTGCAGGTTTGGATGTTTTATACATAGTTAAATTGGTCAAGCTTGGACCAGTGTAACAAAGCATATGCCAGTGTGTATCAACATTTTTTTTTATTACAGCACCCATTAAAAATATGCAAAATCTCAAGTCACCACAGTCTAAAATTGAGTTCTTTTGACCTATCAGAAGCCCCACCTTTTACATTAGAGTCCTCAATCTCTCCCCCCCCCTTCACATCAGAGTCCTTAGCCCTCCTCCCTTTTACATTATAGTTCTTCAGTCTCCGCCATTCACATTATAGTTCTTAGTCTCCTTTTATGCATAAGAGTTCTCAGTCTCTCTCTTACATGTCCTCAGTCCCCCTCCCCCCTCACACCAGAGTCCTCACACACCTCCTCCCCTTTCACATGAGAGTCCTTTGTCTTCCTTCCCTTTTACATCAGAGTCCGTAGCCCTCCTCCCTTTTACATTATAGTTCTTCAGTCTCCGCCATTCACATTATAATTCTTAGTCTCCTATTACGCATAAGAGTTCTCAGTCTCTCCCTTACATGTCCTCAACCCCCCTTCCACCTTCACACCAGAGTCCTCACACCCCTCCTCCCCTTTCACATCAGAGTCCTCTGTCTTCCTTCCCTTTTACATCAGAGTCCGTAGCCCTCCTCCCTTTTACATCAGAGTCCTTAGCCCTCCTCCCTTTTACATCAGAGTCCTTAGCCCTCCTCCCTTTTACATCAGAGTCCTTAGCCCTCCTCCCTTTTACATCAGAGTCCTTAGCCCTCCTCCCTTTTACATCAGAGTCCTTAGCCCTCCTCCCTTTTACATCAGAGTCCTTAGCCCTCCTCCCTTTTACATCAGAGTCCTTAGCCCTCCTCCCTTTTACATCAGAGTCCTTAGCCCTCCTCCCTTTTACATCAGAGTCCTTAGCCCTCCTCCCTTTTACATCAGAGTCCTCAGCCCTCCTCCCTTTTACATCAGAGTTATTCTGTCTCCCCCTTTCACATTATAGTTCTTAGTCTCTTATTACGCATAAGAGTTCTCAGTCTCTCCCTTACATGTCCTCAGTCCCCCTCCCATCTTCACACCAGAGTCCTCACACACCACCTCCCCTTTCACATCAGAGTCCTCTTTCTTCCTTCCCTTTCGCATCAGAGTCCATAGCCCCCCTCCCTTTTACATCAGAGTCCTCAGTCCCTCCCTTTCACTTTAAAGTCCTTAGTCTCCCCTTGCACATAAGAGTTCTCAGTCTCTTCCTTACATATCCCTAGTCCCCCTTCCTCCTTCACACCCCTCCTCCCCTTTCACATCAGAGTCCTTAGCCCCCCCCCTTACATCAGAGTCCTCATTTGACTTGCCCCCTTCACATCAGAGTTCTCAAAAATATGGGCTGTAGTGTGACACCCTGACAAGCCGATAAGGCATCTCAGGAAGTGACAGCACCCTGGTTAGGAAATGCTGGCGTATACCATACCTCGCCAATGCAACTGGAGACTGAAAATCACTGAAGTATACACCACTACTCCAGTGACCGCCACCAACTTCCAAGTCCCGTGCTTAGTGGCTGCCCTGCTGCATTGTGAACCCAGGAGGTCACCCACTCAGCACGAGCGCCATTTAGAGATCGCTTCGCATTTTCTCCGTGAATGCAAAGCATTCTCTGATTGGGCTAGGTGGAGAGGGGAAGGGCAGCGACAGATTCTCCACCTTGTCAAATCCTAGAACTCTTTGCATTAAATGAGAAAATGCAACCCATTCTTTCAATGGAGTCTGTGCCAAGCAGCCGACCTCCTCACTTCACAATGCAGCAGGGCAGCAGCTTGGCACGAGAGCTTGACGTTAGTGGAGATCACTGAAGTAGCGGTGCCCACTACAGTTATTTCCAGCTTCTAAAGGGATCCCACAGGTATGGAGTATACAGTATCGTAGGCGTGTGCGCACAGGGTGTGCCAGATGTGCCTGGGCACACCCTAATCACCATATGTGGTGCAGATTGCCCTGTTCAGATCCCTGATATTTCACCAAAGCCCCCTAATGAGGCTCCTAAGAACATTGTACAAAAATAATGAAAAAAAATAAAACTGTAAAAAATAATAAAAAATAAAATAATACATTTAAAAAAAATACAGATACTATCCACTGCCCTACTGACACCAATCTCTGTCCGTCTGACACCGCCCACTGCTCTACAGGCACTGTCAGTATATATACACATACACGCAAATATGTGTTTGAGCTTTGGGGTGCACACCCGAATGGAATAGGCCAGTGATGGCGAACCCTGGCACCCCAGATGTTTTGGAACTACATTTCCCATGATGCTCATGAACTCTACAGTGTAGTTGAGCATCATGGGAAATGTAGTTCCAAAACATCTAGGGTGCCAAGGTTTGCCATCACTGGAATAGGCTGTGCACACCTATATACAGTATATAGTTCCATTGGTCCAAGCAGGAACAATGTAACTATGTAAAAATATACTATACCTGGAATATGAGGAATGTTGATATATACCATAAATGGCCAATGCCACTGGACGCTGGAAATCACTGAAGTAGACCACACTACTCCACTGATCTCCATTAACTTCTGGGTCCTGTGCTTAGCAGCTGCCCTGCTGCATTGTGAACACAGGAGTTCGGCCGCTTTGCATGAGCACCATTCAGAGAATACAGCAGTGATTTCCAGCTTCCAGGGGCATCAGCCAGGTATGGTATGGTTATATACTTAGTTACATTGCTCCAAGATGGACCAATGGAACTACATACAAAATATCCATACCTGGAATTCTTCTTTAACTCTGCCTTTGTCACCAAAAATCTTGTAATAACCATGGCTGCTATTGGTTTATCATCTCCAAAACTAGAATGAAGTCTTGACTGGAGTTTCACTTTAACCCCCCTAGATGGAGGCCGTGCAATGATCAGCAATGATTATTGAGAAGACAGGTGAAGCCGAGGCTTTGTTTATTTCCCCATGCGAAGGAACAGGTAGCCGTAGGGGGTTGTAGATGACAGTGAGAAACAGAGACCGTCTCCTCGGGGCCGATACACTTTCCCACACCTAGAACACACACTCACACCCCTGTGTGAACCTCCCCGGTGTCTTTCTCACACGACTTTCTTTTCTTCTCCTAGTCTTGTGTCCACCATGGTTACAGACAGGACTTTCAGACTTGCACTGATCCGCCATAACATTATGTCCACTGACAGGTAAAGTGAATGACATTGATTGGCTCATTACAGTGGCACCTGAAAGTGGGTGGGATATCGTAGGCAGCAAGTGAACATGTTGTCTCTGAAGTTGATATCGCTGGGTATAAAGTTGCATAACCAGCCAAAACACATCAAAGTCTCATGTTTTTTCACCTTAAAGCGGAGTTCTACCCCAAACCAGAACTTCCGCTTTTCCGGTTCCTCCCCTCCGGTGTCACATTTGGCACGTTTCGGGGGGGAGGAGGGGAGCAAATACCTGCCTAATACAGGTATTTTGCTCCCACTTCCGGGCATAGATAACCGTGCCACCCGCGGGTATCTACGCCACTTCCTGTCCCCTCCCGCTGTCTTCTGGGAAACACACGGGTCCCAGAAAACAGCAGGGACCAGTGGGATAGAGCAGCGCGAGTCGCACATGCGCAGTAGGGAACCAGGGAGTGGAGCCCTTACCGAGGATGGCGGCGGCAGCACCCGACAGCCGAGGGACAGATTGGCTTCGAGTGGCAACATCGCGGGCACCCTGGACAGGTAAGTGTCCATATTTTAAAAGTCAGCAGCTGCAGTATTTGTAGCTGCTGACTTTTTTTTTTTTTTAAATGGCGGAACTCCGCTTTTATGCATTCTATGTATTAAGGTGAAAAATCTTCTTTGCTTAAAACCTTTACAACCCCTTTAATTATAATGGGTGCCTCTTGATCAATGCAACTCAAGTTGCAGGAACAAAAAAAAAAAAGGTTCCTGCACTACTTTTCTGTGACTTTGGTGCGATTTGAGTGATATAAACTGCAATGTTAAATCATATAAGTTGCAAGGAAATCGCAAGGAAGTCACACGACTTTGGGGTTGCAGCAGTGTGAACTGACCCTGCAGTGGGACCCTTTCACATGTTCTACAAGAGGCCCCCTTCCTGCCTCTTGAGCACCCCCTAAGTGGTGGCGGAACCCCAGGGCTTGGTCGCAGGTGTGACGACCTTTGCGACCCTGGTAGTTCCACCACTGGGTATAAAAGTCGAGCATCACGCCCGTGGCATGTGTGCAACCCTTTCCAGCTGCCGTTGTAGCTTAGAAAAGAGCGATTCGGGGTCAGTAAAATTTTGGCTCAACTATCTATTTTTAAAGCCCCCCCCCCCCCCCCCCCCCCGGGTGAATGAGCCCTTAAAAGGTAAATAAATCACATTAAATGCACATATAATGTTATAAGAAGAGATTTAGTAAAATGAATAGGCAACGACAACGGTGTCTCTTAAATACCTTTGAGCATTGTTCAGCCAGAATTTAGTCTGAAAAGTACATTGACATCCTGGTGAAAGACTGACACCTATACGCATCATCGCTGCCCCAGCTGCTCAGAGTACCAGTGACAGGCGAGAATTCACACTGGCGGTGATATCACTCCGGCAAGTCCTAACAATCCCTGTGTTCCTATCATGAGCCCTTGGCTCTGTCTGGGATCAGAGGGCGTACTGCAGCCCTTGGCTATGTTATGTCATACGAGGCAGATGACTTTCTTATATACGTTGCGTTCTTCACATCGCCAACCCCAGGCGGCACCACCGTGCCAGCCCACCGAAGAACAGCAGACTGTGTCGGCTTAGGTTACCCAGAACCCCCCGTCTCTCTCTCTCCGGGCCCAGTCCTGCCAGACAAATATTTGTCGGATTGGCCATGTTAGTCATTGTTTACTGAAGGATTTCTGCACGGCTTATCGCATTCTCCGAAGGACTGGCAAAGTTCAGCTCCAGTGTGTAAATAGGTCTCCCTGATCGGCCATGTCTCGCTTCTTTCTTTTTGTTTTCAGGAGGAGTACACAAGGGAGCTTATTTTCACGTAACATTCAGTAGACTTGGAAACCCAGGCATGCAAGAAGACTTTCACAAGCATACGCAGACATTTAAAGAGGTTCAGAAGTCTTTCCCATAAAATGCCCCATGAAAGCGCCAAGCCCCAGGACACTTCCTCTTTCCAGCGGTTACTATGGTGCACACCATCTTGTGTTCTCTAATAGATTGAAAAAAACTTTTAGGGTTCGTTCACACTATATCTGTTTAGCTGAACTGATGAGCACAGGCTCAACACAAGAATACACAGAATGCCATTCTTGTTGGCCCAACTGTAATTAGCCTGAGCCTAAGGCATCCTGGATGCCCCAACTATGATTAGCATGAGTCCAGCGTAATCTGTATGCCCTGTGATTGTCATGAGCCCATTTCAACCTATTTACATAATGATTAGTACATGAGTCCATTGCACTCTGGATACCTCAACTGTAATTGGGGAGCATCCAGTGCATTCTGGGTGCACTGTGGTTAGCATGAATGCTGCGCATCCTTGGTGCTCCAACTGTGATTAGTGTGAGTTCAGTGCATTCTCGGAAACCCTACTGTGATTGGCATGAGTCCAGTGCATCCTGGGAGCCCCAACTGTGATTGGAGTGAGTTCGTTGCATTCTGGGTGCAGTGTGGTTAGCATGAGTGCAATGCATCCTTGGTGCTCCAACTTTAATTTGCGTGAGTCCAGTGCATCCTGGGAGCCCTAACTGTGATTGGAGTGAGTCCGTTGCATTCTGGGTGTACTGTAGTTATCATGAGTGCAATGCATCCTTGGTGCTCCAACTGTAATTGGAAGGAGTCCAGTGCATCCTGGGAGCCACAACTGTGATTGGAGAGAGTCAATTGCATTCTGGGTGCACTGTGGTTAGCATGAATGCAGTGCATCCTTGGTGCTCCAACTGTGATTTGTGTGAGTCCAGTGCATCCTGAGAGCCCCAACTGTGATTGGAGTAAGTTTAATGCTTTCTGGGTGCACTGTGGTTATCGTGAGTGCACTGCATCCTTGGTGCTCAAACTGTATATAAAGTAAGTCCAGTGCATCCTGGGAGCCCCAGCTGTGATTAGCGTGAGTGCAGTATATTCTGGGGACTCCAATTGTGAGTAGTGTGAGTCCATCACATTCTGAGCACCCCAACTGTTAGCATGAGTGCAGTGCATTCTGAGAGCTCCAACTGTGATTTGTATGAGTCTAGTGCATCCTGGGAGCCCCAAGTGTGATTGACGTGAAGCCAGCACATTGTGGGAGCCCCAACTGTGATTGGCGTGAGTCCAGTGCATCCCGGGAGCCCCAACCGTGATTGGCACGAGGCCAGTGCATCCTGGGAGCCCCAACTGTGATTGATATGAGGCCAATGCATTCTGGGTGCATTGTGGTTAGCATGAGTGTAGTGCATCCTGGGTGCTCCAACTGTGATTGGCTTGCATCCTGGGAGCCCCCACTGTAATTAGCACAAGTCCAGTGCATTCTGTGTGCCCCAACTGTGATTAGCGTGAGTGCAGTATATTCTGGGGACTCCAATTGTGATTAGCGTGAGTCCATTGCATTCTGAGCACCCTAACTGTGACTACCGTAAGTTCAATGCATCCTGGGAGCCCCAACTGTGATTGGCGTGAGGCCAGTGCATTATAGGTGACCTGTGGTTAGCATGAGTGTAGTGCATCCCAATTACGCTAGCTGTGATTGGCATGAATCCATCACATCATGGGAGCCCTCACTGTACTTAATGCAAGTCCAGTGCATTCTGTGTGCTCCAACTGTGATAAGCGTGAATGCAGTATATTCTGCAGACTCCAACTGTGATTAGCGTGAGTTCATTGCTTTCTGAGCACTCCATCTGTGATTAGCATGAGTTAAGAGCACTCTGGGAGCCCCAACCTTGGTTAGGATGAGCGCAGAGCATTTTGGGAGCTCCAACTGTGATTAGCACGAGTGCAGAACATTCTGGAAGCCCCATCTGTGATAAGTGTGAATCCAATGCATTCTGGACACTCTATCTGTGATTAGCATGCGTGCGGTGAGTGCAGCATATTCTTGGTACCCTAGCTGTGATTAGCATTAGTCCAGTGCCTTTTGGAGCCCCAACTGGAAGTAGTGTGAGTCTAGTGCATTCTGGGTGTTCCTATCTTTTTTCACTGATTCCCAATAACTCCAGTTTTAGAGACTCCAGCAGTCGTTTGACGTGTCCCCTGGCCCTGAAAGTTATTAGCCACAGGAAATACCCTCTTTATCGGGCAGAATAATTGCACGGGACGGGACGGGACGGGAGGGGAGGGGGGGTGCAAGCTCTGTTCCCATGCTCAAATTCTCCCTGTCAGCAATTTCATCTCCTGAGTGATTGAAAACAAACGTCTAAACAATACAGAAGATTAAAATAACAAATTATACACATGGCTGCCTTCCCAGGGCGCATCTATCAGTGGACGCTAATTGGCCAGATGTATGGATCGTCTGCATGGAATTGTCTGCTGAGCTGCTTTTTTACAAGGCCCTGTCGGGTGTTGTAAATTCCTGGATAGGTGACAGACACTTGTCAATGACCCCTCCACCAGACCCCGACATCACTAATACTGAGAAGAATAACTTCACAGGCTCCTGGGGATCAGGGGAAGTGACCGCTCGCTTGAAGACCCAATAAACTAACTGCTTCCGCTGCTGGCCTTTCTGTTTTGACAATCCAGTTTTCTGATTGTAAGATGTCTCCACAAACATCAAGAAAACGGTGCAACCTGATAGCCATTGTAAGAAAAAGATTGTAAACTTAGCGAAAGAGCATTTGTGAGGTCAGGTACTGATGATGGATGAGAAGACCTGGCTCACCTTCAGTGTTCCCATTCATCCCAAAAGTGTTCAGTAGGGCTCTGTGCAGGACACTCGAGTTCCTCTACACCAAACTGGTCAACCATGTCTATGCAGCTGGCTTTGTACACTTGGGCACCATCTTCACTAAACTGTTACCACAAGTTGAAAAATCTCGATAGTCTAAGATATCTTGATATACTAATAACAGTACCCCTCACTGGAGACACCTGAACTCCATCATTTAGATGGTTATCCCCAGAGTGTATACCAGATATGTACAATTTTTTCAGTACGAGGGCTACGTGGTGGAGTTTACAAGTATTTGCAGGCCGAAACAAAATCTGTTTTTTTATGCAAGTTCCGCTATACTTCCTGAAGTGCTTATAGCAGTTCCCCCTACATACTGCAAAGCCTACCAAAGTATTTCCCTACATCCTGAAAAGCCTGTCAGAGTCCCCCTTTGCATCCGGGAGAACCTACCAAAGTACTCCCTTATATCCAGAAGTGCCCATCAGCCTCCCCTTAGATCTGGAAGTGCCCATCGAAGTCTTCCCCTAGACAAAGGAGTGGCCATCAAAGTCCCACCTTCGATCTAGGAGGGCTCATCAGTGTCCCACCATAGATCCATGAGTGCCTATCACAGTCTCCCCTTAGATCGAGGAGTGCCTATCAAAACCCCCCTTAGATCAAGGAGGGCCCATGAGAGTCCTGCATTAGATCCAGGAGTGCCCATCAGTCCCACTTAGATCCAGGAGTGCCCCTCAGAGTCCCTTTAGGTCCAGTAGGTTCCATCAGCACCCCACCTTAGATCCAGGATTGCCCGTCAGGAGAATTAGGAGCCCATCAGAGTTTCTCCTTAGGTCCAGGAGTGCCCATCAAAGTGCCCCCCTTAGATCTAGGAGGGCCCATCAGAGTTCTGCCTTAGATCCAGGAATGCCCATCAGAAACTCCCCCCTAGATCGAGGAGTGCCCATCAGAGTCCAACTTAGATCTAGTGGGTCCCATCAGCGTCCCACCTTAGATCCAGGATTGCCCATCAGAGGGGTTGGGGGGAGGGTCATGGCTGGCTGGCTACCAGTGGATGTGCCAGTCTCCATATTACAAAACACTGACCACAGCCAGCTAGAGTATTTTACGCAGAGTTGTCGCAGGCTGGATAAAATCTTGTAGGAGGTCGGATGTGGCCCGCCGGCCATAGTTAAGAAACCCCTGGTGTATAAAAAGCCAGTGGAAAACTCAGTCTGAGAGACTCAACTTATAACTGGAATCTAACGTTTGGGTGGACTGACCCTTTAAGATTCATACCATGGAATTGGCTCAGTGCTGCTCTCCTGTCATCAGATCTGTAACCTTGATTCCTCCCTCCAGCACCACTGACACACACAAGTGATTTCATGCTCTCGGCATTTCAGTTCCACCTCTAGAATTTCATTACCTGCAGCTTAGAGTCTGTTTCGCTGCCTGGCCTTGTAAACCGGCAGTAAATCCACTTCCTTACACACCAGAAAAGAACCCTCTTTTGTTCCAGTCCCGCCGGTAGTATGCGCCCAGTAAAACGGTTTGGAGCGGAATTCCTGAATCTATAACCAGTTGGCCTTCTGTGGAGATGTATAGTCGCTGTTACGTCATGTTTTGCGGAGTCGCCATAATACTGCGATTAGGCCTAGATTATAAACAGCTGCATGTAATCTAACGGCTTCTCCAGGAACATTATAAATTGGATAGTTCCATCTCCATATGCCACGATAGCAGAATACAGAAATGTACGTTAAGGTATAGAACAGCTCCAAGCCAAATTAAAAACATGGCTGCAATTTTCAATGGCCAAGATATTTTAAATAGCACTTAAAGCAGAACTCCAGCCAAAATTAAGATAAAAATAAATAGCCCGTATAAAAGATAAAAATCACAAAACCAGATTTTATTGCAATATTCACTGTCAATTTAGAGATGCAGTACTTTTTTCTGCCAGTAGATGTCCTCAGTCTGATGGCCAGCGGCATTCAACCCACTTCCTCTGAGCCCAGGTCATCCTAGACCTAGACTGTCTTGCATGAACTGCATGTTTGAGATCTCTCCAGAGTGGCTCAATGATATTGAGGTCAGGAGACTGAGATGGCCACTCCAGAACCTTCACTTTATTCAGCTGTAGACAATGACAGATCGACTTGGCCTTGTGTTTTGGATCATTGTCATGTTGGAATGTCCAAGTACGCCCCACGCGCAGCTTCCTGGCTGATGAATGTTTGAAAGTTTGAGGCTGGTCTCTGTGCTGTTTGGCGTATGCACTTTGTGGCATTTGCGTAGTAATGGTTTTCTTCTGGCGACTCGACCATGCAGCCCATCTTTCTTCAAGTGCCTCCTTATTGTGCATCTTGATACAGCCACACCACATGTTTTCAGAGAGTCCTGTATTTCACCTGAAGTTATTTAAGGGTTTTTCTTTGCATCCCGAACTATTTTCCTGGCAGTTGTGGCTGAAATTTTAGTTGGTCTACCTGACCGTGGTTTGGTTTCAACAGAACCCCTCATTTTCCACTTCTTGATTAGAGTTTGAACACTGCTGATTGGCATTCTCAGTTCCTTGGATATCTTTTTATATCCCTTTCCTGTTTTATACAGTTCAACTACCTTTTCCCGCAGATCCTTTGACAATCCTTTTGCTTTCCTCATGACTCAGAATCCAGAAACGTCAGTGCAGCACTGGATGAAAGATGCAAGGGTCTGTCAGGAGTCCAGAAACTCATTGACCTTTCATACACACATACTAATTACAAGCAAACAGATCGCAGGTGAGGATGGCTCCCTTTAATAGCCATTCAAACCCCTTTGTGTCAACTTGTGTGCATGTTATCAGGCCAAAATCACCAGGGTGTGTAAACTTTTGATCAGGGTCATTTGGGTAGTTTCTGTTGCCATTATGATTTAAAAAGAGTAAACACAGTTGATTGATAATAAATGGCTTCAGCCAAACACTAACCACGAGTGAAAGAAAAGTTTTTGTTATCATTCGTATTCTCTGAAAAATGGCCAAGAAGTCATACATTATGCCAGGGTATGTAAACTTATGAGCACAACTGTATATGTGTGTGTGTGTGTGTGTGTGTGTATATATATATATATATATATATATACACACACATTACCTGCATGAACCAATTTGTTCCAGTAGGGGAAAAAATCCTTCCTGATCCCCCAAGAGGCAATTGGACATTCCTCCGATCGCTTCCTTACACCCCAGCAAAACTGTTACCCCCCCTCCCCATGCACACCCGTTCCCATGTTTCCCAGGCTCTGTGCTCCCATTAGCAGACGCGGGAGCGGTATGGTAGGTGACGTCGGGTGGAGGGCAAGGAGCTCTGAGAACATCCATTCTTTCCGTTCCTGCTAAGAACCTGGAAGTGACATGTAAAATGTCACTTCTAGGTTCTGGTGTCACTTTTGCCAGCTGGTCTGGTTGGGGAAGAAGCTAATGACACGCAATACGTGCTCCATTGGCTTCATTGCATGGCAAGTGAGACTTCAGGGGTCTGTGTCTCATTAAAGCTGTTCTTTACTTTGTTTAAAAAAAAAATTAAAATCTGCAGCTACAAATCCTGTAGCTGTTGACTTTTTTTTTTTAAAAAGGACACTTACCTGTCCAAAGATCCAGCGTCATCCTCACCCAGGCTGGTTCTTTGCCAGGCTTTGGGTCCCCGGTCCTGGCATGTTTAGTGTGGGAAGCCAGCTGTAACTCCTTGCGGCTTCACAGCCAGCTGCCCACTGAGCATAAGCGAGCCGCCACTATTTTATTCTTCAGGGTCTCTGTTTTCAGAAAATATATAATGTTTTGGGTGTTTTAAGTAATCTTCAGGCCTAAAATGATTTTTTTTTAACGTGATTAATGGAAAAAGGATCCAGCAGCGAGCAGGGTGAATAATTTGTTTGGAGTTTTTTTTCTTTGTGCCCGCCCTCTATTATTGACTTGCGCAGAAGGTGTGGCCACACACAGACCCTTATTTTTTTTTTTTTTTTGTCATTCTTACACACCTGATTGACTGTTAATGACGATAGGAAATCTGTAAGCCGTGTTTTTCACAGAAATTGTATTGCACAAACACCTCTACCAACAAATGTTTTGTAGTTAGTTACTTGTTATCTAGAAACAAGATCCATTCTTAAACTGGGTTCAATATTCAATATATCCATTCAGCTTAGACCACCAACTTAGAAATGGTAGATGGAGGTCAGCAAAGTGTCAAGGCCGACCAAATATTTATTTTGTCTGAGAAGCAGATCTGACAGGTGCTTTTACCTATAAACACCTGAAGGAGGTTCTAACCCTTCCCCACCCTATCCAAAAGTGTTTTAAATTGGACCTTGCATTAAAAGGCAATGTCTACTTGGTATGTTAGGAGCCCTCCCCTATTGGAAATGGCAGTATGAATGTAGAAATAAAACTGTAGAAAAAAAGTGATTATATATATATATATATATATATATATATATATATATATATATATATATATATATATATATATATATATATATATATATATATATATATATATATACTACTTTACCCACTCCTGGCACCAAGGCCAAGCCAAGGTAATAATCTGGCAAAATTCCCGGGTGAAATGCCAAGTTCAAGAAATCCTCCAAAGAAGACAATTCTGCACTTTGCTGGGACGGCATCGGATGATATTTCAGGTACTCAGCATTCCCCGGGATCTCGTCGGAAGGATAGTGGCAATACAAGTACGGAAGCTGGGGTAAGGTAAATATATTTAGTTTTTTCCACATTTTTTTTTTTTTTAACAGAAAGGGAGGGGACCCCAGTATATTAAGCAGGCTTCAATTTTTCGTGCAAGGTCCGCTTTAAGCCAATCACATGCAATCCTGTAGATTCCTGTAGTAAAGATATTTTTTTAAATCTAAAATAAAAAAACACGTCATACTTTCCTGCTTTGTGCAACTGTATTGAACAGCGCAGTCCTTCACCTCCTCTTCTGGGGCCCCCCACTGGCTCTCTCCGCTCCTCCTCTGCATGTGCCACCATACAAGTTGTGTTCTATAGTGGCACTTCTGCGGGTTCACCCCCGAGCCGTGCTTTGTGTGTCCTTAGACACAGCCCTGCTCGCCCCCCCACAGCTCCTTCCTCACAGGATTTGATTGACAGCAGGAGCCGATGGCTACCACTGCTGCCTCTGTGTCCTGTGAGAAGAGAGAGCTGCAGAATCACCCTATTCTCCACCCTACACTGTACAGTCGAAGTAATATCACCTCATTCGCCACCCTACACTGGGCTGTCATAGTAGTATTACCTACCATTCTCCACCATACACTGTCCATTGGTAGTAGTATCACCCTATTCTCCACCCTAAACTGTTCAGTCATAGTAGTATCACCCCATTCTCCACCCTACACTGTCCAGTGGTAGTAGTATCACCTCATTCTCCACCCTAAACTGTGCAGTTATAGTAATATTACTCCATTCTCCACCCTACACTGGGCAGTCATAGTAGTATTACTCCATTCTCCACCCTACACTGGGCAGTCATAGTAGTATTACTCCATTCTCCCCCCTACGCTGGGCAGTCATATTAGTATCACCCCATTCTCCACCCTACACTGGGCAGTCATAGTAGTATCACCCCATTCTCCACCCTACACTGGGCAGTCATAGTAGTATCACCCTATTCTCCACCCTACACTGGGCAGTCTTTGTAGTACTACTCCATTCTCCACCCTACACTGGGCAGTCTTTGTAGTACTACTCCATTCTCCACCCTACACTGGGCAGTCATAGTAGTATAACCCCATTCTCCACCCTACACAGGGCAGTCTTTGTAGTACTACTCCATTCTCCACCCTACACTGGGCAGTCATAGTAGTATAACCCCATTCTCCACCCTACACAGGGCAGTCTTTGTAGTACTACTCTATTCTCCACCCTACACTGGGCAGTCATAGTAGTATCACCCCCATTCTCCACCCTACACTGGGCAGTCTTTGTAGTACTACTCTATTCTCCACCCTACACTGGGTCGTCATAGTAGTATTACTCCATTCTCCACCCTACACTGGGCAGTCATAGTAGTATTACTCCATTCTCCACCCTACACTGGGCAGTCATAGTAGTACTACTCCATTCTCCACCCTACACTGGGCAGTCTTTGTAGTACTACTCCCATTCTCCACCCTATACTGGGCAGTCTTTGTAGTATTACTCCATTCTCCACCCTACACTGGGCAGTCATATTAGTACTACTCTATTCTCCACCGAACACTGGGCAGTCTTTGTAGTACTACTCCATTCTCCACCCTACACTGGGCAGTCATATTAGTACTATTCCATTCTCCACCCTACACTGGGCAGTCATAGTAGTACTACTCCATTCTCCACCCTACACTGGGCAGTCTTTGTAGTACTACTCCCATTCTCCACCCTACACTGGGCAGTCTTTGTAGTACTACTCCATTCTCCACCCTACACTGGGCAGTCATAGTAGTACTACTTCAAGTGATATAAAATAAATGATACACTATGTACTCGCCCTCACCAATAGTGTGATCAAATAGCAGCGCTGAAAACCTAAAACATACCCTGATTCAAGAAATTATATATATACAGTGATTGCTCAATGTGATAAAAAAAAAAAACATTATTAATATTATGTGTCCATAATAAAATGCCAAACAGTGTTTCTAATAAACACCCATCATACAGTCCATTTGTGTATAACACCAAAAGAATTCAATAAAAAAGTCCAAACATAGATGGTGCCTTAGTGAAATAATAGTGACAATATCAGAATGATAATCTTCAATGATAATATCTTCCACCACACCGCTGTGAATGTGATTCCACTCCCCTTCAGCGAGCAAACTCACCAGCTTTTTTTGCCTTACACTCTCGTGTTTGGCTTGTAGGCTTTTCCCACACAGTGGGGGTAAAGTGATAACCTCCAATCAGTATCCGTATGGTTAACCGCAGCGTGTAAGCAAATGCTCTCTTGTATCCTTGTGTATCAGTGAAGGAAGATCTGTGTGTGGAAGATATTATCATTGAAGATTATCATTCTGATATTGTCACTATTATTTCACTAAGGCACCATCTATGTTTGGACTTTTTTATTGAATTCTTTTGGTGTTATACACAAATGGACTGTATGATGGGTGTTTATTAGAAACACTGTTTGGCATTTTATTATGGACACATAATATTAATAATTTTTTTTTTTTTTTTATCACATTGAGCAATCACTGTATATATATAATTTCTTGAATCAGGGTATGTTTTAGGTTTTCAGCGCTGCTATTTGATCACACTATTGGTGAGGGCGAGTACATAGTGTATCATTTATTTTATATCACTTGAGGTTTTAATTTTAAGCAGCTGCTCAGAGGGAGGGGCTCACCCCACAAGCGCAGTGTTTGGCACACAGGAAAGGGGGCGTATCATCTGTGTACCACATCAGTAATATAGTAGTACTACTTCATTCTCCACCCTACACTGGGCAGTCTTTGTAGTACTACTCCATTCTCCACCCTACACTGGGCAGTCATATTAGTACTACTCCATTCTCCACCCTACACTGGGCAGTCATAGTAGTACTACTCCATTCTCCACCCTACACTGGGCAGTCTTTGTAGTACTACTCCCATTCTCCACCCTACACTGGGCAGTCTTTGTAGTACTACTCCCATTCTCCACCCTACACTGGGCAGTCTTTGTAGTACTACTCTATTCTCCACCCTACACTGGGCAGTCATATTAGTACTACTCGATTCTCCACCCTACACTGGGCAGTCATAGTAGTACTACTCCATTCTCCACCCTACACAGGGCAGTCTTTGTAGTACTACTCCATTCTCCACCCTACACTGGGCAGTCATAGTAGTATAACCCCATTCTCCACCCTACACAGGGCAGTCTTTGTAGTACTACTCCATTCTCCACCCTACGCTGGGCAGTCATAGTAGTATCACCCCCATTCTCCACCCTACACTGGGCAGTCTTTGTAGTACTACTCTATTCTCCACCCTACACTGGGTCGTCATAGTAGTATTACTCCATTCTCCACCCTACACTGGGCAGTCATAGTAGTATTACTCCATTCTCCACCCTACACTGGGCAGTCATAGTAGTACTACTCCATTCTCCACCCTACACTGGGCAGTCTTTGTAGTACTACTCCCATTCTCCACCCTATACTGGGCAGTCTTTGTAGTACTACTCCATTCTCCACCCTACACTGGGCAGTCATATTAGTACTACTCTACTCTCCACCCAACACTGGGCAGTCTTTGTAGTACTACTCCATTCTCCACCCTACACTGGGCAGTCTTTGTAGTACTACTCCATTCTCCACCCTACACTGGGCAGTCATATTAGTACTACTCCATTCTCCACCCTACACTGGGCAGTCATAGTAGTACTACTCCATTCTCCACCCTACACTGGGCAGTCTTTGTAGTACTACTCCCATTCTCTACCCTACACTGGACAGTCTTTGTAGTACTACTCCCATTCTCCACCCTACACTGGGCAGTCATATTAGTACTACTCCATTCTCCACCCTACACTGGGCAGTCATATTAGTACTATTTTATTCTCCACCCTAAACTGGGCAGTCTTTGTAGTACTACTCCCGTTCTCCACCCTACACTGGGCAGTCTTTGTAGTACTACTCCATTCTCCACCCTACACTGGGCAGTCATAGTAGTACTACTCCATTCTCCACCCTACACTGGGCAGTCATATTAGTACTACTCCATTCTCCACCCTACACTGGGCAGTCATAGTAGTACTACTCCATTCTCCACCCTACACTGGGCAGTCATAGTAGTACTACTCCATTCTCCACCCTACACTGGGCAGTCATATTAGTACTACTCCATTCTCCACCCTACACTGGGCAGTCATATTAGTACTACTCTATTCTCCACTCTAAACTGGGCAGTCTTTGTAGTACTACTCCCATTCTCCACCCTACACTGGGCAGTCTTTGTAGTACTACTCCCATTCTCTACCCTACACTGGACAGTCTTTGTAGTACTACTCCCATTCTCCACCCTACACTGGGCAGTCATATTAGTACTACTCCATTCTCCACCTTACACTGGGCAGTCATATTAGTACTACTCGATTCTCCACCCTACACTGGGCAGTCATATTAGTACTACTCCATTCTCCACCTTACACTGGGCAGTCATATTAGTACTACTCGATTCTCCACCCTACACTGGGCAGTCATAGTAGTACTACTCCATTCTCCACCCTACACTGGGCAGTCATAGTAGTATAACCCCATTCTCCACCCTACACAGGGCAGTCTTTGTAGTACTACTCCATTCTCCACCCTACACTGGGCAGTCATAGTAGTATAACCCCATTCTCCACCCTACACAGGGCAGTCTTTGTAGTACTACTCCATTCTCCACCCTACGCTGGGCAGTCATAGTAGTATCACCCCCATTCTCCACCCTACACTGGGCAGTCTTTGTAGTACTACTCTATTCTCCACCCTACACTGGGTCGTCATAGTAGTACTACTCCATTCTCCACCCTACACTGGGCAGTCTTTGTAGTACTACTCCCATTCTCTACCCTACACTGGACAGTCTTTGTAGTACTACTCCCATTCTCCACCCTACACTGGGCAGTCATATTAGTACTACTCCATTCTCCACCCTACACTGGGCAGTCATATTAGTACTACTCCATTCTCCACCCTACACTGGGCAGTCATATTAGTACTACTCCATTCTCCACCCTACACTGGGCAGTCATAGTAGTACTACTCCATTCTCCACCCTACACTGGGCAGTCATATTAGTACTACTCTATTCTCCACCCTACTCTGGGCAGACATAGTAGTATTACTCCCATTCTCCACCCTACACTGGGCAGACATAGTAGTATTACTCCCATTCCCCACCCTACACTGGGCAGTCATATTAGTACTACTCTATTCTCCACCCTACTCTGGACAGACATAGTAGTATTACTCCCATTCTCCACCCTACTCTGGGCAGACATAGTAGTATTACTCCCATTCTCCACCCTACACTGGGCAGACATAGTAGTATTACTCCATTCTCCACCCTACACTGGGCAGTCATATTAGTACTACTCTATTCTCCACCCTACTCTGGGCAGACATAGTAGTATTACTCCCATTCTCCACCCTACTCTGGGCAGACATAGTAGTATTACTCCCATTCCCCACCCTACACTGGGAAGACACAGCCCTCCACACTACATTCCTCCTTCCCTCCCAGCCTGTCCAGCAGTTCACAGTTCAATATTTGCTCAGCAGATTCCCAGAGCTGAGAACAGCCCCTGTCATTTACTTATCCTGCCCTGGCTGCCGGCCTCCGGCACTGAACCGGTTAACCGCTCAGAGATCAGATTTCCTGACTGAGAGACTTTTGAAGTTTTTTTTTTTGTACTGGGAGACTTCCAGTGATTGTCAGAGGTTTCCATGTGCTGCAGACACACAGAGGATATGATTGTGTATAGAGATCCCTGTCCTCAATGAAGGTGTCATCTCCAATAACTGAGGACCCCATGTCAGAAATCGTCAGCGGACGACAGATCGGAACCTTGCGATGGACGGCGAACGCAGACAGGTACGCTAATCCCACACCGCCGGTTAAATCTTCTCTTTTACAGCCTAAAAAAAATAAAAGCGGGGGGGATTTTGCGGGGAAAAGGTAGCTGAATTCTTTCTGCATGACTTTTTTTCTGCCTGATACCCAAATTAGTCCGTATCACCTTGTACCTGTCGGGGCTGAGAACGCCGATTCTCTCGCCAACTTTAATGACCTTCAGAACAAGAGCGGAGGTGAGAATAAGACGCTTGCCAATTCACGTCCGGGAGCTGGATCTTCATCTGGACAATGTTAGGAGTCTCCTGGACTATGGGAGTTCATGGTGGTTCCTAATATACAAACGCTGCATGTTCTGATACTAAGTGCCCCTTAGAAATGTGCAATATCTCAACCTCTGCCTAAGATTTAACGGCTGTGTCTGAGACTGATACATATATATATATATGTGTGTATGTATGTGTATGTATATATATGTATGTGTGTGTGTATATATTCTTATTATTATTGTACAGGATTTATATAGCGCCAACAGTTTACAGCGCACAGCACTTTACAAGATGAGGTCAGACGTGTGTGTGTATATATATATATATATATATATATATATATATATATATATATATATATATATATATATATATATATATATAACCCAGGAAAGCAAGAAAGAACGAAAGGGATCTAATTAGTCCAACAGAAAAGTTGCGACTTACTTCAAAAGTTTCATTCAAAAAGATTCAGCATACAATGTAGCAGTGTGACAGTTTTGCTCTTTATCAATCCTATTCATTACATTGTATCCTTTTGAGATAAAGCTTTTGCAACCTTCCCATATTTGAAAGGTAGGAGTGGGATCCTCTCCTGTAAGCTTGCTGCACTGAAGTGATTTCATACATAAAAAATTTATATATACTAATTATTTTTTCTTGGCTTTATTTTTCAAAATTGTTGACTTTTTTTTTTTTTTTTACATTTTTTATTAATGGTATGATTTGATGAGTTGGTTACCCTTTCACCCAAGAAGCAATGGGGTCGATCTGCTACTACTGACCATCCACTAATAACTCAGTAAATTGGGGAAGTTTGTATTCACTTTAATCATCTTGCAGCGTGCGCAGAGCGATCCTTTTTTTTTTTTTTTTTTTTTTTTTTAATTTCCCTTTGAAATGGACATATTCTGCTCACCTTATTTTCCTAATTGTTCCGTCTTTATTCTTTTAATCGAGCCTGAGGTGGTGAATTTTCTTAAAAACAATAGAATGAAAAATCAGGAGGTGGACACTGGAATTTTTCTGGGTGTTTTTTTCCACTGTGCAAATTTTTTTTGCATGTTTGTATTTCCATCTCACAATAATTATACGGAACACGCAGGCACTGTATCTGAAAACAGCGGGGTTGATTTACTAAAGGAGTAGAGGCTGTACACACAGCAAAGTGTATGATCACTTAGTAGAGTAAATAAGGTGGTGCTGTGTTGACTTTATGCTTGTGTATGGTTGTCTTCTACACTCTGATCCCTCCTGTATTGAATTGGATTGGAACTGTACTGTCTGCCCCGAATGTTGTAAAGCGCTGCGCAAACTGTTGGCGCCATATAAATCCTGTATAATGATGATGATTGGATGACTGAAGTGAATGCAGCTCTACCTTATTCACTAAGCTAAGTGAACATTTATTTTACAAAGTGAACAGCCTCTAATCCTTTTAGAACATCAACCTCAGTTTGTTGGTAACATCTAGAACAGATGCATTTTGCTCATTGATTTTTTTTTTCTTGATGCTTAAAATGTATTGAAGTTTTGTGATTTAGACTGTATCTAATGCCCCGTACACATGATCAGAAATTCCGCCAGCAAAAGTCGGATGTGAGCTTTTGGTCAGAAATTCTGACCGTGTGTACGCTCCAGCGGACTTTTGCTGGTGGAATTCCAGCCAGCAAAAGATTGAGAGCAGGTTCTCTATTTTTTCGGTCGGAAAAAGTTCCTATGCGAAAATGCAATAGTCTGTATGCAATTTGGACGCGCAAAAAATCACGCATGCCCGGAAACAATTCGACGCATGCTCAGAAGCATTGAACTTCATTTTCTCGCCTCGTTGTTGTACGTCACCGCGTTCTTGACGGTCGAAAGTTCAGAGAACTTTTGTGTGACTGTGTGCATGCAAACCAAGCTTGAGCGGAATTCCGTCGGAAAAACCATCCAAGTTTTTTCTGACGGGATTTCTGATCGTGTGTACGCAGCATAAGGCTCATTTCACACAGCTGTGACTTTCAGGTTGCGGCAGTGTAAAGCGAGCCTAAATCCTTTGGTGGTTAAAATGTACTGTATCCAAGTCTTGTGTATGTAAGTGTATCTAAGTAGTTGGCCCCTTTCACACGATGGGTCTGAATGGGTCCGCCTGTCCGTTTCTCAGATGGACCTGATTGAACCCTCCATTCACTTCTATGGAATGGCGAATGTAAACGGATTTGTGTCTTTTTACACCCGCCTACCCCCAATCCAATCCACTAAAAAAAATAAAAATAAATAAAAAACAGAAGGGGATCTGTTCCCCTCTTCCTGGGTGGATCAGATCAGAGGGCAGTCAGGTGTAAACGAACAGGCAGTCCATTTATATCCGCCCACAGAGCCAAGCTGGCTGTGTCCGTGTCCGTGTCCGCTCTGCATGATCGGAGTGGACACAAACCTGTCATCCATTTGCTCAGCAGGAGATCAGCAGATTCTGCCCCATATAATAAAAGGGGCCTTTGGTGCTTAAAGTGGGGTTCCACCCAAAAAACAAAAATACCTGAAAAATTCTAAAAAAAAAACCCCAAAAAAACATTTGGATATATATTTTTTTTTTACTTACCTCTAAATGCCTGTTGCTAGGTGGTCCCTCGTAGTCTGCCTCTTCCTTTGCCTGGGCTGGTGACATCACTTCCCCCTCGGCACAGGAAGGGCTCGGCTCTGCTCCCTCCCTCCTGTCAATCATCTGGGACCCATTACAGGTCCCAGGTGATTAAGCGGCCAATCACGGCGCGCGGTGCCGCTCACGCATGCGCAGTGGGTGCCAGGCAGTGAAGCCACAGCCCGGTGCCCACAGTTGAAGTGCCGGTGCTGACGAGCGGAGGGGGGGGGCGAGCGGGGCTTCGATCCCCCGCATCGCTGGACCCAGGGGCAGTTAATTGTCCAATTAAAAGTCAGCAGCTGCAGTATTTGTAGCTGCTGACTTTTAATTTTTTTTTTTTTTTTTTTATGGACCCCCTGGGTGGAACTCCTCTTTGAAATATATCCAAGTCTTGTGTATGTAAGTGTATCTACCGTATATACTCGAGTATAAGTCGAGGCCCTAATTTACCACAAAAAAATGGTTAAAACTTATTGACCCGAGTATAAGACGAGGGTGAGAAATGCACAGCTACTGTAAGTGGAAAAGAGGGTCAACAATGCCCATTTGCAACCTCACCATGCCCATTTGCATGCCTCACTGTGCCCATTTGCAGCCATAGGTCCCCCGAATTTCAAACTCGGTAGTTAAGGGTTCCTAGATGCCCCCTAGCTGCAGCCAAAATGTGGGGTCTCTGAACCCAAAGGGTCCCGAAATGACATTGCTGCAGATGGACACAGTTGACCGATTTTGGGGCCCCATATCTCGGGGCCACTTAGTGCTAGAAACCCCAAATTTGGTATGCAAACCCAGTGGAACTAGCACCATAAAATATCCAAAGCTGGGGTTTCTAGCAACAAGTGGCCCTGAGATACAGGGCCCCAAAAATCGGTTCAGAAAATGTCAAGCACTTTTCTGCAGCAGAGAATGACATTTTCCAAACCTACTTTGGGGCCCCGTATCTCGAGGCTACTTGGTGCTAGGAACTCCATCTTTGGCTATATTGTGTTACCAATTCCACTGGGTTTGCATACCAAATTTGGGGTTCCTAGCCCCAAGTGGCCCTGAGATACGGGGCCCCAAAGTCGGTTCGGAAAATTAATTTTTTTGCTGCAGAAAAGTGCTTGACTCGAGTATAAGTCGAGGGGGGTACTTTCAGCACAAAAAAATGTGCTGAAAAATTCGACTTATACTCGAGTATATATGGTAAGTCTTTTTGAAAGCGATATTAAAGTCTTGATTTTTTTTAAAAAACAAACACATTATACTTACCTGCTCTGTGTAATGGTTTTGCCCAGAGCGGCCTGGATCCTCCTCTTCTTGGGTCCCTCCCCGGCGCTCCTGGCCCCTCCCTCCTGCAGGGTGCCCCCCATAGCAAGCAGCTTGCTGTGGGGGCACCCAAGCAAGGTGGGTTCCTGGCCCGACCCCGCTGCGGCTCGACCCCACCTCCTCCGTCTCCTGATTGGATCGCTGGCTACGATTGGCTCTCGCTGCTGCCAAAAGCCAATAAGGAGTGTGAGTCCCCCGGAGAGCCGAGGCTCTCGTGGACATCACTGGATCGAGAGGTGGCTCAGGTTAGTATTAAAGTGTAGCTAAAGCTAAAACTGTTCGCTTTGGATAGAGTGTTGAGGGGTTAGTACCCTTGTCAGATTTATATTGCTCCATTGGTTTTGGTGATCACCTGGAATGAAAGTGAGGGAGAAGTCAACATTTCGAGTTGCCACCAGAACAGGAATAGAAGGAAAACTTTCCAGTGGGGAACCTGTTCTAGTGGCAGCTGTTCAGGGGGAGATTTCCTGCACATTGGAGAGAATTTCTCTCGCTTCCTGTTGTCTGTACAGGAAAGGAAGTGAAGGGAATTCTCCCCAATGGGACACTGATAGCAAAATAAACCTGACCAGAGGGTTCTCCATTTATTAAACCCTATATTAAAACAAAGTTATACATTTATCAATCTTACCGATCTCTGCATAACCAAGCAATTGGCAGCAAGCCTAGTGAGCAGTGTACAATAACCAAAGGTGGATGACGGTTGAAATCTCCAAAAGCCTGTTGGCACATTTCAGTGACTCTTCTAGCCAATCACTGGCTCTGCTTGGGACAATCACATTGCAGGCGGATGTTAAAGTGTTTGTAAAGTCTCATGGTTTTTCACCTTAATGCATTCTATGCATTAAGGTGAAAAACCCTCTTTGCTGCAGTGGCACCCAGACCCCCCCCCCCTCCTTTTTTCTTACCTGAGCCCGATCCAATCCAGCAATGTGCACTAGAGCAGCGGGTCCAGCCGCTGTCTCTCACCTCATTGGACAGATTGATAGCAGCAGGAACCATTGGTTCCTGCTGCTGTCAATCAAATCCAGTGACGCGGGGCTGAGTCCGGCTGTCTGGGTTAATGGACACAGCAGCAGGGCTCGGGAACGAACCCGCGCGGGTAAACCCCCCCCCCCCGGGAAAGCGGCTTTCCGTGGGGGCACCAGATGAAGGGGAGGAGCCAGGAGCACCGGCGGGGCACTCCACAAGAGGCGGATCGAGGCTGCTCTGGGCAAAACCCTTGCACCGAGCAGGTAAGTATAAGATGTTTGTTATGTTTATTAAAAACAAATGAACTTTTACAACCCCTTTGAGGGCCCATTTACTTCTTTGCAGTGCATTAATGTGTGTTGCATTAAGGCAGCCTATTGGAATGATGGAACGTGACCCTTTTTTAAAAAAATCGCAAAGCATTAGTGTGCATTGCAGCATGGTACAATGCAGGTGCGTTGGGGTGCCATTCAAAAGGAAAGCCTTTTTTTTTTTTGTGCATTTACTGTGTGTTGTAGATAATCAGATGTTTATTGCTGTCTGTGTCCCTGTAAGAAAGAATTTCCTCACTTCCTGTCCCGGAGCCTCCCTTTGTGTCAGAATCTAATCATGTCCCTGAGATAGGAAGTGGGGGAAATCTATCCAGTTGGGACACCGCAATAAAACTTAATAGAGGTATAAACCCTTCTCAGTTTTATCTTAAACGAAATTAATAGCTTTAGCTGGAGTTATACATTTAAACACAAGTTCTACCAAGTGTTTACCATAATCCGTTCCCCGTAGTGATAAATATTCAGTATGTAGCTGAGATTTGAAACCGATTTCATGGAAATCCATGAGAACCGTAATAAAAGATAAGATAATATAGGCAAATAGAATAGATGTTAAAGTGTTACCCAAGGGGTCAATCCTCCACATTGTGTAAAAAGGCTGTTTGCCCCTGTCTTCTCTGATCCTTCCCTTCCTCCACTGTCCCCAATCCATCGCCTGATATTACAGAATCTTAGGAGTCCCTCTGCACATGCTCAGTTTGGTGTGTACTGCTGAATATTTTTTTTTTTTTTTGGGGTGGGGGGCTGCATGTGATCAGCACAGGGCGGCCAATTAGCACTGTCCAGAGGGTCAGGGGTCATGCAGCCTCGTAGGACAGACAGACACCCCAAAGGCAGCACACCACAGTGCCTTGCAACAATTTTCTGATGCATCCGAATTTTGGGATCTTTTAAAGCATTGACAGACCATTATTTTCAATAGGCTGGCCTAATGCAACGTGCATGAACACGCCCTGCACAAATGTAAATGGGCTCTAGGTCTAGGTCCATACCTTTGTGCTGCAGGAGCTACCGCATGTTGCCTTTAGAGCTGCAATGCCATTCATTCTTTGACACCCTAATGCACCTAGCTAATGCACGTGCCTTTTAGCACTGCACATTGCATGGTTATGCACTACTGTACATTTTGGTGCATTGGCTTTAAAAAGAAAAGTACATGCACCTTTTTTTTTTTTTGGAGTTCTGGGTGTATCTTTTTGTTGCTTTTTTGTGTGTTGGCTGCCTTAACACAGAGCATGTTAACGCAAGAAGTAACATAAGTCAACACACTTCGTGGTAACGCAGCGCAGAGGTGCGAATCTAGCCTTAGTGTTTAGGAGTTACACCATTACTGCGTAGGAGTTCCTGGCTCTGCACACCTACAAATGCAACATTGTCGCCATATTGGATTTTTTAGAGAGTACAGCAAGGGCAGCGGGCTCACCCGAAACTCCGAAGTAGGTGGAAACCAAGCCAGGCTAACACTCTGGCAGGGTAAGTGCTCACTCCCAGCCCCCCAGACTCCACCTGGAACTGAAAAACAACTTTTCTGTGAATAGAGTCTTCATTCAGTGGTTCCCAACCGTCAAGCTGTGGCCCCCGGTCTCCCAGACCTCCAGCCAACTGCAGATCCCAAAACCTCCGACAGTGCTTCCAGGATGTCCCTAGGCCCCCTGATAGCCCTCAGCTTCCACAGTGCCCCCCCAACCACAATCAGTGCCGCCCAGCTTCCCACAGTGCTGCTGCATAGCCTCCATAATGCCCCCAGTCTTCACCGGTGTCCCACAGCCCACTCCAGAAACCTCATCCCCCTCTACCAAATCAGCTGCAGAGCCCTCAACCCCCTCAGTGACACCCAGCCCCCTGCAGAAACCCCATCTCCTATAGAGCCACCAAGTCAGCTACAAAGCCCCTTACCCCCTCTACCAACCCCATGCTTCCCACAGTGACCCCCAGTCCCCTGCAGAAACCGCATCTCCTATAGAGCTACCAAGTCAGCTGCAGAGTCCCCTTACCCCCTCTACAACCCCCATCCTTCCCACAGTGACCCCCAGTCCCCTGCAGAACCGCATCTCCTATAGAGCCACCAAGTCAGCTGCAGAGTCCTCTAACCCCCTCTACAGCCCCCATCCTTCCCACAGCGACCCCCAGCCCCTGCAGAAACCCCACCTACTATAGAGCCACCAAGTCAGCTGCAGAGTCCCCTAACCCCCACTACAGCCCCCATCCTTCCCACAGTGACCCCCAGTCCCCTGCAGAAACCCCACCTACTATAGAGCCATCAAGTCAATTGCAGAGCCCCTAACCCCCTGTACAATCCCCATCCTTCCCACAGCGACACCCAGCCCCTGTAGAAACCCCATCCCCTGTAGAGCCACCAAGTCAGCTGCAGAGCCCCTTACCCCCTCTTCAACCCGCATCCTTCCCACAGTGACCCCCAGTCCCCTGCAGAAACCCCATCTCCTATAGAGCCACCAAGTCAGCTGCAGAGTCCCCTAACCCCTTTTACAACCCCCCATCTTCCCCACAGTGACCCCCAGTCCCCTGCAGAAACCCCACCTACTATAGAGCCTCCAAGTTAACTGCAGAGTGCCATGCATTACTTGTGTGAGCGTGAACTTTATTCTTCACTGTTGGGACATTGTCTATTGTCTGTGAATATCGCTGACTACGGAGTTTTGTGAAATATTTGGGACGATTAGCAAATAACCTGTGAAATAATAAGTGTTCGGATGATGGCACATAGACTGCGGCCAGTTTTTGCTGCCTGCTGTAGTCACATTAATCCTGTTAGCAGAGATTAGCATAGTGCTGTCCTCCTCCCCCCCCCCCCCCTTCCTTCTATCACATTCCCCTGGAGACATCCGTGCCTCTTAGGAGCTATTGTCTCAAACAATTGCCCTAGAACGAGTTCTTCCAGTTAGCAGCGTGTAATTAATAGGGTCTGTGGAGTGCTGGAATCAGGGGCTCATCGCAGGAGGCCGCCATGATGGGAAATACCAAAGACACTTCTGCAGCAGGAATGTCCAACTTCAAGTAGAACTAAAATGTTAATGTCATTTCAAAAGTAATATTTCATATTATTACATCTGCAATTAATATTAAAAGGTGATCCTGCCATAAAGGTCCTTTGTTGAGGCATGTCCTGTTAAAATTTGACAACACTTCTGCCTCCCTAATGGGCATAGATGGGTTCTGTTTCTTGAACTGGCCACAGGAAATGCCACGTTTGACGTATTGTAGCAGTGCCAGTCCATGGGGGCATTTGACCCCTTGCTGGTAAAACTATGGTTTGCTCATACTCAGCATTTTGTGAGGTTACCAATGTTTCTGGCCCGGTTCCAGGGCCGCCTTTTCAGGGTCTCGTGCCCTGCCTTTGTTGGCAGCCGGCAAGAACTGTTGAGATGGATCCAAATCCTTCCAGACCTCATAACATAAACAGGCCAGTGCCCAGAATAACGCCGGTGAAATACGAGATTAGCGCTCTGTACTTGGGGAATGAAGCCTGCGTTCTATCACTGTTTTCATACGAGATGCCAGAGGGACAGCTATCACAAGGACTACATACAGTATATTAAAGATAAAGGCCGCTATTTGTCCTCATGAACTTGTTCTGAGTCTAGAAATCCTGCAGACTTTTCTGTAGAAAAAAAAAAAACATCCCGCTTACAGCATCTCTCTAACAGCCGGATCCTTGTGCAGAAATGTGTACTTTTTGTGACTGACCAACCCTGAACATAGAATAGGTGCATCTCTGGCACTAATCTTGTATGAGCTCTGCTGTAAATTCAGTGTGCATAGAACTATCATTTAACAGGTATTGGCTTGTGAACCACTTTCCCTCTGCGAGAAAACAATGGCAGGTTTGACGATTATGTGGATTCCTTACTTGGAACCAGGCCGGGACTACGATGGGGGATGGGGAGTGGGGCAGCAGTCCTGGGTGGGGTGTCTTTGAGTGTTGGGGGGGGGGGGGTACAGCCTTTAGGGTACATTTAACCAAGTTGAGAGCCCCCCTCTCCCCTTTCATTCCTAACTTGAAACCAGGCTGGGACGGGAGGGGAGGTGGGGGCAGCTGCCCTGGGTGCGGTGTCTTTGTGTTGGGGGAAGGGGCAGCAGCCTTTAGCATACACTTAACTAATTTGAGCACTCCCCCTCACCTCTTTAATTTCTAAGTTGTATCTAGGTCGGGACTGGGGGGGTGGGGGGGGATGCCCTGGGCACAGTGTCTGTATGTATTTTGGGGGAGGGAGGCAGCAGCCTTTAGAGTACATTTAACGTTCAGTTAAGAGCCCCCCCCCCCCACCTCTTTCATTCCTAACTTGTAACCAGACCAGGACAAAAAGGGGGCAGGTGGGGAAGCTGCTCAGGGTGCAGTGTTTTTATGTGTTGGATGGGGGGCAGCAGCCTTTAGAGTACATTTACCGAGCTGAAAGGCCCCCCCCCCTTCACCTCTTTCATTCCAAACTTATAACCAGGCCGGGACTGGGGGGGGGGGCAGTAGGGGAAGCTGCCCCGTGTTCAGTGTCATTATGTGTTAGTGGTGGGGGCAGCAACCTTTAGAGTACATTTACCGAGCTGAGAGGCCCTTCACGTGTTCCATTCCAAACTTATAACCAGGCTGGGACTGGGGGGGGGGGCAGTAGGGGAAGCTGCCATGGGCGCAGTGTCGTTACGTGTTAGGGGTGGGGGCAGCAGCCTTTAGAGTACATTCAACCAAGCTGAGAACACCCCCTCACCTCTTTCTTTACTGACCCCTCTTGCTGCCAGGGGAATGCCCCACCTCACAGGAGGAGCCACAGCAGAGGAGCAGTGATGTCACAGGGGTTGAGGTCCATTGTCTGTACCAGTGCCCTACTTAGGTGGGTGCGGTTTGCACCAGGTACTGGCACTCTAAGAGTACCAGCTGGCCGAATTTTTTTTCCTGCAACTGTTCCAGTGTAAATAAATCCTATCTGTAGAAGACGATCAGAGTGTCGGCATCAGGGAAGTGGGTAGGGTGGGGGGGGGGGGCACAGTTTGGCATCTTTGTATTGGGCACCTTCTGCATGTAGCCAGTAAAGTCAGATCCTCTGAGCATGAATGCTCGTTCAACATGACAGATAGGAACTATTTAAGCTTTTTCAGAAGGGGATTAGCAGTGGCTGCCTGTGTATTTCCGTTATGACGTGCTTCCTTTAATTACTTATCTTTACGTTTCTAAAACTTTAATTGATCTTAACATGTTAAAATGAGCCTGTCATCAGATATAGTTTTTCATGCAGCATGCTCAGTAATGTGTCAGTGTACTTTCAGGTATTCATCACCTCTCACAGAGATCACAATACTCCCCCTAACAATGCCTTCATCTGCTTTCCACTCCAGAAGTACAGCACCATCTTTGTTCAGGAGCAAATCCTGGTGTCTGTTCAGTTCTTGTGTTTTTCAAATGTCTGACACAGATTAGCCTCCTACCTTGTCGCTGTCTGACTGTTGTGGGAGAGGAGACTGAGGAAATTCTTACTTCTGTCTGCAGCAGACTAGGCAAAGCCACTGGGATGAGCTCACAAACGTTTTTTATTGATAAAGAGTGGAACTTTTCTCAAAATGTTACTGTTGCTGTATATTGTTTCATCTCAGGAATATATTCATGCAAACTCCACTTTTGCATGAACCGGTTTAGGAAAATGAGGTAACTGCTATTTCGGGGTCATTTAAATGTAAGTGTTCGTCTATAAAATGTGCCGGAGTTCAGGTGGGCATTTTACAAACTTTGCCTCTTTGGAAATTTCCCGGTTTCTCTTCCTCTAGTAAAACCGTTTTATTTTCATAGGCGCCTCCCAGGTTGGGTTCTGTGTGGTCGCAGTGAGTTATTTCATAACAAGTGAGGTCTGTGTGCCGTACAGAGGTGTGATGGCGGCGCAGAGATCTGGGATTCGCTGTGAGCCTGGGGCTTTGCAGTTTGTTTTGCCATTTTTTTTCTACGCGGTTGGCTTATAAAAAGGCTTCTTGTGTCTCTTTACAGCTGGGACGACAGCAGCTCGGTGAGCAGCGGCATCAGCGATACCATCGACAACCTCAGCACCGATGACATCAACACCAGCTCCTCCATCAGCTCCTATGCCAACACGCCAGCATCGTCGAGGAAGAACCTGGATGTGCAGGTACGGTACCCCGACCACCTACCATCTGTTGAATGATAAGGATCTCATAAACACCTGATGGTATCCAAAACATATGGAACAACAATAGGACACCAGTACTCGGATAGTAGGATCTGACACAGGTTCTGGGATTACTTATGAAATGAAGGCAAACAACATGTGAGAAATTCTGGGACTTTTCAGGCACTTCAATTTATATACTATACAAATCACACATCTACAGGAGAGAAGGTTTTGTAGTTGTCTGAAAATAATGAGTTAACAAGTCATTGTAATTAAAGCTATTTCCACATGAAATACAGAACCCTTAATGTCCCAACAGTCAGCACACATGTTCCAGATCCCCGATCATCAGTCAGATCACATATATAAAGGAGAGAGAGCCCCGATCATCAGTCAGATAACATATATAAAGGAGAGAGAGCCCCGATCATCAGTCAGATCCCATATATAAAGGAGAGAGAGCCCCGATCATCAGTCAGATAACATATATAAAGGAGAGAGAGCCCCGATCATCAGTCAGATCCCATATATAAAGGAGAGCGAGCCCCGATCATCAGTCAGATCACATATATAAAGGAGAGAGAGAGTCCCGATCATCAGTCAGATCACATATATGAAGGAGAGAGAGCCCCGATCATCAGTCAGATCCCATATATAAAGGAGAGAGAGTCCCGATCATCAGTCAGATCACATATATAAAGGAGAGAGAGAGCCCCGATCATCAGTCAGATCACATATATAAAGGAGAGCGAGCCCCGATCATCAGTCAGATCACATATATAAAGGAGAGAGAGAGTCCCGATCATCAGTCAGATCACATATATGAAGGAGAGAGAGCCCCGATCATCAGTCAGATCCCATATATAAAGGAGAGAGAGTCCCGATCATCAGTCAGATCACATATATAAAGGAGAGAGAGAGCCCCGATCATCAGTCAGATCACATATATAAAGGAGAGCGAGCCCCGATCATCAGTCAGATCACATATATAAAGGAGAGAGAGAGTCCCGATCATCAGTCAGATCACATATATAAAGGAGAGAGAGTCCCGATCATCAGTCAGATCACATATATAAAGGAGAGAGAGTCCCAATCATCAGTCAGATCACATATATAAAGGAGAGAGAGTCCCAATCATCAGTCAGATCACATATATAAAGGAGAGAGAGTCCCGATCATCAGTCAGATCACATATATAAAGGAGAGAGAGTCCCAATCATCAGTCAGATCACATATATAAAGGAGAGAGAGTCCCAATCATCAGTCAGATCACATATATAAAGGAGAGAGAGTCCCGATCATCAGTCAGATCACATATATAAAGGAGAGAGTCCCAATCATCAGTCAGATCACATATATAAAGGAGAGAGAGAGAGAGAGAGAGAGTCCTGATCATCAGTCAGATCACATATATAAAGGAGAGAGAGTCCCGATCATCAGTCAGATCACATATATAAAGGAGAGAGAGTCCCGATCATTAGTCAGATCACATATATAAAGGAGAGAGTCCCAATCATCAGTCAGATCACATATATAAAGGAGAGAGAGAGAGCCCCGATCATCAGTCAGATCACATATATAAAGGAGAGAGAGAGCCCCGATCATCAGTCAGATCACATATATAAAGGAGAGAGAGAGAGACCCGATCATCAGTCAGATCACATATATAAAGGAAAGAGAGAGAGCCCCGATCATCAGTCAGATCACATATATAAAGGAAAGAGAGAGAGCCCCGATCATCAGTCAGATCACATATATAAAGGAGAGAGAGTCCCGATCATCAGTCAGATCACATATATAAAGGAGAGAGAGTCCCGATCATCAGTCAGATCACATATATAAAGGAGAGAGAGACCCGATCATCAGTCAGATCACATATATAAAGGAGAGAGAGAGAGCCCTGATCATCAGTCAGATCACATATATAAAGGAGAGAGAGAGAGCCCTGATCATCAGTCAGATCACATATATAAAGAAGAGAGAGAGAGACCCGATCGTCAGTCAGATCACATATATAAAGGAGAGAGAGAGAGACCCGATCATCAGTCAGATCACATATATAAAGAAGAGAGAGAGAGACCCGATCGTCAGTCAGATCACATATATAAAGGAGAGAGAGAGAGACCTGATCATCAGTCAGATCACATATATAAAGGAGAGAGAGAGAAAGACTTGATCATCAGTCAGATCACATATATAACATATATATATATATATATATATATATATATATATATATATATATATATATATATATATAAATGTTGTATTAGGGAATATGTAAAGGCTTGTCATGTCTGAACCTTGTACCTTCATCTTCCCTGCAGACGGATGCAGAGAAGCATCTGCACATTGACCGCAATCCGCTGTGGTCTGGCGATGATCGGAAGAAGTCGGATGGCGGTTCAGATAGCGGAGTGAAGATGGAGTCTGGTTGTAAATGGAGAAAAAACCCCTCAGACCTTTCGGATGAGTCTGACAAAAGCACATCGGGGAGGAAGAACACGGTCATCTCACAGACTGGGTCCTGGAGGAGGGGGATGACGGCCCAGGTGGGGATAACAGCACCTCGGACCAAACCATCAGGGACACTAAAGACACCCGGGACAGGTGAGAGATAGTTCATGGATGGGTCCTTTAAAAATGTCTGGAGGAAGGACCGCGCTTCCTGCCTATAGCAATCAATAATCTTTTCTACCTTTCTTTAAATTCATAGGCACCGGGAAAACCGACGATGCAAAGGTCTCTGAGAAAGGTCGGCTTTCTCCAAAGTCTGCGCAGGTAAAGCGCTCCCCATCAGATGCCGGCCGCAGCAGTGGAGATGAGACCAAGAAACCTCCGAGCAATACCTCAAGGTCTATCACAAACACCAACACGTTTGGCTTTAAGAAAACAGGAAGCACGGTCGTTGGCATGCCTATCATAACTGCCAGCGGCGTCACCATCACCAGCGGCTCTGCCACTTTAGGGAAAATGCCAAAATCCACCCGGCTTATCGGCAGTTCGGCGAACCGCAAGGCCAGCGTAGATGGCTCGCAGCACCAAGACGATGGCTACTTACAGCTTAGTGCCAGGACCAACCTTCAGTATCGCAGCTTGCCCCGGCCCAGTAAATCACGCAGTGGTGCTGGGAACCGATCGAGCACCAGCAGCATCGACTCCAACATCAGCAGCAAGTCCGCTGGGCTGCCTGTCCCCAAAATGAGGGAGGCCGGGAAAGTGACCCTTGGAAACTCTGTGCCGGGATTTATAAACCAGACCGACCGCGAGAAGGGGATCTCCTCGGACAATGAAAGTGTGGCGTCCTGCAATTCTGTGAAATTAAACCCAGCATCACAAGGAGCACCTGGTGGTACCCGCCAGACAGGAAATAAGTACCCCGATGTATCTTCACCCACTTTACGCAGGTATGATGCCGCATGCCCAATTCATAGTAGGCCTATTGGAACTGTAGGAAAGTAAATATAGATCGGATGAGATTTTAAAGGTGCTATTTAGGCCTATTTCACACTGCTGAGACTTTGCGTGATTTTTCTGCGATTTCAGGGGATGCCTGTGTAAACTTGAGGTCTATAGACCTCAACCCGCATCAAAGTCGCACCAGAGTAGTACAGGGACTACTTTGAAGTCAGCGGGACTTGAAGTCGCTAGAGATATGAATGGTTATCATTGGGAATCATGGGGTACGACTTGTCATGTGACTCTGATGTCAAAAGTCAAACACGTGTGAAAGGGGCCTTAAGATGATATAAAAACAATGTTTTATTTGTACAAGGGTTTAAAAAAACGTAAACATGTAAACAGAGTACATATATAAATATATAATATAGCTTGCTATATTATGTTTGATTCCAGATACACCAATATCTTCTACATGTTTCACCAAAATGGCTTCTTCAGGAAGTTTTTAAGTGCGGATAACATAACAAAGCTCACAAAGGTTGCACCCAGATGGAGTCAAGGGCCAAAGAAGGGCCCAGGGGGCTTCTCCTTGTGGAGATAGTGGCATTTTTCATCCAAATAGATCCAATTTGGACTTTCATATCAGTGGATGATTCTGACTGCATCCAATTTTGGGTGTTTTATCCTCCCAGGCATTTTTTGTCATTAATTTGAATTTAACTCAATTTTGTCCTGTGATGTTTGTGCCCCTTCTACAATTGGCCCAGAGCGTGGGGGTGTGTGGGGGATTTGGGCTTGTGTCCTTGGGCTGTTGGGGGACTCGTTGCGCCCCCCCCCCCCGGCTCTCTGGGATAGTCTCCCCTCCATCTCTGACCCTTGACTCCATCTGGGTGCAACCTTTGGGAGCTTTGTTATGTTATCCGCACTTAGTTCCGCCGGAAAAAACAAAATTAGAAATCAGCAGCTACAAAAAGTGTAGCTGCTAACTATTAATAATTGGACACTCACCTGTTCTATGGTCCAGCGATGCGGGCGTGTCAGGGGGTCACCGTCACTTAAAGCGGAAGTTCCATTTTTGGGTGGAACTCCGCTTTAAACACTTCCTGAAGAAGCCATTTTGGTGAGACATGTAGAAGATATTAGTGCATCTGGAATCAAACATAATATAGCAAGCTATGGTCGAACTTCTTGTCATATATATGTAATTTGTTTACGTTTTTTAACCTTAAAAAAAACTATTTTTTATTTTTTTATTTTTACAAATAAAATTTACAAATAAAACATTAATGTTTTTATATTACATTTGCTTGTGGACTCAAATAGCACCTTTAAAATCCCATCCTATCTATTTTTTCTTTCCTTCAATGTTATTTCGGGGATGTGGTGCAGCAATAGATAAACCTTTAGCCATACAGTCCCCCCTTTCTTATTGGAACCGCAACTTATTGTACGCACATTCCATTTTAGATATATTGTAAAGTACTGGAAACTTTTATCAATTCAAATCTTTATAGCTGAACTCCACCGTTTCCTTCAGTCTTGCCCAATTGTACAGGCTTCTCTCCTATAATGAAACTGGTTACTCTGATTTCACTGCATACTGTGAGCTTCTCACAGTATAAATTATAATCTACAGAAAGTCAGATAGATCCCACTTCATTTCCTGGCATCCGGTCTAATTTAGCTGTTTCCTCCCCTGCCTAGTTCTCTTTTGCCCGCCCCTTTTTATTTTTTTGAATTTGCGGTGTGCGCAAAAACAAAACTCCTAAAAAAAAGTGCATGTGAAAAACACACCGAAAAAACTGCACTAAAGGGTGTGTCTCTAGTCCACCCCCCTGAAGGAGTAGGACTCTACCCTGACCCCCCCGGGCACAGGGCTCCTGACAGGGGCAGGGCTCAGCTTGGTCCACCTAGCCAAAAGGCCCCGGCAGATCCCTCTCCTCATGGTCAGCCGAACCCGACTAACAAGTACTAGGTGAGGCATGCCTCCCAACATTTTGAGATAGGAATGAGGGACACCTACTAACAAATGTATGTAGGCTTAAGACACACCCCCGACCACACCTCTTTAAGACCCTTTTTACACTGGAGCGTTTTGCAGGCACTATAGCATTAAAAATAGCGCCTGCAAACCGCCCTAAAACAGCTGCTCCATTCACTCCAGTGTAAAAGGCCGAGGGCCTTCACGCTGGAGCGGTGCGCTGGTAGGGCGTCAGAAAAAGTCCTAAAGGAAAAAAAATTAATAATAATTAAATCCACAAGAGCTTTTTTTTTTTTTTTTTTTAACCACTGCTATTCCTTTATATTGGCTTTTAAAATGTACACATGCAGCAATTTTAGAAATTGTATGAAAGGTTTAGCACTGGGAAACACTTTTTGAAAGATATAAAGTGCATTTTATATACAACTATATAAAGATCACACCAAAATGAGGGACAAATGAGGAGGAAAGAGGGACAGAGGGACATTGCTCCAAATCAGGGACAGTCCCTCGAAATCAGGGACAGTTGGGAGCTATGGGTGAGGGGCTCCCAAAGGAAGGGGCTCCGAAAGGAATCCCCCCCCCCCACCCGCTTCAAGGGAGGAAGGAACCTGAAGGCCCCACATCCACCCCCAAGGACCCACACCCTCCATGTGAGAAAAAAAACCAGACAAAAGTGACAAACAGTGATAAAAAATAAATTGTATAAATAGCACCACTGGCTAGGCTTTGTGGCCTGGTGGCAAATTTTGCCCCGGACTTAGCCAAAAGGCCTATCCCATAGAGGTGCAGTGCAGAGAATCTCGGCCATGTGCCTTTTCACACAATGGAGTTCCCAAACCCAAGTGTTGCTATGAGCACCCCTGGGGCAACCAACTCCCAGGGGGCACAGATTCTATGCCTTCTGTAGAAACATTCAGGTCAAGAGACACTGGGCAACTCCAGTCTTCCCAGGGCAATTACTCCCGTGCCCCACATCCCATGGATGCCCAGGTTTCTGTTTTCAATCGGTAATACCATTCAGAGCCCCCCCCCATCATACCAGCAGGGACACTATACAGCCAGCCATTCCTGCCAAAAGGCCGGAATAGCAATACAGCACCCCTACTGAGAACAGATACTACACTTGATCTTAGCCAAAAGATTATTCAGCTCGGCATCACATGTGGGCATTACCTAGGATGCACTGTTTGCATCAGAACGGAGAGGAATACTGAAGCAGGTTACTCATAGCTCCCAACTGTCCCTGATTTCGAGGGACTGTCCCTGATTTGGAGCAATGTCCCTCTGTCCCTCTTTCCTCATTTGTCCCTCATTTTGGTCTGATCTCTGAAGTTGTATATAAAATGCACTTTTTATCTTTCAAAAAGTGTTTCCCAGTGCTGAACCTTTCATCCAAATTCGAAATTGCTGCATTCGTAAATTTTAAAAGCCAATATAAAGGAATAGTAGTGGTAAAAAAAAGCCCTTGTGGATTTGATTAATTGATTAACCTTTTTTGGTTAATTCTCCTTTAAGGGGGTGTGGCAGGGGGCGTGTCCTATGCCTACATACATTTGCTAGTAGGTGTCCCTCATTCCCATCTCAAAATGTTGGGAGGTATGAGGTTACTGATATTTTCATGAAGCTGTGTAGCGCCCTCTCTCTAGGTGACAGGGTCTCTTTAACATCCTAATTCTAATTTTCCCATTTCCAGGCTTTTTGGAGGGAAGCCCAATAAACCAGGCCCGGTCACAACTTCGGAGAACATGAAAAACTCCGTGATCATTTCCAACCCCCACGCCACCATGAGCGTCTCCTCTCACCCAGACTCGCCGTCCGGCAGCGGCATTCTGAGCAGCGGGGGCAGCAGCCCTCTGCACGGGAAAGGCATGGATCTAAACCCGTCTCCCCTCGCCTCCAGCCCCGGCTCTGCCTATTCCGCACCCTCCAACAGCTTAACCTGGGGCACCAACGCCAGCAGCTCCTCCGCCGTCAGCAAGGACGGTTTGGGATTCCAGTCCATCAGCAGCCTTCACACCAGCTGCGAATCGATCGACATCTCCCTCAGCAGCAATAATTCTCCCAGCGCCCTGACCGCATCTCCCCGGGACGACTCCATGTCTGGATTCGCGAGGACGAATAGCGTGAAGACCGCAATGTCAGAGAGGTGAGCGGTCTGCATTTTTTATTCACTCGGGGGCGCGCAGTGCTGCAAAGTTAACATTTTAAGTTGAACTCCAGGCAGATATTAAAAAAAAAAAAAAACACCAACAGATGCAGTAATAGATCATTCATTATATTTTTTAATGCAACCAGTATACCAAAATTTTATTTCATTTCATTATAATCACCTGTACAGCATTCAGACTGTAAGAGGGAAGGGCAGCAACTGGGATCAGTCAGGTGTGCCATGTGCAAATATGCTTACAGGCAGACAGAGCAGAAGGATGACCTTAGCAGCCTGTTGCTGCTCCTTAACGGTTCCGTCATAGGCCGAGGGCAGGGAGGTGACCTATATTAACTTAAAGAGTACATTTTTTGTTGAGAAAACACAAACCCCCCCCCCCCGGGTGATCACTGTACATTGCAGGGGTTCCAACAAACTAAGTAGCAGATTCCTACCTTTTGTTGCTCTGGAGAAATAGCTGTTTGTTTCACCATGTCCTGGGCAGACTGATTCTGAATGGGAGGGTCTTGTCCATTATAATCACCTGGTACACTCTGTGTTCTAATATGCAGAGCTCCAGTGTCTGCAGTATAAGGACCGGAAGATTTTCCCCCTTAATGACCAGGCCATTTTTTTGCGATACGGCACTGCGTCGCTTTAACTGACAATTGCGCAGTCATGCAACGCTGTACCCAAACAAAATGCACGTCCTTTTTTTTCCCACAAATAGAGATTTCTTTTGGTGCTATTTGATCACCTGTGCGGTTTTTATTTTTTGCGCTATAAACAAAAAAACAGACAATTTTGAAAAAAAAAACTTTTGCTATAATAAATATCCAAAAAATAAAACTCTTCATCAGTTTAGGCCAATATGTATTCTTCTACATATTTTCTGTAAAAAAAAAAATCACAATAAGCGTATATTGATTGGTTTGCGCAAAAGTTATAGCTTCTACAAAATAGGGGATAGATGTATGGCATTTTATTATTATTTTTTTTTTTTTTACTGGTAATGGCGGCGATCAGCGATTTTTTTAGCGGAATTGCGACGGACAGATCGGACACTTTTTGACACTTTTTTTGGGACCACTGACATTTATACAGCGATCAGTGCTATAAAAATGCACTGATTACTGTATAAATGACACTGGCAGGGAAGGGGTTGAACACTAGGGGGCGATCAAGGGGTTAAATGTGTTCCCTGGGAGGTGTTTCTAACTGTGGGGGGGAGGGGACTGACTGGGAGTACGGTGAGATCCCTGTTCCTAATCACTAGGAACAGACGATCACTCTGTACTTCCCGGTCAGAACGGGGATTTGTTTGTTATTTACATTGATAGATCCCCGTTCTGGCTCTCTGTGGAGCGATCGCGGGTGGCCGGCGGTCATCGTGGCCGCCCGGCCACGCGCATCAGCTCACCCACCGCGCAGCGAGCACACACACGTGCGCGCCTGCTATAGCTGTAGAACGGACTGACCTGCAACTACGCTGATTCACGGGAACGAGCCGACCTACCGCAGTATCATGACGGCGGCTGGTCGCCAAGTGGTTAAAGCCGCCAACATGCTGTGCAAAGAGCTTGGTGGCTGCAAAGAAGGACCCTTGGCATTTGTAGGTCTCTCTGTAGAAGCCTGCCACGCCCCCTACTGAATTAAACCCCCATAGCTCTTGCAATCAGAAAAGCTCTAACTCCACAGGGGGGGAATGGCAGATCTCTGCTGAGAGACCACCGCTTCCCCACAGAGCACAGAGGTCCTTCAATGAAGCATGCTGGTAGAGGACAGGCTTTTCTATTCAGGCTGTAGCTTACTTTCGAATGACAATGAAACCTGTAAGACATTGAATTCATTTTGTATCGATGCACCTGAATGTATTTAGCTGCTTTAAACAGAAGGATTAGATTAAACAAAGCCCCACAGCCAATAACGTGAAAGTATTTGGACCAGCCCCCAGTCTTACTAAATGTTTCGGGGAAAGTCCTTTACAATGCACACCTGACCTCCAGCAGTGGGATAAAAAATCTAGTGAGGAAACCATGTACAGTGGAACCTCGGTTTACGAGTAACGCGGTTAACAAAAGTTTTGAAAGACGAGCAACTTTTTTTTTTTTATTTTGATTCGGATTGCGAGTGTGGTCTCGCAAAACGAGCAGAATTCAAGCTAATGTGGTGTGCAGTACCGCATTTGACCAGAGGTGCGGGGGGCGCCGGTGACACTCGGAACATTTCGGAACCGTTCGGAAATACTCAGTTCCCGAGTGTTTCCGAGCCTTTCCAAGCTCAGCCAAGCTGTCCCCGAGTATTTCCGAGGCTCTCCGGCGCCCCCCCCAACCTCTGGCCACATGCGGTATTGCATGCAATAGAAGTCAATGCGGAACGAATTATCTTCGTTTCCATTGACTTTTATGGGGAAACTCGCTTTGGATTACAAGCATTCTCCTGTAACGGATTATACTCGTAATCCACGGTTCCACTGTACTGCCTATTGATACATCTGTGGATATGTATGATAGATCTTGTCTAATGTCACAAGGCCATACATACCGGTGACATTGCCGTACCGGCTCCTTCTGCCGGTGATCCGGCCCGATGCACACAGAGATAACCGTAATGGTTTGCACTGAAGCGGTGAGTCATTCGCAGCTGATGGTGAATCAGCAAAATGGGATGCAGCACAGAATTCCTATCTTCCTTCTAACATTTACACAACAAATATTTCAGCCCTCTTCATTTTATTCACTCACCAAAGTTATGTGCTCACTTCTATTGCATGTAATCCAAGTGTATCTAAAACATGAAATACCAACAAAGGATTACCGCTCCAGGCAGGCTTACGCCTTACCCAACGACCCCGGGTGCCGGCTTAGTGGGGGCCCATCCTCCCCCCAGTACACTGGAATCAAAGAGAGCCGCACCCGCGTAACGTTTTTTTTCTTTCTTCAGCTTCAAAAAAAAAAAACATCATTGCTACTTATTTGTAACAAAGTAAAAAAGCACATCGCTCTGGCCTGCAGTCTGTGGTGAATTGTTGATTTTGAGCTGCCTTAGGCAAGACTAAAATCGGGCTCCCTCCCCCCTCCCCCTCACCTAAATTTGTCGCCCCCCCCCCGCCGCGGTATACCGCTCTTGTTCCAGGGTCTGATGGGGGAAACTGCAGCCATTCTGAGTGAACAGCTGCGGCTTCCTCATCAGACCCTGAGACGTGATCGTCCGAGTGTCACCATGATCTGACATTGGCGGTGGTACCTCACATGTGTGGGGCGATCGCTGTTTTGCGTGCGTGTGGGACCAACAGGTGTGTATGCCTTTGCGCACGAGGACGGGGGCACTTCACTTTTTTTTTTTTTTTTTTAATTATTAATTTTTTTTATTTTTACACTGTTTCATTTTTTTTTTAATCACTTTTATTGCTGTCACAAGGGATGTAAACCTCCTTTGTGACAGTAATAGGCACGTGACGGGTACTCTTTATGGAGAGATCTGGGGTCTATAAAACCCCCAAATCCCTCCTCTGCGCTTAAAAGCATTCAAAACACCAAGATCTGTGTTTTTGAAAGCTTTCAATTTTTAAAAACTGGCGCCGATGGTTCCCTGAGTAAACCGGAACTTATGTAATGTGATCGCTTCCGATTTACTATTACGAACAGCCGATCAAAGCCAATGCCGGTGTTCTGTCGAGAAGTGCCCGGGACGAACGGCGCATGCGCCACACGGAGCAGCACAACAGCTGATTTTACGATCAGCTGTTGTGATGGCGAGACGGCGCCTGCGCACAATAGCCGACAAAAGAGATATTTCTGTCAGATTGTGCCCCGCGCTCCTGTGGCGAGTTCATATCGGTGAGGGGCGGATTTGTACATCTTTATAAATGATGAACAGTTGGGGGCGGAATTTTTAAAGATGGCCGGTGCTGCAAAACAAAACTTTTCATGCTATTCTTCCTGGACACTTGCGGGGCGTGTTTAGCCAACTGAAGGGCATCATTTATAAATCCGCCCACAACATGTACAAATCCGCCCCTCACCGACGTGAACTCGCCACGGGAGCGCGGGGCACAATCTGACAGAAACATCTCTTCGGTCGGCTATTGTGCGCATGCGCCGTCTCGTTGTCACAACAGTTGATCGTAAACACAGCTGTTGTTGTGCTGTTCCGTATGGCGCATGCGTTGCTCGTCCCAGGCACTTCTCGACAGAACACCAGCTCTGCTTGGCTGTCCGGCCAGCCGGCGGGCGTGCTGGCTGGTCGCTCGGGTATCCCGGTGGATCAGGAGAGCCAGAGAGGGCTGCGGAAAAGGGGGGGGGGGCATCCCCCCTGCAGGCATCATCCCGGTACAACCACCGAAAGGAGGAGAAGTGGTTAAAGAGCCGCCTCTGCCCTTCTGTCTGGGGGTGGCGCCACCCCCCCCCATAAAAATGCCACCTGAGGCAGACGCCTTGTTTGCCTCATAGTAGTTACCCCCCTGCCTGTAGTAACTGGAGGAGAGCGATGTGCTTTAGGCGTACATCCATGCAAGGGCCATGTTTGCGCACACGAGAATGCACAGGTGCTATGCGCAGGCAGTCCCATTCATGTCAGTTGGAACGCAGCGGCTGCATCCACACAGATGTGCTCCCACTTTTGCCAGTCGGGGCGGGTGCACAGCCCTGAATGCACACTGAGGGGACACCCCCCACCCCCCCCCCCCCCGCACTGATTTAAAATTTCGAGCAGCGTCTGTGTCCACGCAGGAGTTGCGTCAAAATTGACAAGAATGGGAATTTCTGCGCCGAACACCTGTGCAGCCCTGTGCGGGGCAAACACGGCCCTCACATAGGTGTACGCTGTACTACGCCCAGGTGAACGAGGTCCAAGTCTGCTCTAAAGTTGCAATGGTGCATCTAAAATTCTTTGTGTGGAAGGCATAAAACCCCCCTGTCAGGTTTTTAGTGCTGTTTGTGCCACGTATACTTACTCTCCCTGTTTGTCCTGGTGACCATTGTATCCTGGAGAGAAAGTGATGGGAAATCCAACATTTGACAGTTGTCACTGGAACAGGAAGTAAGGGAAAGTCTTGTGGAAGTCATTGGGGACACTTGTTCTGGTGAGAACAGTATAAGCAGGGATTTCTTCTCGCTTTAGGGAGATCTTCGCTCACTTCCTGTTGTGTCTCTGGTACAGGAAGTGAGGGGAAAGATCCCCCAAAGGGGCACAGACAGCAAAAAAAAATACGAACTATTCCTTATTCTATCCAAAATTTAAGAAAGAAGAGTCTTGGGAAATTTGAAAAGTATGAATATTTAAAGATCGACTAATGCTAAAACTGACTTTTCAGGATTTGCTTCATATTACTTCAGGGGGGGGGGGGTGGGGGGGTGGGAAAGGAGAGTATGGCGCCCCCAACCCCAATAATCCTGGGTCCTGCTGGGGCGGGGTTTGGTATGGCCTTGTCGGAGGGGGCGGAGTCAGATCCCTTTACAGGAAATTCCCACCATTGGAGTCACCACAAGATATAGGCAGCCAATGGGGGGTGATTCAATACAACAAAGGTTGAGTTGATTTTTTTTTTTTCGTTTTGTTCCTTTTCTAATTTGTGGCTGGATTTTTAATTGAATGTTGTTTTGTTTTGTGCTTGGTGTCGATCTGTTGGCGTAGCCCTCTGTCCTCCCCTGGTGCTAGTCCTAAGTTCAGCAGAAACACTCTCCCCCGGAAGCAGGACAGGTAACTTGCGTCTGTCATGGCTGTACACAACGCCCGGCCCTATGTCTGCACGGCGGGCTGCGCTTTGTTGTCTTCTCTGTGGGAACAAGCCACTGCCCCATCACCTGTTGCTTGCGGTTCCCATTCACGTTGTTTTGTATCCCAGTGCAATGATCCCATCGAGAGCTTCTTGCTGGCAGACGGCTTTCTCTCTCTCTCTCTCTCTCTCTGGCATGCGGCTGCGGCCTGACAGCTTGTCATCACGTCTGTTGTCCGTCATCATTCTCACCTGCTTGGATAAGCAGTTCTGACTCTGTGTATTTATAGACCGCTTTTTAGAATTTTGTTGACATTGAGCAGCAAGGTGTAAAGAGAACTAGTCATGAATGAGCCCATGCAACAATCTGAGTATTCAGTCCTGGAATATTATAATACTGCAGGCGTGATTATGAAGATGTAGTTTGAGTATGCAGGGTCTGAGCTTAGCAGAACAAACTGACATTTACATTGTCATTCCTGAAGCTGCATAATCAACCTACCGCTCACACTGTCTTCCAGCTCCTGTGGCTGCATAACAAACTGATCTCACACAGGGTCTTCCAGCTCCTGAGACTGCATAATCAACCTACTTCTCACACTGTCTTCCAGCTCCTGAGATTGCAAAACAAACTGATCCCACGCATGGTCTTCCATCTCCTGAGACTGCATAAGTAACTTAACTCTTACCAAACAATGCACTCCCAGCCCCCCCCCCCCCCTCGCCTCAGTTGGTCAGCGGGCCGCCACTGCTGCATAACCAACTCGCCTCTCACACTGTCTTCCAGCTCCTGAGATTGCAAAACAAACTTACCTCATACTGCCTTCCGGCTACTGAGACTGCATAATAAACTGACCTCACAGTGCCTTCCAGCTACTGAGACTGCATAATAAACTGACCTCACAGTGCCTTCCAGCTACTGAGACTGCATAATAAACTGACCTCACACTGCCTTCCAGCTGCTGAGACTGCATAATAAACTGACCTCACGCTGTCTTCCAGCTCCTGAGGCTGCACAACAAACTGATCTCACACATGGTCTTCCAGCTCCTGAGACTGCATAAGTAACTTAACTCTTAACAAACCATGCACCCACAGCCCCCCCCCCCCCCCCCAGTTGGGCGGCGCGCCGCCACTGCTGCATAACCAACCCACCTCTCACACTGTTTACCAGCTCCTGAGATTGCAAAATAAACTGACCTCATACTGCCTTCCAGCTACTGAGACTGCATAATAAACTGACCTCATACTGCCTTCCAGCTACTTAGACTGCATAATAAACTGACCTCATACTGCCCTCCAGCTCCTGAGACTGCATAATAAACTGACCTCACACTGTCTTCCAGCTCCTGAGACTGCATAACAAACCAATCTCACACAGTGTCTTCCATCTCCTGAGGCTGCATAATCAACCTACCTTTCACACTGTCTTCCAGCTCCTGAGGCTGCACAACAAACTGATCTCACATATGGTCTTCCAGCTCCTGAGACTGCATAAGTAACTTAACTCTTACCAAACAATGCACCCACAGCCCACCCCCCACCCCCCCCCCCCCAGTTGGTCAGCGGGCCGCCACTGCTGCATAACCAACTTACCTCTCACACTGCCTTCCAGCTCCTGAGACTGCATAATAAACTGACCTCACACTGCCTTCCAGCTCCTGAGACTGCATAATAAACTGACCTCACACTGCCTTCCAGCTCCTGACATTGCATAATAAACTGATCCAATACACTTTCCCATGTCCTGGATCTTCATAACAGACTGATCTCACACTGTCTTCAAACTCATGAGATTGCATAACGAATTGACCTCATATATTGCCTACCAGCTCCTGAGACTACATAACAAACTGACCCTTATGCGCTGTCTCCAAGCCTCTAAGACTGCAGAGCCCTGTGAATTTTTTTGTTTCTTTTACCTTCAGTGCTCACTTATGCCATCTCAAGAGCTGGAAGACGGTGTTGAAGGTGAGACTGTTGACCTGGCAGGTGACCACACATGGCAATTTTGGCTTTTTTTTTTTTTTTTCCCAACCAGCTTTTGATTTCAAAACCCAATACTGCCTCTATTTCTATGCAAGATCATAAAAGACTTTATGACCCAGTCCAACATGTTTCGTCCCTTTATCAGGGCTTGAGGGATTGTAAACGATGTATACAAACTGGACTGAGTAAAGAATACGATGTGTAAGGTATTTTTGACTAGTTAAATATTAAAGCACATTGTTCCTCTGCAGCTGGTTTAGGCCTGGCGCTGCAATCTTAGATTCGTGTAATTATAAAACAAACTAAGGATATTGTGGAAATTCTTTGGCAGGCGGAGGCTGCCAGCCCACAATCCAGAAACCCAGTTTGAACGCCGCTGCAATATTATTGGATTCCAAAAGGACAGCTGTAGGGTTTCAGCGCTGCTTTATCATTTCTTTCATGTTTCTGCGAGTGAAGGCAGGTTAAAATTATTTATAAAAATTTGCTATGTATATACCCAGCATTCCTCTTCTTCAGGTGACCTCCGACCCCTGACACACAAACTAAAGTATCACACTATGCACATAAACATAACTTTTCAAGGATCCTGTTATTCGAATAATGAAAAAACAACAATTCCATACAATAAAACACAACATTGACTTTAACATATCTGCATGCTTGCTTAAACAATCACATTTGCTTATTACTAGATAGACCTAACCATGAGAGAGCACACATCTGTGACACCATTGGGGAGGTTGTGCCGGAAGACGCTGCTGGCCTTCTATGCCCATACTCCTCGATGATATACACTATAATACCAAAAGTATTGGGACACCTGCCTTTACACACACATGAAATTTAATGGCATCCCAGTCTTAGTCCATAGGGTTCAATATTGAGTTGGCCCACCCTTTGCAGCTATAACAGCTTTAACTCTTCTGCGAAGGCCGTCCACAAGGTTTAGGAGTGTGTCTATGGGAATGTTTGACCATTCTTCCAGGACTGTTGACCTGGCAGGTGACCACACATGGCAATTTTGGCTTTTTTTTTTTTTCCCAACCAGCTTTTGATTTCAAAACCCAATACTGCCTCTATTTCTATGCAAGATCATAAAAGACTTTATGACCCAGTCCAAAATGTTTCGTCCCTTTATCAGGGCTTGAGGGATTGTAAACGATGTATACAAACTGGACTGAGTAAAGAATACGATGTGTAAGGTATTTTTGACTAGTTAAATATTAAAGCACATTGTTCCTCTGCAGCTGGTTTAGGCCTGGCGCTGCATTCCTCTTCTTCAGGTGACCTCCGACCCCTGACACACAAACTAAAGTATCACACTATGCACATAAACATAACTTTTCAAGGATCCTGTTATTCGAATAATGAAAAAACAACAATTCCATACAATAAAACACAACATTGACTTTAACATATCTGCATGCTTGCTTAAACAATCACATTTGCTTATTACTAGATAGACCTAACCATGAGAGAGCACACATCTGTGACACCATTGGGGAGGTTGTGCCGGAAGACGCTGCTGGCCTTCTATGCCCATACTCCTCGATGATATACACTATAATACCAAAAGTATTGGGACACCTGCCTTTACACACACATGAAATTTAATGGCATCCCAGTCTTAGTCCATAGGGTTCAATATTGAGTTGGCCCACCCTTTGCAGCTATAACAGCTTTAACTCTTCTGCGAAGGCCGTCCACAAGGTTTAGGAGTGTGTCTATGGGAATGTTTGACCATTCTTCCAGAAGCACATTTGTGATATTGGACGGCAAGTTCTGGCTCGCAGTCTCCGCTCTAATTCATCCCAAAGGTCTTCTATCGGATTCAGGTCAGGACTCTGTGCAGGCCAGTCAAGTTCCTCCACCCCAAACCCGCTCATCCATGTCTTTATGGACCTTGCTTTGTGCACTGGTCCAAATCATTTGGTGGAGGGGGGATTATGGTGTGGGGGTTGTTTTTCAGGGGTTGGGCTTGGCCCCTTAGTTCCAGTGAAGGAAACTCTTAAGGTGTCAGCATACCAAGACATTTTGGACAATTTCATCCTCCCAACTCTGTGGGAACAGTTTGGGGATGGTCCCCTTCCTGTTCCAACATTGCGCACCAGTGCCCAAAGCAAGGTCCATAAAGACATGGATGAGTGACTTTGGGGGTGGAGGAACTTGACTGGCCTGCACAGAGTCATGACCTCAACCCGATAGAACACCTTTGGGGTGAATTAGAGCGGAGACTACGAGCCAGGCCTTCTCGTCCAACATCAGTGCCTGACCTCACAAATGCCCTTCTGGAAGAATGGTCAAACATTCCCATAGACACACTCCTAAACCTTGTGGACGGCCTTCCCAGAAGAGTTGAAGCTGTTATAGCTGCAAAGGGTGGGCCAACTCAATATTGAACCCTACAGACTAAGACTGTGACGTCATTAACGTTAATGTGCGTGTAAAGGCAGGCGTCCCAATACTTTTGGTAATATAGTGTTAGAAGTATTCAGCACAAACATTTAGGGTTTGTTTTGGGGGTGCAGATTTTTTGGTGTTGTATTTTACTGCAGAAAGTTTTCCTCGTGACATCGGTGCTCATATCAATATGACAGTTTTCATCATAACCCCCTTCCTCACGATAAGCTGCAAGTTTAGGGTTAGTGGATTAGATTGAGTTCAGGGATTAGGTAAATTCGTTTACAGAAGTGATCGTTTTTTTGGGCATGTGACATTACTTGGCACTGTAATGGATGCACCCAAACAAGTGTGGCAATAGTTTTACATACCTGAGGGGAGTCCACTGAGCCAGTGGCATGTTGTGCCATCCAGGGCCGCCAAAAAAGTGGGGTATTACTGGCCCTCCTGTATAGGGCCCGGGCCCCATCAGTTCAATAGGGGGGGGGCCCAGGCAGCTTTATTGTGCAGACAGTTCCAAGCTCCGTGTCCCCCCTCCCCCCTGTAGGTTTGTCCTCCTTCTGTCAGCCACTGCAAGAGGAGCCAGAGGAGGATCAGTTCTAGTAATCATCCCCCCTTTATTATGTGACTCGACCAACTTCTCCTCATCCCCAAGTCTGCTTCAGTTTGTGAATGAACAGGGAGCCTCTGTGCAGAGCACTTCCTGTTCGTTCATTCTACAGTGCAGCTGAGGTTGCAGACAAAGGGATTGAGTGATCCGTGTCCTCAATCACTTTCTCTGTCTCAAAAGAAAGACACCAGGGGTGTGTTTAGACCCCTGATATTTCACCATAGCCCCCCCCCCCCTTCACCCCAACCCCCAAAGGGCTGTTTAAAAAAAATAGAAATTGTACAAAATAACAATAAAACCTAATTAAGGGCTCATTCACACGGCTACTCTGACTGTAAATGAGTGGTTTGTTCATGCGGCTGGAGCCATGGCCCATACACCCAACCAGGTTGTGGGGAGGGGGGGAGGGGGCATGTCAGGTAAGCTGTATGAGGCCATAGCCTCAGTAATATGTTCATGTGTGAAAACATCTACATATTATTTATCCCTTTCTATGAATTGCCCCCAAAATTGGTGCTAAAAATAGAAAAAAATTGAATTGGAATCCCTTTAACAAACTTTTTTTTTTTTCTTTCCTGGTCTTACAAGAAGAAGCTTTTCCGGGTTTATCATCACGTCAGCCTGTTTAATATATTCTCCTTCACCCTGCTGGCACAAGCCCTGGCTTGGTTGGAAGCCAAGGCGATATTTGTCATGGCTTTCAGTTAGGGGAAATCTAGGTCACATGAGGTGTGCACACTTTCTAAACGATCACTATAATTACAGCCTAACGTTGCTGGAAACAGTGTCAGTTATTTTATATATATATACACTGCTCAGCTCCTATCCAACCACACCTTATCGACAAATGCCATTTTATAAGGCAGAGCAGATAAATGATCACCGTTGTATGCAGTTGTATTCGTTTTCTAGTTCCCTTATGCTTGTACTGTCTCTTATACTGTACTGATATGGCTCATCAAAACCGATCTGCTGCTATCTTTGCAGTGACCACATAGGCCAGCTATTCTCAACAAGGGTTCTGTGGAACTCTGGGGTTCCTTAAACTGTGGCTGCTTAACCTTCTGTTTGGTGGTGCTGCGTAGTTCCACGGACAACACACAACTTGGCAGAGCCAGCTGTATGACACCAATGATCTTTTCAGCTGTCTGCAAAGGTGGCATTCCGACCACCACTGCAAGGGGCATTCTTACCACTGATCACCAATGTAAGGAACATTCTTCCCACTGATCACCAATGTAAGGAACATTCTTCTCACTGATCACCAATGTAAGGAACATTCTTCTCACTGATCACCAATGTAAGGAACATTCTTCCTACTGATCACCAATGTAAGGAACATTCTTCTCACTGATCACCAATGTAAGGAGCATTCTTCTCACTGATCACCAATGTAAGGAACATTCTTCTCACTGATCACCAATGTAAGGAACATTCTTCTCACTGATCACCAATGTAAGGAGCATTCTTCCCACTGATCACCAATGTAAGGAACATTCTTCCCACTGACCACCAATGTAAGGAACATTCTTCCCACTGATCACCAATGTAAGGAGCATTCTTCCCACTGATCACCAATGTAAGGAACATTCTTCTCACTGATCACCAATGTAAGGAGCATTCTTCTCACTGATCACCAATGTAAGGAACATTCTTCTCACTGATCACCAATGTAAGGAACATTCTTCTCACTGATCACCAATGTAAGGAACATTCTTCCCACTGATCACCAATGTAAGGAACATTCTTCCCACTGATCACCAATGTAAGGGACATTCTTCCTACTGATCACCAATGTAAGGAACATTCTTCTCACTGATCACCAATGTAAGGGACATTCTTCCCACTGATCACCAATGTAAGGAACATTCTTCTCACTGATCACCAATGTAAGGGACATTCTTCCTACTGATCACCAATGTAAGGAACATTCTTCTCACTGATCACCAATGTAAGGAACATTCTTCTCACTGATCACCAATGTAAGGGACATTCTTCCCACTGATCACCAATGTAAGGGACATTCTTCTCACTGATCACCAATGTAAGGAACATTCTTCTCACTGATCACCAATGTAAGGAACATTCTTCCCACTGATCACCAATGTAAGGAACATTCTTCCCACTGATCACCAATGTAAGGGACATTCTTCCTACTGATCACCAATGTAAGGAACATTCTTCTCACTGATCACCAATGTAAGGGACATTCTTCCCACTGATCACCAATGTAAGGGACATTCTTCTCACTGATCACCAATGTAAGGGACATTCTTCCTACTGATCACCAATGTAAGGAACATTCTTCTCACTGATCACCAATGTAAGGGACATTCTTCCTACTGATCACCAATGTAAGGAACATTCTTCTCACTGATCACCAATGTAAGGGACATTCTTCCCACTGATCACCAATGTAAGGAACATTCTTCTCACTGATCACCAATGTAAGGGACATTCTTCCTACTGATCACCAATGTAAGGGACATTCTTCCCACTGATCACCAATGTAAGGAACATTCTTCTCACTGATCACCAATGTAAGGGACATTCTTCCCACTGATCACCAATGTAAGGGACATTCTTCTCACTGATCACCAATGTAAGGAACATTCTTCTCACTGATCACCAATGTAAGGAACATTCTTCTCACTGATCACCAATGTAAGGGACATTCTTCCCACTGATCACCAATGTAAGGGACATTCTTCCCACTGATCACCAATGTAAGGAACATTCTTCTCACTGATCACCAATGTAAGGAGCATTCTTCTCACTGATCACCAATGTAAGGGACATTCTTCCCACTGATCACCAATGTAAGGGACATTCTTCTCACTGATCACCAATGTAAGGAACATTCTTCTCACTGATCACCAATGTAAGGAACATTCTTCTCACTGATCACCAATGTAAGGAACATTCTTCTCACTGATCACCAATGTAAGGAACATTCTTCTCACTGATCACCAATGTAAGGGACATTCTTCTCACTGATCACCAATGTAAGGAACATTCTTCTCACTGATCACCAATGTAAGGAACATTCTTCTCACTGATCACCAATGTAAGGGACATTCTTCCCACTGATCACCAATGTAAGGGACATTCTTCTCACTGATCACCAATGTAAGGAACATTCTTCTCACTGATCACCAATGTAAGGAACATTCTTCCCACTGATCACCAATGTAAGGAACAATCTTCTCACTGATCACCAATGTAAGGAACATTCTTCCCACTGATCACCAATGTAAGGAACATTCTTCCCACTGCTCACCAATGTAAGGGACATTCTTCCTACTGATCACCAATGTAAGGAACATTCTTCTCACTGATCACCAATGTAAGGGACATTCTTCCCACTGATCACCAATGTAAGGAACATTCTTCTCACTGATCACCAATGTAAGGGACATTCTTCCTACTGATCACCAATGTAAGGGACATTCTTCCCACTGATCACCAATGTAAGGGACATTCTTCTCACTGATCACCAATGTAAGGAACATTCTTCTCACTGATCACCAATGTAAGGAACATTCTTCCCACTGATCACCAATGTAAGGAACATTCTTCCCACTGATCACCAATGTAAGGGACATTCTTCCTACTGATCACCAATGTAAGGAACATTCTTCTCACTGATCACCAATGTAAGGGACATTCTTCCCACTGATCACCAATGTAAGGAACATTCTTCTCACTGATCACCAATGTAAGGGACATTCTTCCTACTGATCACCAATGTAAGGGACATTCTTCCCACTGATCACCAATGTAAGGAACATTCTTCTCACTGATCACCAATGTAAGGGACATTCTTCCCACTGATCACCAATGTAAGGGACATTCTTCTCACTGATCACCAATGTAAGGAACATTCTTCTCACTAATCACCAATGTAAGGAACATTCTTCTCACTGATCACCAATGTAAGGGACATTCTTCCCACTGATCACCAATGTAAGGGACATTCTTCCCACTGATCACCAATGTAAGGAACATTCTTCTCACTGATCACCAATGTAAGGAGCATTCTTCTCACTGATCACCAATGTAAGGGACATTCTTCCCACTGATCACCAATGTAAGGGACATTCTTCTCACTGATCACCAATGTAAGGAACATTCTTCTCACTGATCACCAATGTAAGGAACATTCTTCTCACTGATCACCAATGTAAGGAACATTCTTCCCACTGATCACCAATGTAAGGAACAATCTTCTCACTGATCACCAATGTAAGGAACATTCTTCCCACTGATCACCAATGTAAGGAACATTCTTCTCACTGATCACCAATGTAAGGGACATTCTTCCCACTGATCACCAATGTAAGGAACATTCTTCTCACTGATCACCAATGTAAGGGACATTCTTCTCACTGATAACCAATGTAAGGAACATTCTTCTCACTGATCACCAATGTAAGGGACATTCTTCCCACTGATCACCAATGTAAGGAACATTCTTCTCACTGATCACCAATGTAAGGAACATTCTTCCCACTGATCACCAATGTAAGGGACATTCTTCTCACTGATAACCAATGTAAGGAACATTATTCTCACTGATCACCAATGTAAGGAATATTCTTCCCACTGATCACCAATGTAAGAGACATTCTTCTCACTGATCACCAATGTAAGGAACATTCTTCTCACTGATCACCAATGTAAGGAACATTCTTCTCACTGATCACCAATGTAAGGAACATTCTTCTCACTGATCACCAATGTAAGGGACATTCTTCTCACTGATCACCAACAGACATGGGGGTAAGTCACACATGTGCAAGTCACAAGCAAGTCTCAAGTCTTAAACTTCAAGTCATAAGCAAGTCCCAAGTCACTGTGGCGAAAAGCAAGCAAGTCAAGTCATTTATTTTGGTCAAGTCACAAGTTAAGCCAAAATACTGATCTACCCCATTTCCATCCTTAAAATTAGTTAAAAGTCAGTTTTCAGGAAATGTTTTGTTTCATTTTCAACATTAACAAAACTGCTTAGTGCTTTTTTCTTGGCATATTTTGCCTAGGCCAAGACACAACACTGGTGGTGCCAAGTCATTGCAAGTCATTGCAAGTCAAATAGCCCAAGTCAAAGTCAAGTCGCAAGTCATTAGTGGCAAGTCAAGTCGAGTCATTTATTTAATTTTGTCAAGCAAGTCCGACTCGAGTCAAGTCATGTGACTCGAGTCCCCCACCTCTGATCACCAATGTAAGGAACATTCTTCCCACTGATCACCAATGTAAGGAGCATTCTTTTCACTGACCACCAATGTAAGGGACATTCTTCTCACTGATCACCAATGTAAGGAACATTCTTCCCACTGACCTCCAATGTAAGGAACATTCTTCCCAATTTTTCTTTATTAAAAGTCTTGCAATCAATAAGCATAAAATCACTATATATAATATACATAAATATACATATTTACATAAATGAAAATAAATATAGCAAATCTGCTCTCAAACAAATAATGACTTTACAGCAAAAACAAAACTCATCATGAACATGTCATTATTGGGGATAATCTCACTACAACTCACACCAATACACCAGACATCCAAACTGTGAGGTCAAGAAACAAACCCGCACCCATTATGCATGCAGCCCTTCTTCAAAAAGAAGCTACTAACCAACAAAAACTAAGGGAGTGAAAGAAATAGAAAAAGAGAAGAGCACCTCACCCAGAGATGGGCAGTTCACCAAAGGCAGGTCTGATATTCCTCCACGCCCTTTTCCAGACCGCCCGAGGCTCCCTGCCCCTCTCAAGACCCCGAATTTTCCCAACCTTACCCAGAGTATCGTGCACCACCACCTCAACAGAGAGGACTTTTTTCCGCAGGGTAATCTGGCACCGTGCATTCCATGTGAAGTAACGGACAACTATACTAACTAAAAACAGTGTATCCAAATCAAAATCCCAGCAAGTCGGGAATGCCCCGTACACCCACTCCGCATAACTCATGCGATAGAAAAAGGGGATGCCTAGAGCCCTCCCCACCCTTTTATACACCTCTATGTTAAAGGGACATTGCAGCAAAAAGTGGTCCATAGACTCCACTTTACCAACACACTCCGCTCTAGGACAATCCCGATCATCCACAGGGCGATGCTTCAAGTTCCCTCTGACATAGAGCCTTCCATGGAAAGCGAGCCAGGCTTGATCCCTAAACTTCAAGGGAATTCTTTCTAAATTGATTAAACGCAACCCCTCCCTCATTACAGAGCCTGGGCAATCCCTTAAGGCCAGTGACACACTGAAAGCAGAGCTCAAAATCCTCTTCTCCAGAAGCTTCCTGGGGAGGGACTTGATATCCTCCACTGTCACCTGCCACTGCCGAAGTATTTTCAGACACGGGGCAACATAAGCCGGGAGCTTGCCATGTCGGACTCTCAGACTTTTCACTGGCCCGCCATCTTCCCAGCATCGCAGAAAAGGCCTAAAACAAGATTGAAAAATGCCCACCCATCCCGGCGGGTTCTCTGCTAGCATGTTACCAAGATTGTACTTTAAAAAGAGCAGAGAAAAGAAAACTATTGGGTTGACCATTCCTAGGCCACCCTCCCGCCTAGACAGGTAAGTTACATTGCGTTTGATCAGGTTCAGCCTACTTCCCCATAACAGTTGGAAAAAACAGCTGTACACCCTTGCATAGAGAGATGCTGGCAAGATACAGACGAAGCTGACATATAAAAAGATTGGGACCAGGTACGTTTTGATCAAGTCAACCCTCTCCCTCAAGGAAAGCTTCCATTTCTTCCAGCTTGCTACTTTGGCATTGGCACACACCAACCTGCTTTCCCAATTTCGATGACCATAGTCACCAGGACCAAATTTGATGCCCAACACTTTAATTTCCTGCTGGGGCTCTGGGAAGGCATCCGGAAGTTCGAAGCTTTCACCCTCCTCACCCATCCAGAAAACTTCACTCTTTTCATGGTTGACTTTAGAACCAGAAGCCTCCGTGTACTGCTCTATCATAGAGACCACCTCCTGCACCTCCTCTGTCCCAGAGACAATAACAGACACATCATCGGCATAGGCCACGACCTTCAGAGGCGGCACACCAGCAATGCCCAAAGGCACCCCGCACAAAGATCCACTCTCTAGCCTTCTTATGAAGGGGTCGATTGCGAATACATATAACAGGGGGCTCAGAGGACATCCCTGGCGCACACCAGAGCCAACCTCAAAAGGCCGTCCAACCCAACCATTAACCAGTGGGAAGCTCTCAGCCCCTCTATATAATGTCTTCAGCCAATCTATAAACCTCCCCTGCAGGCCGTATCTACCAAGTAGCAAATACAGGTACTCGTGATTGACTCTATCAAAAGCCTTCGCCTGATCCAATGCCAGCAAGTACTTTCTCCATCCAGCAGCCCTGCATCGTTCCAAAGCCTCCCGGACAGCTAAAACCGCTGAAAAGGTACTTCTACCTTGGACTGAGCAGTGCTGATGACTGGACAACAAATCGCCTGCTACTGACGTCAAGCGCCAAAAAAGAATCTTCGCCAGGATCTTTCTATCAACATTGAGAAGACTGATGGGGCGCCAGTTCTCAATCATTGAGGGGTCTTTACCTTTTGACAGAAGAATCACAGCGGATTGCCTCATGGAGGGAGGGAGCGAACCCTCTTCTAGACAGCTGTTATAAACCTCTGCTAAAAAGGGAGCCAGAATGGACTTAAAACACTTGTAGAATTCAGCTGTCAACCCATCTGGTCCAGGCGATTTTTTGGTAGCCAGCTTCTCTATAGCATTAACTACCTCATCCACTGAAATTGGTTCTGTCAAATCCATCAAAGGCAACGTACCATTTCCCAATCCTGGAGTAGAATCCAGAAAGCTTTCCATCCTGTCCCGACAAAGGTCCTTTCTTCCCAGAAGGTCTGCGTAATATGACCTGAAGATCTCCAGGATCCCTGATCTGGACTTCACCAGGGAACCCGTACTATCCCTCAGGCCTATGACCGTCTTAACTGCTATGCCTTGCTTACAGTTCTGGTAAGGATCAGGCGAGTGATATTTTCCATAATCCCTCTCCAGAACCAAGGAGGCATGCCGGTCATATTGACACTTCCTAAGAAGAAACTTCACCTCAGAGATCTCCCCTGGATCTCCTCTATACGAGACAAGACGATCAAGCTTCCTCCGCAAATGCTGGTAGGCAATGTACATACCAAGCTGCTTCTTCTTACTTATGGCCTTGAAAAGTCCAATTGCCCTTTGTTTCACAAGCTCCCACCACTCTGACTTACTGCTGCAAAAGTCCAGAATAGAAACCTGTGCCTGAAAAAAATCCTCAAAGGATTGTCTTACCTCTACATCTTCCAGGAAAGCCGAATTCAGTTTCCAGGTACCCCTTCCCCTGGGTGGAGTGTCCGAGGCATTCAGAGTCACAGACAGCATACAGTGATCAGAGAACTCCACCGCCCTCAACTCAGGAGCCGAGAAAGCAGAGTTCTCCTTTAAAAAAAACCTATCTATCCTACTCTGACTATTCCCTCTCTGAAATGTGAATCCCGTGCTGCCAGGGCAGTGCTTAATATGCACATCTACCAGGCCTGCTTGTCTCACCATATCTCTAAGAAAAACGCTATCATAACCCAGCCTGTCTATGGAGCCTCTCCTGTCTTCAGGCCTAATTATGGTGTTAAAATCACCTCCAAAGACAACCTGCTGGGACGTAAAAAGGAAGGGCTTGATCTCTGTGAGGAGGCATTTCCTGCCCCATTTTGACTGCGGTCCATAGATATTGATTAGGCGCAGGTCCTGCCCCCTAACAGAGACGTCCAAGACCATGCATCTCCCCATTTCTACCTCAATTACCCGCCGGCACGTTACCATATCGGTTTTAAAAAGGACCGCAACTCCGCTGCAGGGCTCAGCCGCAAGAGACCAAAAGGAGGGACCGCATCTCCACTCCCTTTTTGCTAGATGGACATCGGCCAAAGTATTGAGCCAGGTTTCTTGCAAAAATAAAATCTCGGCATCAAACTCGCTGAGCAAAAATAAGGCAATATCACGAGCTCTTGCAGATTTAATGCTGGCGACATTAATGGTCACCACCTTTATCGGAGTGGGAACTGCCATCAGGATGATTGGGGTAGTCGTTTCTTAACCTTTGCCACACTCTCATCACCCGAAACAGCTCTCTTAAGACTACGTGACTCCCCCTCATCCATGGATGATAAAGAGAAAGATAGATCAGACATCTCATCACCCGACAACACTGAAAAGGTATTACCAAGAGGAACCCCTCCTGGGTCCGACCCTGAGGAAGAAATGACCACTTTACTTGTCTTCCTCTTCTTCTTTTTCTTCCTCCTAAACTTCTCCCACCCCTCATCATCCGAATCCCCCTCAACAGAGGGTGAGACATGGGATATGGACACCTTTCCCTCAACCCCTCCCCCATCCAGCACCCCCACAGTCCCCTGACCACGTTTGTGCCGCTGAGGGACAGGGACCGGAGGCCGAGAGGGAAGATCTGCCAAACCTGCCCCCCCAGCAGCTTCTGCCAGTCTGGAGGATCTGCGTACAGCAGGATTAGGGACCACCACATGGGGGACAGACTCAGGGACCACATTACTAGGTGAAACAGAATCCGAAACAACAGATGTAACAGACACAGGAGGGGCAGACTCAGGGACCACATTACTAGGGGAAACAGAATCCGGAACAGATGTAACAGAAACAGGAGGGTCAATAACAGTTTTAGCGGCCTCATCCTCCTTATCAAGTCTCTGCAACTCAGCCTCCAATCCTGGCAAGTTATGTAATGCCTCCGGGCACTGGCTATAAGGATGACCGAGCTTTTGGCACAAATTGCACCGAATTTCAGTACAATCCTTAGCCAAATGGTCCAGATCCTGGCATAGTGAGCATTTCTTACGGGTACAAGTAGATGCAAAATGGCCTTTGTCTCCACATTTGTTACAGACTTTAGGCTGACCCTGGTAAAAAATAGTCAGCCTATCTCTCCCCAGAAAAGCTGAACAGGGAAGGTGTTGAACTACATTTCCAAGCACCCCCAATTTTAGTGACACTGTCCAGGCCCCTGTCCATATCCCATGCTCATCAAGGACCTTCCGCAGTGGAGCGAGGACCTCACCATATCGGTGTAGCCATACTATCAAATCAGCCTCTGGTATGGATTCGTTACGCACCAAGATCGTCACCGACTTTATCAGAGGCTGCCTGGAAATCACCTTTGGCACCAAACCACTCCACTGCGGAAGGCCCTTGCACCTCCTATATCGCTCCCAAAATAAATCCAAACCCTCAGGCTTTACAAAGGACAAATCAAATTCATAACTCCCCACTGGGCAAATCAAAGCAAAGATATCCAAGGCTTTAAACCCCATTTCCAGAACCAACTCAGCCACCCTCCCCCTTACTGGTGGGGTCCCCTCCCCCTCCCACTTCAATTGAACCACATTCCTCCTCCTGTACCCACCAACCATCCCACCACCAAGCCCCCCCAAATTGTGACCACTAAAATTCCCTCCACCCTCCTTGGTGCGACTCCCCAGAACAGACGCATAACTGCCCACATTTCTCCCAGCAGAAGAAACATTTGTGAGTTTTGAACCGTCTGACACATTCCTAGCAGATATCGATTGTACAGATTTGGTCTGCACAATCGATGAGTCTTTCCTCTGCTGAGCAGGGAGAGCAATGTCATTTTTATTTTTCCCAGCAGTATTAACCCCTTCACCACCACCCACCACATTCATTGTTTTATCATTACTGTCATTCTTAATACTTGCTGGTATATTCACAGTTCCTGTAGTCTTCCCAACAGTGTCCTTTCCCACTGCTGTGCTGGTGGAATCTTCAGCTGGCCTGTTTTCTTCCATCAGGACAGGACTTTCAGCAGGCTGGTCTGACACCTCCATGGCTTCCACTGCACCATGTGCAATGTGCTGATCCCCTCCCCCATCAGCATCAATCAGCTCTGCTGGAACACAGAGAGGCTCAGGTGAGGCAATCTCTTTGCTGGTGTCAGCCTTACTGTGTGAAACACATGGAGAAAACTTGGTAGAGGAACTACTGGTCTCAGCAAATGCAGGAGTAGAAACATCCACGTTCAGGGTATCCGGTGCAGGTCCATCTTCATTCCCTGGTTTATTTTTTTTCTCATCCTCAGGGATTTCTGATGGATCATCAGAAATGGAAACCTTGTCTGCTCTCAGGGGTGACTCCATCTGCTGGATGAAGGTCAGGGTGCCATGCTCACTCTCAACCCCCTGGCTGGTTGCCGCTGGCGATTCCAAGGCCTGACATGGGGGGAGAGGTGCAGAGGCAGATGGACCCGGGTCATCCATAACCTGAGGCTGCTGATCCATGCAACTTACTGACGACTGGCTGGCAAATCTCTTCTCATTGTCAAATTTTTCTTTAAAAGCTCCACTTCTGGCTTTTAACTTCTCCAACAATAAAGTTTGCTGCTTTACCTTTTCCTCCAATTCCTGCAACTCAGGCTTCATGGCTGTGCGATTTCTACTCCAGGCCTGGAAGTATTTGGCTTTAAAGTTTTTATGTTCAGTTTTCAAAACTTGAAGTTTCTCTTCAGCCCTTCCAATTTGCCTAAAACGATCAACAATCTTCTGTCTGAAGATACTCGCATCCATACCAGGGCCTGGACCCACAGTCAGATCCTCCACCTCCTCCTCACTAGGCCCCGTGTCATCAGGGGGATCCCTCCCTGGGCCTCCACCAGGATCAGGCATTATTCCTGGGCCAAGCTAACAGGCAAGGCCCAGGCTTGAAAAAAGGCTGGTTCACAGAGAGCTCCTTGGGTGTGTCCTCCTCCTCCTTCCCACTGACCACCAATGTAAGGAACATTCTTCCCACTGATCACCAATGTAAGGAACATTCTTCCCACTGATCACCAATGTAAGGAACATTCTTCTCACTGACCACCAATGTAAGGAACATTCTTCCCACTGATCACCAATGTAAGGAACATTCTTCCCACTGACCACCAATGTAAGGAGCATTCTTCTCACTGATCACCAATGTAAGGAACATTCTTCCCACTGATCACCAATGTAAGGAACATTCTTCTCACTGATCACCAATGTAAGGAACATTCTTCCCACTGACCTCCAATGTAAGGAACATTCTTCCCACTTTTGCGTAACCAGCTTTTGCATAGCTACAAGTCACATGAGGCATTGCAAGGCTGACTGTTACAAGCATGACTCCCACAGGCAGATGCATGATGGGACTTGTAGTTCCACAACAGCTGGAGGGCCGCCAGTTTGACACCCCTGCCCTAGCGCTTCATTAGTTGTTATGGTGCTGGTGGCTGCCCGGCACAATAGCAGCACATTCACATTCAGGGCAAACTGCATCCTGTGTTCACGGCACCCAAGATGAACCCAAACGGCACCCTGGTTGAGAAAGGCTGCTCTAGATACTAATACAGGTATAAGGGATTACCATTGCTGATAATTACTACTTATGAAATTGATGATTTTGCTGCTTTGCCTTTTATAATATGACATTTGTAGACAAACACATTTACACTTTAATATATTCCATTAACATCCGCACTGGTCTGAGTGTCGTTTTTCCTCACAACCGTGGACTTGTGAGTGTTCACCTTGCACGTTTCACACGCTCCTGTGTTTTGCACGTTTGTGTACCACCCCCCCCCCCCACCCCCCCCCTGCTGTAACGTTTGGCTGGTCCGTAAAACGTCTCCACTTCCTGTTTCCACTCTATAAAAATGATCTCTCCCTCTCTTAACTTTGCTGCAGTGACCCCCAACTCGATAGAAACACATTGCCTAAGAAGGGATTCAGGTATTGGCACCGCTGTGACTTCTGCATAGTGCTGTTGTGGTTGTTTTTTGAAACCTCGTTGTTTACGTGTTTTCAGTTTTGCATCCTTGTTTGTACAGCGAATATTCAAAGTGGGGTGTTTTTTTTTTGTGTTGCATGTGACAGACTATTGGGGTGTTGTATGATGTGTCATTATTAACCAGCAGAATTGTAATAAATGTACTACTGACAATAATTGCAAATGTTCATTAATATTGTTTAAAAGATTAGGTAGCAGTGAAAACACATCTGATGCGTGGACTTGGGAGTAAGCCATTGCCTGCCCTGATTTTCATGTTACTAAAGTATTAATAAGATCGTTGTATATTACAACCAAAAAGAGTGAAATGTGAAATCGAATTCTCAGCTGAGAAATAGATATCTATTTTAATGAAGAACAATACTTCTGTTGAAAAAAAAATTTTTTTTTTTGCATGTTGAAGTGTGTATTGCTGTGTAATTGTTTTGCAATTATTGCTCAATGTCTAAAGTTCACGATTTCTAAATAAACTGCTGCATTTCACTGACGTGGTGAAACGAGAAAGCACAGATAGAGCCATGTCAGGCAAATTCGGTGCTATGTTCCAGCATGCACTCTGCTGTGGAGGCAGCCTTTAAAACGCTATAGAGCAGGGACATGCAATTAGCGGACCTCCAGCTGTTGCAAAACTACAAGTCCCATCATGCCTCTGCCTCTGGGTGTCATACTTGTGGCTGTCAGTCTTGCTATGCCTCATGGGACTTGTAGTTCTGCAACTGCTGGAGGTCCGCTAATTGCATATCCCTGCTATAGAACATCCGTTCCCATCCAGGTTCTGTAGAACCCTAGGGTTCCTCTAGAGCAGGGGTAGGCAACCTAGGGCCCTCCAGCTGTTTTGGAACTACATTTTCCATGAGGCATTGCAAGGCTGGCAGTTACAATTACTCCCAGAGGCATGATGGGACTTGTAGTTCTGCAACAGCTGGAGGGCCCCAGGTTGCCGGCCTCAGAGAACCCCTGTTAATAATTCTTGCATCACTGTACATGTGTGCATGGTGCTTGACCATAGTGTGATGGTCAAGAAGAATTCTTCTTACATTTCTGGTCAGTGCGAATAATCCCCCTCAGACAGATAGCTAAAAAAAGATCATTGGTTTCAGTGGCAACTTATCTGAGAGGCAGAAATTGCTCCTTGCTCAAGGAACCCCTAGCAACCTATGGAGGAACCCAAGGGTTCAACAGAACCCGGATTGAGAAAAGCTCTAGTGATTGTTAGTGGTTCCTTGAGTCTAACTGGCCGTGGCGTCGCTAGGGGGTGGCTTTTGGGGCTATAGCTCAGAATCTGGGGCCCATAGCCCCAAGTCTCTGCAGGGGTCCCCAAGGGGAGGGGAGGCTCTTTGGGGACCCTGATGCAAGGTGGAGGCTCTCTGGGGACCCTGATGTATAGGGGGAACTCTCTGGGGACCTGATTTAAGAGGGGGCTCTCTGGGGATATATACACACACGTATATTACTGTATATACATGTATATGTCCACCCAAGCGTATGACTTTCTTTACTACGCTGCTATGGGCCCTAGCCCCAGATCTTTTGTAGACCTAGCAACGCCCCTGCTAACTGGCCTCCCATATGATGGTGTCTACATATTTCCAGGGCCAATGCCACTTGGCAGAGTAAGCAGCGTAACTCTAATGACCTTTTAAGCTTCTTGTAAGAGTACCACTTTGATCACCAGTGTAAGGAGCATTCTTCCCACTAACCACCAATGTAAGGACCATTCTTCTCACTGATCACCAATGTAAGGAACATTCTTCCTACTGACCACCAATGTAAGGAACATTCTTCCCACTGATCACCAATGTAAGGAACATTCTTCTCACTGATCACCAATGTAAGGAACATTCTTCTCACTGATCACCAATGTAAGGAGCATTCTTCCCACTGATCACCAATGTAAGGAACATTCTTCTCACTGATCACCAATGTAAGGAACATTCTTCTCACTGATCACCAATGTAAGGAGCATTCTTCCTACTGATCACCAATGTAAGGAGCATTCTTCCCTCTGATCACCAATGTAAGGACCATTCTTCTCACTGATCACCAATGTAAGGAGCAATCTTCCCACTGACCACCAATGTAAGGACCATTCTTCCCACTGATCACCAATGTAAGGAGCATTCTTCCCACTGATCACCAATGTAAGGAACATTCTTCCCACTGATCACCAATGTAAGGAACATTCTTCTCACTGATCACCAATGTAAGGAGCAATCTTCCCACTGACCACCAATGTAAGGACCATTCTTCTCACTGATCACCAATGTAAGGAACATTCTTCCTACTGACCACCAATGTAAGGAACATTCTTCCCACTGATCACCAATGTAAGGAACATTCTTCCCACTGATCACCAATGTAAGGGACATTCTTCCCACTGATCACCAATGTAAGGAACATTCTTCCCACTGATCACCAATGTAAGGACCATTCTTCTCACTGATCACCAATGTAAGGAACATTCTTCCCACTGATCACCAATGTAAGGAACATTCTTCTCACTGATCACCAATGTAAGGAACATTCTTCCTACTGACCACCAATGTAAGGAACATTCTTCCCACTGATCACCAATGTAAGGAGCATTCTTCCCACTGATCACCAATGTAAGGAACATTCTTCTCACTGATCACCAATGTAAGGAACATTCTTCTCACTGATCACCAATGTAAGGAGCATTCTTCTCACTGATCACCAATGTAAGGAGCATTCTTCCCACTGATCACCAATGTAAGGAACATTCTTCCCACTGATCACCAATGTAAGGAACATTCTTCTCACTGATCACCAATGTAAGGAGCATTCTTCCTACTGATCACCAATGTAAGGAGCATTCTTCCCACTGATCACCAATGTAAGGAACATTCTTCTCACTGATCACCAATGTAAGGAGCATTCTTCCCACTGATCACCAATGTAAGGGACATTCTTCCCACTGATCACCAATGTAAGGAACATTCTTCCCACTGATCACCAATGTAAGGAACATTCTTCCCACTGATCACCAATGTAAGGGACATTCTTCTCACTGACCACCAATGTAAGGAACATTCTTCCCACTGATCACCAATGTAAGGAGCATTCTTCCCACTGATCACCAATGTAAGGAACATTCTTCTCACTGATCACCAATGTAAGGAACATTCTTCTCACTGATCACCAATGTAAGGAGCATTCTTCCTACTGATCACCAATGTAAGGAGCATTCTTCCCACTGATCACCAATGTAAGGAACATTCTTCTCACTGATCACCAATGTAAGGAGCATTCTTCCCACTGATCACCAATGTAAGGGACATTCTTCCCACTGATCACCAATGTAAGGAACATTCTTCCCACTGATCACCAATGTAAGGAACATTCTTCCCACTGATCACCAATGTAAGGGACATTCTTCTCACTGACCACCAATGTAAGGAACATTCTTCCCACTGACCACCAATGTAAGGAACATTCTTCCCACTGATCACCAATGTAAGGGACATTCTTCCTACTGATCACCAATGTAAGGGACATTCTTCCCACTGATCACCAATGTAAGGAACATTCTTCCCACTGATCACCAATGTAAGGAGCATTCTTCCCACTGATCACCAATGTAAGGAACATTCTTCTCACTGACCACCAATGTAAGATACATTCTTCTCACTGATCACCAATGTAAGGAACATTCTTCTCACTGATCACCAATGTAAGGAACATTCTTCTCACTGATCACCAATGTAAGGAGCATTCTTCCCACTGATCACCAATGTAAGGAACATTCTTCTCACTGATCACCAATGTAAGGAGCATTCTTCCCACTGATCACCAATGTAAGGGACATTCTTCCCACTGATCACCAATGTAAGGAACATTCTTCCCACTGATCACCAATGTAAGGGACATTCTTCTCACTGACCACCAATGTAAGGAACATTCTTCCCACTGACCACCAATGTAAGGAACATTCTTCCCACTGATCACCAATGTAAGGGACATTCTTCCTACTGATCACCAATGTAAGGGACATTCTTCCCACTGATCACCAATGTAAGGAGCATTCTTCCCACTGATCACCAATGTAAGGAACATTCTTCTCACTGACCACCAATGTAAGATACATTCTTCTCACTGATCACCAATGTAAGGAACATTCTTCTCACTGATCACCAATGTAAGGACCATTCTTCCCACTGATCACCAATGTAAGGAACATTCTTCCCATTGATCACCAATGTAAGGAACATTCTTCTCACTGATCACCAATGTAAGGAACATTCTTCTCACTGATCACCAATGTAAGGAACATTCTTCCCACTGACCACCAATGTAAGGAACATTCTTCTCACTGATCACCAATGTAAGGAACATTCTTCTCACTGATCACCAATGTAAGGAGCATTCTTCCCACTGATCACCAATGTAAGGAACATTCTTCCTACTGACTCCCAATGACTGTCATTTCTAAGCTGGCTTTTCCAAAATTTAGCATCAACAAATAATTGTCCAATCCAGAAAAATTTGGACCGTAGCCAGCTTTCTCAAAGATTGCCTTTGAAAAACTTTATTTTGCCTGTAGCAAGCAGTACTAACTTTGCTTGTGGTCAGTGTTGTTGGAATGTACTTGTTGAGATCCTTTTTTTTTTTTTTTTTTTTTTTGGACAATCAGGTCATGTCCTCTTCAGCTGAAAACCTTCGTATTTTGTTTTGAGGGTATCCTTCCGTACGCTAGGCCAGATTTATGTTATGTGGTCAATCAAAGGCCACTTTAACTGGGCTGCCCCATGGATTCCTAATTTTGTGGCCACAGAGCTCTGTATACTTTGGGCATGTTTATGGAGGTCGGCAAAATAATAATTTCACTGCAGTTTTTTTATTTCTGTTAAGGCACTTTGAGTTCTTCTCCATCTCCCCTACATAGAAAATGAAGGATTATGCCAGATTTAACATAACATAAAATCTCATAAAAATTTTGGGTTTGGGTAAACTGTTAACCTTAAAAAAAAAAAAAAAAAGTTGCCACCCTAAACAAGGGCCCACTCTACTCTGAATTTCTAGATCCAGGTGTGTTTGTATGTCTGAAGTAGAGCCAGTCCAATAAGTTTGGGAAGTATTGACCAGTATGGTTGTTGAACCTTGTCATCTATAAATGTTTAGTCTTGTGAGATAAATTGAAGCACACCTTTCAGTGTTACATTTTAACCCTTTTAATTACTGTTGGTTGGAGTTATCCACATTGATGGTTTGTGCATGGATGTTGATGTTCTTATCATTGTCTACAAATATTATGAACCAATTTGTCCTGGCTTCACCCAGGTATGCACCGTCCTCTCAGCTCCGAGGTCAGGATGACACCAAGGAATGGCTGCGTTCTCATTCAGCAGGAGGGCTACAAGACACGGCCAGTAGCTCTCCCTTTTCACCTGGCTCCAGCATTACGTCTCCTTCCGGAACTAGATTTAATTTCTCTCAGCTCGGTAAGTGACTTTGACGCCTCAAGTCTACGATAACCAAGATGAAGATGACTGCTGCCCAACCGGTATATTGACCTTTAGGTTTACTTGTTTTCAAATGAAACCCCTGAGATAATGCTGACACTGGGGTGGTTACTTTCTTTCCTAAATTACACTTGTTAGTTACTAGTGTATGAAGACAACACATGAGTGCTTACAAGAAGAAACAATCACTCAGAGGCTTAGTTGTGCCTCAACAAGCAAATACTAGTATATGTCTTTAGACTAGTAAAAGTATTTAACGAACAAGTTTGGATTTTGCCAACTTTGAAGGGTCAAGTGATGGTTTTCAAACCTCAGTATGGACATATTTCAAAGTAAAACACAACACCTCCTGCGTAGGAGTGTGGTGCTCTAATGCCAGTACTTGTTGCACGTCTGATTCACAACTGGAGATATAAACGCACAGCGCCTTGCTGCCCTCTCCGGTCGGGGGGGGGGGGGGTCCCAATGACACTAGAAAAACACAAGAAAAAGAGAGGGCGCACCAGCCTAGTACATTTCCCAAAAAACATTTATAACAAAAAATGTAATTAAATCTACTCACAGACGATATGACTGGCAAAGCACATCAAAGTAACACAATCGATCAGTCCACTCCCCGTCCCCCTGAGCTTGGGAGGATATCACCTAGGACATGGGGTACTCAACCTGTGGCCCTCCAGCTGTTACAGAACTACAAGTCAAATACGGCATTGCAAGGCTGACCGTTACAAGCAAGACTCCCAAAGGTAGAGGCATGATGGAACTTGTAGTTCTGCAACAGCTGGAGGGCCACAGGATGAGCACCCATGAACTAGGATACAAATGGCTTATGCATTTCGAGGGCTATACCCTCTTCCTCAGAGCCAAGCCTTTTGACTCTGAGGAACAGGGTATAGCCCTCAAAACACCTAAGTCATTTGAATCCCATATATGAATGTCTGTGGTTTAGTAGAATCATTTAGTTGAGTGACCGTTTAGACATCTAGTTTATCAACTTTCTAATGGTAGATTTGACATATCTTCTCTCCATATAATAGTGCAGTGGTCTCCAAACTGCGGCTCGGGGGGGGGGGGGGGGGGGCGGTGTTGCCTTCTGCTATCCTTTATCTGGACCTTGGGGTACTACTCCTCCAACTGACATCAATGATGGGACTCCATTCCTCTTACTGACATCATCAATGGGGCACCATTCCTCCCCATTGATACTAACAAGGGGCACTATTCCTCCCATTAAAACCAAAGATGGGGCATTGCTTGCTCCCACTGACCACAGTCCAGCTTGCCCAAAGCCTGAAGGACAATAAACTGGCCCTTTGCTTAGAAAGTTTGGAGATCCTTCTACTAGAGTGAAAGAATGACCAGTGTTCATGTGGCTGATTTGACATATCTCTGTGGGGCTTAGGCCTAAAACACAAAGAATACTATCCCGAAATAAAGGACACTCATTTTTTTCATTATGGTAGCCTTATGCTCAAAAGATTTGTGATGGTTTCTATAGGTAATTTTAGGCTAACATAATTTACATACAAGATATAATTGTAACACTATCAAATAAACATGATGGTATGATTACAACAAGGTCATTGTGGTCTGGCATCTGTCTAGGACATCAATTGCATTTGTATTGTACAAAATTGTAACAATCACTTATTGTTGTACCTGTTCCCCCAAGTATATTTTAATATTTATTTATGGGCTTTCTACCTCCAGCAAGCCCATCAGCTTCGTCACAGATGAGTTTGTCAAACGCGGCAATGCTCCGAACTCACAGCCTGTCCAACGCCGACGGCTCATCTGACCACTACGGCGAGACCCGCTTCCGAAACAGCTCCATGTCATTGGATGAAAAGACCCGAACCATGAGCCGCTCGGGATCTTTCCGAGATGGGTTTGAAGAAGGTAAGTGTGTGGTGGACATGAGACACTTCCTGTCCATAAAATAAGAATGTGCTGTATTTGAATTGGCTCTTGGTTTTTAACTTTTTCTTCTCTTTCTAGAAGGGAGCTACTTACATTGTATCTAAGGGGTTGATTTACTAAAGACAAATAGTAATACCCTGCAAGTGCAATTGCTACAGACCTTAGTAAATGAGCTGAAGGTTCACTGTACAAAGAATACCCAATCGCATGCAAGGAAAATAAAGAAACTGCATTTTTGCTTACACATGATTGGATAATGGAAGTCAGAAGAGCTCCCCCTCATTTACTAAGCTCTGGAGCAACTGCACTTGAAAAGTGCTCAGTTTGACTTTAGTAAATCAATCCTTAAGGCCCCTTTCACACTTGTGCAACCTGAAAGTGACGCGACTTGAGGCAATGCCTGTGTAATCCTGAGGTCTATGGACCTCAAGGGCATCAAAGTCGGACCAAATTAGTGCAGGGACTACCTTAAAGTCGCACAGATATGAACGGTCCCCATTGGAAATCATGGGGTATGACTTGTCATGTGACTTTGCAGTCCCAGCTTGCAGGACAAGTCGCACAAGTGTGAAAGGGGCCTTAGTGTTGTTCTTTTCGCTACCTAGTAAATATCTTTTCTTTTTTTTTTTTTTTTTTTGCAGCATCAGTTTCCTTTTCAGCGCATTGTTACAATAGCTGGTATCTACTTTAACGTCTGGAGCTGATTTGCCAGCCTGTGTACCTTTTACTGCCTTTGGCCAATTTTTTCACCACTTGAACCAATGCCGTCAGCACCATCTCAATACTGAGACCCAGCTGTCAATCTTTGCTTAGCGCTAGGAAGCAAATGCCGGGCTACTCAGAGATCCTTTTCTCCAGGATATTGTTTTCAGATGAAAGATGAAGTTTCATCTTCGGGCAGAATTCTGTTCTATGGCGGTTGACTTCCTGTTGAATGTCTATAGTTACACCTGTGGGGAAACCTCAGCCACGCTGCCTATCAGGGAGAGGGGAACAGAACCTGCCATGAAACAAAATTCCTGTGTGAAAAATGTTTGATTGAAGCTGACTTCCAGCCAGCAGTGGCGTCTTCAGCTTTCATATTTAGGGGGGGCACATGGGGGGACAGGGACAAAAGTAGGGGGGCAACTATAATATATATATATATATATATATAACACATATATATATCCTGGGGCCCTTTACTATGATCTCACAACGGCCCTTTCCAGAGGGAGGGGAGAGGAATCGCCCGCAGGAGCTGACTGGGGACGCTCTCCCTCTTAGACATTGCCTTTTTGTAAAAAAAATAATAATTTTTTTAAATTGGGGGGCACATGGTGGGGCACAGCATAATGTTGGGGGGGGGGTCAGGGCCCCCTCTGGCCCCCCCTAGGGACACCATTGCCACACAGGCAAGGCAGGTTCTACCAAGGCTTTTCACACAGGCAAGGCAGGTTCTACCAAGGCTTTCCACACAGGCACTGAAGTGCCCTTGAGTCCTGCTACATATTGATGTGATTAACATGTCTTTAACTTCTGCTATTATAAGGGTATGAAATGACATTATCTTTGTCCTCCGTACAGCAGGCTCAGCGTGGGAGGGTCTGCACTATCACTCTCTCTAGCTCTGTTGCAAAGCTCTGCTACCCAAACATGTTTCAGACTCTAGGGACAGGGATCTCCAAACTACGGCCCTCCAGCTGTTGTGGGAACTACACCTCCCATGAGGCTTTTGTAAAACTCTGACATTCACAGACATGGCTAGGCATGATGGGAACTGTAGTTCCTGAACAACTGGAGGGTCATAATTTGGAGACCCCTACCCTAGGAGATGGAGTGCTAGGAGTCATGCTCATCCATAGTTCTCCTAAATGTGTGTATGTACCCGGATTCAACCATGGGTTTATCTAATCCAATGCTAGGATTTTTTGTTTTGTTGTGTGTGTGCACAGTAATTCTTCAGACTTCCTGCAACATTACTAGCCTTAGGCAAAAACACAAGACACTCTTCCATTCCATCTCTCCCCTCTGTCCTTTAAATAGTTGTCAGCTATTGAAAGGGATTAGATATCCCAAATCTCCCTACTTCAATTTCACATGGAGCTGTCAGTGGTATTATCTGCAAGCAGATAGTATATTATATCCCTGGTTTGTGTAACTCAGAAGAGAATTAAGGCACAAAAGGGGTCTCCACTCAAACGGTATCACTGGTGCGGGGAATTCAAAGGGAAGACTTTAAAAGAAGGCTGTACTGTGAGAATGACTTCAAACCCGCACCTTATGCTTGTCAAACTCCAAGTTTGACTGTATACAATCTTATTTCCGTGTATCCTTCGGTCCTCGCATTGTACAAGACATAAAACTGTGCATGTGCCCCTGCTTGCACCCTATTGGAATTGAATATGTCAATTTTCCACCTGTGATTGTTTTTTTCTTATTAGGGAGGTAGGTGCTGGAGAAGGAGAGAGCACAGGGCACGCCTCCACCTGGCACTTTCCCACTCTCTGGTTCTGGCTCCCTGCTCCACCTGCTATGTGACTGGCACTGATGTCACAGCTGCAGTCAGCCAGTTGGAAGGCAAGTGGATGGGAATGATTGAGCAAACGAGTAGCCAGAATCCCTGGGTCGAATTCAGAGTGTTCCCAACTATATATAGCCAGAATCCTTGGGCCAAATTTAGAGAAATCCTAACTATACATAGCTGGAATCCCCGGCCAAATCATGAGAGTTCCCACCTATACGTAGCCAGAATCCTTGGGCCACATCCAGATATACTCTAACTATACATAGCTGCAATACCTGTGCCAAATCTGGAAAGTTCCTAACTATACATAGCTGGAATCCCCAGTACAAATCTGGAGAAACACTAGCTATACGTATAATGTGGCCAAATCCAGAGTTCTGAGCTATGCATAGCTGGAATCCCCAGGCCAAATCTGGAGAGTTCCCAACTATACATAGCTGGAATCCCTGGGTCCAATCTAGAGAAATATTAGCTATACATAGTTGGAATCCTCAGCTAAATTTAGAGAGTTCTCAACTATACATAGTCCAATCCCCGGGTCAAAGCTGGAGAGTTCACAACTATACATAGCTGAAATTCCTGGGCCGAATCCAGAGAGTTCCCAACTATACATAACTGGAATCCCTGGGCCCAGTCTGGAGAATTATTAGCTATACATAGTTGGAATCCCCGGCCAAATCTAGAGAGTTCCCAACTATACATAGTTGGAATCCCTGGTCAAATCTAGAGAGTTCCTAACTAAACATAGCTGGAATCCATGGGCCAAATCCAGAAAAACCTAACTATACATAGCTGAGATCCCCAGTCCAAATCCAGTCCAATCCAAACACTAGAATCCCCGGCCAAATACGTCCCAACTGTACATACCTGGAAACCCTGGGCCAAATCTGGAGAGTTCCCAACTATACACAGCCAGAATCCCTAGTCCAAATCTGGCAAAACACTAGGTATACATAGCTGGAATCCCTGGCCAAATACAAAGAGGTCCCAACTATACATACCTGGAAACCCTGAGCCAAATCTGGAGCATTTCCAACTATACATAGCTGGAATCCCTGAGCCAAATCCAGAGAAACTCTAATTATACATAGACTACTTGGGCGAAATCTGGAGCGTTCCTGTGTATAATTAGAGTTTCTCTGGATTTGGCTCAGGCATTCCAGCTATGTATAGTTGGAAATGCTTCAGACTTGGCCCAGGGTTTCCAGGTATGTATAGTTGGGAACTCCCCAGATTTGGCTGGGGATTCAAGGTATGTATAGCTAATGTTTCTCCATTGTTTCTCACATTAGCTATACATAGCTTGAATCCCCAGCCAAATCTGGGGAGTTCCCAACTATACATAAGTGGAATCCCTGGCCAAATACGAAGAGGTCCTAACTATACATACCTGGAAACCCTGGGCCAAATCTGGAGCATTTCCAACTATACATAGCTGGAATCCCTGAGCCAAATCCAGAAAAACTCTAATTATACATAGGAACTGTTCTGATTTCGCCCAAGTAGTGTATGTACAATTAGAGTTTATCTGGATTTGGATAGCTGGAATCCCTGAGCCAAATCCAGAAAAACTCTAATTATACATAGGAACTGTTCTGATTTCGCCCAAGTAGTGTATGTATAATTAGAGTTTATCTGGATTTGGCTCAGGGATTCCAGCTATGTATAGTTGGAAATGCTCCATATTTGGCCCAGGGTTTCCAGGTATGTATAGTTAGGACCTCTTCGTATTTGGCCAGGGATTCCAGCTATGTATAATTGGGAACTCCTCAGATTTGGCTGGGGATTCAAGCTGTGTATACCTAGTGTTTCTCCAGATTTGGACTAGGGATTCTGGTTGTGTATAGTTAGGAACTCTCCAGAATCCGCCCAAGTAGTCTAACTATACATAGCCAGAATCCCTAGTCCAAATCTAGAGAAACATTAGCTATACATAGCTTAAATCCCCAACCAAATCCGGGGAGTTCCCAACTATACATAACTGGAATCCTTGGGCCAAGTCTCCAGCGTTCCCAACCATATATAACTGGAATCCATGAGCCAAAGACTTCCCACTTATACATTGGCAGAATTCCTGGGCCAAATACAGATAAATCCTAACTATACTAGCTATACATAGCTGGAATCCCCAGGTGAAATCTAGAGAGTTCCCAACTATACATAGCTGGAATCTCCGGGCCAAATATGTACAATATATATAGTTTTCTTGAACCTTCAAAAATCAGCCGTCCATTGTAAAAAAATAAATGGTGATTTGTACAGGTAACTGCGGTTTGCGATACCTAGCCTAAGATAAGGAAAGTGACTTGTCATCCCATTGTGTCAGTTTACAATGCTGGAATTATACGGCTATTTACGTCACCCCGAGACACACAAACACACAGAGGAACCTGCCAGTCCGGTTCGCTGTCCTGGCTTACTCAGTGTTTGTGTCTAAGCAGAGAATCCCGTGGGCCATAACAAACACCTGCAAAGTGTCATCCTATTTTCCACCAAATACGAAAGCCCGTCTCTAAACACACCTACTGCCCAAAGAAACCCAACTGAAGAACACTGGGCCAAAGGGGAAGAACCCTGCAGATTTCTGGTCTAGGTCAGAGAATTAAAGAGAAGTCGGCCAGACATGGACAATGCCACTAATTGTCTTTAGCTCCAGTTTACATAAATGATATTTTTTATTTTTATTTTCCAAGTAAGCCCGATGCATCTAGTTTAGGTCATTTTTTAAAAGGCAGGTCCGGTTAATTAGCACAAGAGAGTGAGAACACTTCTCTGAACCAGTAGCGCTGCACGGTCCATGCCACAGCCTCCTTGCCTGCTGCCATATTGGTGACGCCCAATTAGAATTCTCTTCATCTGTAAGCCCCCCCCCCCTCCTGCTCGACAGCTCACATAGCGGACACTCCCATTGCAAGACTGATTTCAGCTTTGGGCTGGTAGGTGACAACTCAATACAAAGATACATTGGGAGTTATTACATTGACAGGGTTAATAAAAACAGCATTTCCTTTCCTTTCCTCTCTCTCTCTTGTGTCAGTAAATCTCCCGTATAGTGGGAGATATATCCGTATATATCTTGTTAAGGAAAAAGTTACAAAAGATATCTGATATTATCTGATGGAGACACAAAGCAGCCACCTGCCACTCTTTGATCCCTATCTCCTCTCTTTTATTCTGCAGTTCACGGCTCCTCCCTCTCTCTGGTATCCAGCACGTCGTCCGTCTACTCTACAGTAAGTACGATGCCTGTACCACCATAGGTGCTCCTTTATAGTGAATAAAAGCTGATTTGTAAAAGGTGCGAGAATGAAACACGAATGCCTTTGTCTATGGTAGTCAAATTCAAGCTGTCATTTTACCGGTGCTGCGTAAAATATGGATGAAAGGATCGGCGTGGTTGCTTTGGATACCGCCTGCTCTTCTAAGGCGCACAAATCTTTATACCTCGTCTCCGACTTTGGTTTTGTTCAGATTGTTCTGACCTTTTTCATTCAGGAATTTGTGAAGCATTGTATGTATTTTAATTGCTGAAAAGGAAACCGCATAGGACTACGGGAGCCGCCACAGCTGTACAGCCTTCAGATTTAGCTTCATCCTCCTCTACATAGGGAGAGATTTACTACAACTGGTGCACTCAGAATTAGTATTATTATTATACAGGATTTATAGAGCGCCAACAGTTAGTGCAGCGCTTTATAACATAAGAATCTGGTGCATGCTGTGCACGGTAGCCAATCGGCTTCTAACTTCAGCTTTTTCAATTAAGCTTTGACAATAAAAACTGGAAGCTGATTGGTTTCTATGCAGAGCTGCACCAGATTTTCCACTCTCCAGTCATAAGCCGCGTACACACGATCGGATTTTCCGACAGGAAATGTGTGATGACAGGCTGTTGGCGGAAAATCCGACTGTTTGTACGCTCCATTGGACAATTGTTGTCGGATTTTCCGCGGACAAATGTTGGATAGGTCCAAAGTACAAACATGCATGCTCGGAAGCAAGGACAAGCCGGAAGCGGTTGGTCTTATAAACTAGCGTTCGTAATGGAGAATTAACATTCGTGACGCGGCAAATTATGAAATCTGGAAAAGCAGCGCACAATTCTCTTCTTCTTTAATGGGATAATAATGAAGCTGCTTTGCTGGTGATACTGATAGTTATTGCAAACAAATTTTCAAAGGATTTTTTTTTCTAGTGATATCAAGAATAATATTATTATGCTTTATTTTTTTTTATTTGGGCAAGTTATCACAACACCATTATTCCGTAGTTTATAAAATCAAAGATACAACTATGTTGGTGTCCCTTTTCAATTTTACATTGTATTTTTTTAAATGTAACTGCCGACTCCCAAACTGTCATTTGAAGTAAAACACATCGCCAAGTATTATTCTCCACAATTATTTTTATTGTGCATTAAAAAAAGAAAACAAATAAAATTAGACATGATATCTGCCAATAGAACTTAACAAAAAAGTGCATTCTATGCATCCAAAAATATAGAAAATATACCAAATCAAATCATTATTCAACCAAAAAAAATAATGTCAAAGCAATAACTCCAAGGCCAATAATAAATAACACGTTATCTCCTCCAAATTCCACAACATGTCTGGTTGACGAACGGCTGTTCAGAAACGAACTGAAAAGCGCAAAATGAAAAGCGCGAATCAACACTCACTAGACTTCTACTAACACGAAATTAGCAGAAGGACCCGAAAGGGCGGTGCTAAAGTGCTGAAAAACAACGTAGTACGTCACTAAATTTGTATTTGTTGGCCAACAATTCCTTGCTGTTTGTATGCAAGACAAGTTTGGGCCAACGCCCTTCGGACAAAAGTCCACGGCCAACAATCTGAGACTTTAGTAAGACCCCTTTCACACTGAGGCAGTTTTCAGGCATTTTAGCGCTAGAAATAGTGCCTGTAAAGCACCTGAAAACCGCCTCCTATGCATTTCAGTGTGACTTTTCACATTGGGGCAGTGCGCTTGCGGGACGTTAGGAAAGCTTTATTGAAAGCTTAAAATAAACACAGGAAATGAAACCATTGCATTCATAGATTGACACATTCACCCTAGGACAGGACTATAGAACATCTCCTTCCTTCCTCATCCCCTATAATAGAGGGAAATATTCTGCTTCATGAGCAGAGACTGAGACCTGTCTTTGACAGCTTGTCAGCAGTGGTGGCTGGTTAAATTTTTTTTGGGGGGGGGGGGCGCGGTGCGGCCTTACCTGCAAATGGAGCCCCTATCGCTGTCACGGCTCCCCTGATACCCGGTGGCTTCCGTGTTCCAAATCTTCAGCCTCTTGATTGGCCAGGAAACTGGAAGTGACGCATGGCAAATTTTTGATTTGCTAAAGTCAAAAGTGGGCGGGTTTAGGGCGCAGAGCACAATGTTAAACAAGCCAATTAGAGCCTCGGGCTCCAGTCACGATGGACCCAGGCGCCCCGCAGTGCACTGCACACACATAGAACGAATTATTTTTAAATAAATCATAATATGACTAACATATTTTTTTAACTTTAAGATGTTAAAAAAATGTTCGTCACATTATCATTTATTTAACACTAAATCGTTCTATGAATCAATTTCCTATTGGTCAAAACTTTGGGGGGGGGGGGGCGGCGTCCCTGCGCCCCCTTATGGACCGGTGCCCCTGCGCCCCTTATGGATGGGCCGCCACTGCTTGTCAGTATGATGGGAGCGCACGCTCTCAGCACAAGAAGCTCTGCCGCTCATGGATGCAGGCGCCTTCTGACCCCCAACCCTTACTCCACCCAGTGGGCAGGCGCAGTTGGGCATTTTCACCCATGACCTTGTCCCACCACTGTCTATAAGCAATACATTTGTAATTGAATTTTGGATGAACGACCCTTTGGCCTTAAAATGATGTAGATTCCAAGGATCCTTATGAGCGGGGGGGCTGTACATTGTCCAGGTCAGGATGGGAGCGGACAGATGGGACACCCCTTTGTGCAGACACAGCCCCATCGCGCCTTTATTGTTCAACCATCTAGTCATTTTGCACAGGAATGCGAGACAACGGCGGCTCTTGTTCTAACAAGATTGTTTGAGACTCGCGAGTGTTTAACGTCTCCAGCACTCGGGGAGCTCTGCTTGCCAGAGAATTCCCTGCCAGTAAATGAGCCGATCCAGCGAGGTTCTATTAAAAAAAGCAAACAGCCCAAATAAGGGAAAGGTAACAAGTCTGTGCACTTCACACCCGCCGCTTCTATTTATAGGAGATGAAAAGATAAATGTTTAAACTGGGTGATGTCTACGTTGTATCACTTCATCTTCAAGGAAAGCCCCCCAATCTTGGGTGTCTTAATCCTGCCGCACGCTCCAAAGCCACTTTCCTCTTAACATTGGGGGGGGGGGGGGTTTGTCTTTTTATATAAAACATAAAATGGATAGAAGCTCCGTAGACTCTCCATTAAACCAAAATATACATAAAAATAATTAGAGAAGCAATATAAAAGATCAAAGAGCTGAAAACTCTCGTCCTTTATTACAATTATTTAAAGTCAATCTAGAATCCCCATCAAATCCCCCCCCCCTATATCCGGTACCTGGAGAGTTAAAGCCCCATGTTTCCAATGTTTTGCTGTTAGTTATCAACTGAGGTGATACATCTGACCTCCTTTCTTAATAAAGGACTTATCAAAAACGGTGTTTTTATTTACTTTTGACATTTTTTTGGTGAATAAGTAGGGGTACCAAGTACCCCATACTCATTCACATAGGGGGGAACCGGGATCTTGGGGTCCACATCTTAAATGGGGCTTCCAGATTCAGATAAGCTGATCCCGCACACCCAGAGCCACCAGGCCAGGGTTGTGGGAAAGAGGCCCTTGTCCTCATCAACATGGGGGCAAGATGCTTTGCAAGGTGGGATCTACCCGTGCCCCCCCCCCCTTTTCTGCCAGGCTGCATGCTTGGATAAGGGTCTGGTATGGATTTTTATGGATTATAGGGGGATGTAATTTTTTTGGTGTGAAGCTCCCCTTAAAATCCATAAAATACCGACCTGATATGGATTTTCCGCGGAGCCCATGCCCTTCTTTTTTTTTTTTTTTTTTTTGGTTTGGGGTCCCCCATAAAATCCATACCAACCAGACCTGAATTGCCTGGTATAGACTGGGGGGACCTACACTTTTTTTTTTTTTTTTCAGTATCACTGACAGCAGGGATGGCTTATCGCTCCTAACAACCAGCACAAAACACTCTAAAAACACTAAAAAACTGGCGAATCACAGGTTTCAATGCAATTCTTTGGAGAAAACGCACCAGTCTGCCCAAATCAAGCTACAAAGGTAGTTCCAAAACCTTCTGAGCTTCAGGCATTTGGCTTCAGATGACTTGACATGGGGATGTGAACCATATCCATAGAGAGTAATTGTTTTTTTTTTTTTTTTATTCCTCCCTGAGTGTTTTGGAGCTTCGAGCAACAAAGTCCTCAGGTATGAATGGGGCCTTAAAGGTGAAGGGTGAAAATAATATGTTATAAAATGTTTTCTGTCAGATGGTTATTTCTGTGACCCCATTGGGGGCAGGTTTTTCTTGACTTCCTGTGTCTGTGACACCTGGACCAAAGGTGAGGGGAGCAGTTGTCACTGATACAGGAAGATCTGCAGAAAAAAACATCGTTAGACATTCTAACCCCCTCCCCCAGTCTTCTAAAAAAAATTTGTTTTTTGTCTGTGTCCCCCCGCTGGAGAGATTTCTCATCACTTCCTGTTCTGACCACTCTGCTGTTTCCTAATATGAATTTTAATTTTTTTTTTCTTTTTCTATTTTTAGCCAGAAGAGAAGTGTCAGTCTGAGGTGAGTATTACATTCATTTTATGTTCTCTCCATGCTATAGAACGTTGGTCTCAAAGCTACGGCCTGTGGGCTGGATGTGGCCCTTTGCCTGATTTTATCCAGCCCTTGTGGCGCTATTTTATTCACTGACACCAATGAACGGCACAATTCCTCCTAATGCCAACGATAGGGCATAATTCCTTTCAATGACACCAACAATGTGGCACAATTCCTACCAATGACATAAATAATGGGGCACAATTCCTCCAAATGACGCCAACAATGGGGCCCAATGACAACAATGATGGGGTACAATTCCTCTCAATGACACAAGCAATGGGGCCAAATGACACCAATGATGGGACACAATTTCTCCCATTGACACCAATGATGGGGCACAATTCCTCCAAATGACACCAATGATGGGGCACAATTCCATTGACACCAATGATGGGGCACGATTCTTTTGTAATCATGTGTTTTTATTTTTTTTATTTATTTTTTTTTCCAGATCCGCAAGCTAAGAAGAGAGCTTGATGCCTCCCAAGAAAAGGTTTCCGCTCTGACAACCCAGCTTAGTGCCAACGTAAGTTCGTTTCTGTGTTCATCTGTATGTTTCACCCCTTTCCAGGCCAGAGGTGATCAAAGCTTACCAGCACCACATTCCAATTGCATTGCCCTTGGGGTCATTGCAAAGTTAACCACACCCCCAAACGCAGGTTCCGCAATTGCAGTGCGTTGGCCTGCACCGGAGATCGCATGGTACAAAAGTGTTGTGTGTTTTAAAAAAAAAGTCGTGCATGCAGTACTTTTGATGCTGTGCGATTTCAGCCCATTCAAAATGAATGGGCTGAGATTGCACTGCACAGAACTTCATGTGAATCCTACAGGGGTCACACAGCTTTCCGGTGTGATTCACATGCAGTTCCCTAGTGTGAATGGGCCCTGTAGAGTTCCATAAAACAAATATGTTGTGATATGAAGTAGTGTTCGGGTCAGAGGTGACCTCATCTGGCCGTTGTTCCTCGCGCTCTTCCTTGTTTGTTATGTTAGAAGTACAATGGAGAAGACTCACATCCTGCTCCCCATTGTGTCCTCGTGTTTTTTCTGCTGTTTGCTCGGGGATTTGCAGCGAGTTAGCTGCGCTCCAGTGAACGTGTTTTGGGATCATACAATTCCTGTGATGTGTACTTGGAGTGGAGAGGTGTTTGTGTCTCGGCCGTTTCCTCTCAGGTATTTCTGGTGTATATATAGAAACAGGCGATGTACAGAGGGACGGTCCTCTTCTCATTGTCCAGCATGTCACGCAGGTGGCTGGTGCTATATATATATGTATATATATAGGGGATGAAACAGACGACTGAGTCATCGCACGTCAGTGATCTGTAATGCTGATCAAAGCCTTTGATGTATAGAATTGTGTAAAGATAAAGAGAGCAAAAAGCTCCACCTTCAATAGGACCATTATTAAATAAAAAAATAAAATAAATTTGTTATATAACACGATGCTGTTCCTCCCCTTCAGTCCTGCACAGTTGTGCCGGCTCCTCTCCTGGACTGAAATGGCTTCCTTTGATTTCACTGCACACTGTGACCTTCTCACAATGTGCATTAGAAGCGGTAGCAAGTCAGAACTTGCCTTGTTTCCTGGCTGGAGGACACCCAGCATCATGTAGATCTTTCCTCTCCAGCCTAACTGACCCTGGCCCCACCCCTTTTCATTCATTAAATTTCGGGGTTTTTTCAATCATGGAGGCTCAGCATTACATGTGGTTATTACCTATGTAAATACAGCCTGACTAGGAACGCCCACTCTTCCAGACTGATGCCCACCCATCAGGGCATTTTGCTATTTGCATTTGCAACTCCTCCCAAGAGCCAGCCCACTGGTTGCATCGAGGCTGATGGCTCCTGAGAGAAGTGCTGAGATGTTTTCAGGAAGTTATGTACAGCACCCTGCCAACCGTGATCAGTCTGCATGGCATAGAGCAGCAGTCTCCAAACTGCGGCCCCGGGGCCAGATGCAGCCCTTTGCTTGCTTTTATCCGGTCCTTGGGGTGCTATTTTTATTCACTGATGCGAACAATGGGAAAAAATTCACCCACATACCCCATTGAAGTGTCAGAATTCCTCCCAATGACTCCAATGATGAGGCAGACTTCCTCCCACCGAGGCCAACGATGGGGCGCCATTCCTCCCACCGAGGCCAACGATGGGGCGCCATTCCTCCCACCGAGGCCACCGATGGGGCGCCATTCCTCCCACCGAGGCCACCGATGGGGCGCCATTCCTCCCACCGAGGCCACCGAAGGGGCGCCATTCCTCCCACCGAGGCCACCGATGGGGCGCCATTCCTCCCACCGAGGCCACCGATGGGGCGCCATTCCTCCCACCGAGGCCACCGATGGGGCGCCATTCCTCCCACCGAGGCCACCGATGGGGCGCCATTCCTCCCACCGAGGCCACCGATGGGGCGCCATTCCTCCCACCGAGGCCACCGATGGGGCGCCATTCCTCCCACCGAGGCCACCGATGGGGCGCCATTCCTCCCACCGAGGCCACCGATGGGGCGCCATTCCTCCCACCGAGGCCACCGATGGGGCGCCATTCCTCCCACCGAGGCCACCGATGAGGCGCCATTCCTCCCATCGAGGCCACCGATGGGGCGCCATTCCTCCCACCGAGGCCACCGATGGGGCGCCATTCCTCCCACCGAGGCCACCGATGGGGCGCCACTCCTCCCACCGAGGCCAACGATGGGGCGCCATTCCTCCCACCGAGGCCACCGATGGGGCGTCATTCCTCCCACCGAGGCCACCGATGGGGCGCCATTCCTCCCACCGAGGCCACCGATGGGGCGCCATTCCTCCCACCGAGGCCACCGATGGGGCGCCATTCCTCCCACCGAGGCCACCGATGAGGCGTCATTCCTCCCACCGAGGCCACCGATGGGGCGCCATTCCTCCCACCGAGGCCACCGATGGGGCGCCATTCCTCCCACCGAGGCCAACGATGGGGCGCCATTCCTCCCACCGAGGCCAACGATGGGGCGCCATTCCTCCCACCGACAGCAAAGATAGGGCATTGCTTACTCCCAGTGAGATTGGGACCTTTTCTATTCTGTGGCACAATCTGGCCCCCTTTAAGTCTGAAGGACAGTAGACTGGTCCTTTGTTTCGAAAGTTTGAAAACCCCTGGCATAGAGAAGCACAGAGACACTCTGGTCTAATATAAGTTATGTAATAAAATAAAAAGGTTTTATAGAAACATTTAATTGGCATGTTGATTGGGGGGGGGGAGGCAAAAATTGATTGTTGCAATAATTTGTAGCAATAGCCGTGTGAGGATCTTTCTATTTGCTGGTTTCTGGCATCGTCTCTCTATTCTGAGAGTGTGAGATTTCTGAGAGATTCCATCACCTCCCAGACACATTCCTCACCTGCCTGTTTATTGGCCGGGTGCCTCCTCCACATGCCAGCTGATATTGGCACCCCGTGGTAGACTCTTATTTAAAGGGACAGCGACCTGTACAGTTTTCTTTGGCTTGCATGTTTCGGGGTAGAAGGTGAGTGATGTCATAGTATCTGATTCTGTAATATGGTAAAGATATGAAGGGTTCCTACCACCCTCTCCTCCAAACAAAGGATTCAAGCCAATGTAAACACAATGATTACATTCTCATAGAAGCCCCAATATGTTCATGTCATTTTAAGTCATTTTCAAATCTGTAGCTTTTTTTTTTTTTTATAATCACATTTTATTGAGTTTTGCAAGAAAGACAATTAAGAATGACAAAAATCCACAGGAAAACATGGTGTTCATGTCTGGTGCATATACCAGGAACAGGTCCAACAAAGTCAAACTAAAGGGAGTATACTCCATGAAAAGCACGTAGGTTCTCCATCTGTCCCCCCCCCCATCTTCGTCAACACAGGCGTGGGTGACTATCAAGTATCTTTTTTTTTTTTTTTTTATAAAAAAAAATCCCTGGTGATCCTACCAGTTCAGGCACTTCCTGGGGGGGGGGGGGGGGGGGTGACAACGCTCTGTGCTGGTCTCACAGTTGTGCTCAGGTGTTGTCACCCACGGCCTTCCATGGAGGATACAAGTGACTGTTTCTACATACAGTTGACAGCTATGGTCCACATCGGAAAAACCTGCCCTGAGGAATGCCATGCAGTCATCACAGGCCACACCTGACGGCAAAAGAGGCTGCAGGAGATCAGCAGCACTGGATGAAGAAGTGTGAAAACAGTGTTATGCAAAGTTGGCAATTGTTTCTAATACACAATGAACAAAAAAAAAGCCATTTATTTAGCAGATAAATCTACTTCCATTTTCTCAGCGTTGTGTTTTGAATGTGTGAAATCATTAAGATGCAAATGACTGAAATCCAGGACACAATTCTTCACTTACAGCTTGAAATGTAGATGTTCCTGCAATCACCAGAATCTTATGCTGCACTGCAGCTCGCTCAACGTGTTTTTTATTTTTCTATGTTTTCAGGCTCACCTTGTGGCTGCCTTTGAACAGAGTTTAAGCAACATGACATTCCGGCTGCAGAGTCTTACCATGTCAGCAGAGCAGAAAGTAAGTACACCCTCCATCTTTCATTAACATGAAACGCTACAAAGATAGAAAGACATTAAAAACTCTACAAAGAAAGAAAGACATTAAAAACTCTACAAAGAAAGAAAGACATTAAAAACTCTACAAAGAAAGAAATAGAAACATTAAAAACTCTACAAAGAAAGAAAGAAAGAAAAACATTTTTTCCAGCTCAGCTCTTATTGCTGGAAGGATGTTCAAATTGTATTGCACATTTCTTACCTTCCGTCTTGTAATATGGAGACTTTTTTCTGGGTATTTTCTAAAAGCCAGTGCTAAATAGGGTAAGATCTGTCATAAGACACCCTGATCCCCCCCCCCCCCCAGTATCCCTTTAGAACAGGGGCTTCAAACTGGTGGCCCTCCAGCTGTTGCGGAACTACAAGTCCCATCATGCCTCGGCCTGAGGGAGCCATGCTTGTAGCCGTCAGCCTTGCAATGCCTCATGTGACTTGTAGTTCTGCAACAGTTGGAGGGCCGCCAGTTTGAGACCCCTGCGTTTAGAAGAACAGAGCAGGGCTTTGCTTCCCCATGTCCATGAAATCTGTTCTTTACATCACTGGTGGGGGTAATGATCGTGAAGCAGCAGGAGAGGTGGAGGAAACACAGATCCACAGAATGGATACAAATAATAATAATACATTTTATTTTATATTACGCTTTTAACCTCTTGACCTACTGAGGATTTACCCTCCTCCCCTTCATGACCAGGCCATTTTTTGCGATACGGCACTGCCTTACTTTAACTGACAATTGCACAGTCATGCAAATCTGTACCCAAACAAAATTTATATCATTTTTTTCTCAGAAATAGAGCTATCTTGTGATGGTATTTGATCACCTCCTGCGTTTTATTTTTTATTTTTTGCGCTATAAACAAAAAAAAAGACAGACAATTTTAAAAAGATTTTTTTACTTTCTGCTATAAAACACATCCAATAAAAAAAAAAATCTAATTTCTTCATAAATTTAAGCCAATATGTATTCTTCTACATATTTTTGGTTAAAAAAAAACAAACAATAAGTGTATATTGATTGGTCTGCGCACAACTTATAGCATCTACAAAAAACCCAGGAAAACCGACTTTCTTATAATACATACCCTCCTTAAAGGCGGAGCTCCACCCAAAAGGGGAAGCTCCGCTTGTTTACACCCTATGGGACCATTCACAAGGTGCAGTGCGACTTGCGCATGCGCAGTAGGAAACAGACAGACTGTGAAGCCGCAAGGCCGGCACCTGCACTCGAAGCCGATTGAAGGATCAGCTCAGGTGGGGGACGTTGCTGGATCCCTGGACAGGTAAGTGTCCTTTATATTAAAAGTCAGCAGCTACAGTATTTGTAGCTGCTGACATCATTTTTTTTTTGAAGGAGTCTGGAGCTTCTCTTTTAAAGAGGAACTGCAGTCTGCTCACATAATTTGTAATAAAAACATATTTGCCATTCTGAAGCTTCCCAACTACTTTGCATATTATTTTTTATATATGCTGTGATTCTGTACCTGTCAAATAAGCTGCAGAAATCTCCCTCCACTGAGTCTGGCTGCAGCCATTTTAACTGTGGGCAGCTGAAGCTGCTGCCTGTTCACTTCCTGGATTTACAGAGAGGCACACCTCCAGTTCTGCAGCTTTCATTGGCCCTCTTATGACTCACCCCCCTTCCTGTCAAACTCTCACGAGAGAGAGAGCTGTGCATGATGTCATAAACCTAGGCTAATGACCAGACAAGAAACAGGAAGTGGGCTGTAGAAGGGATTTACTGGCAGAAAAAAAATGTTTTAGTATCCAAAGTTAAAACAACAACAAGGGCAGAAGATTTAATAGATGGAAAGAGAAAAAAATGACTGAAGTTCCGCTTTAAGGCCTCTTTCATACAGGCTGCCGTGTTTACTGGCACAGGGATACACAGGTGTTCCGTGCATCCCCCATGCAAGCAGGCCCATTCACGTCCATTAGGATACAGGGGCTGCATGGACACAGACACTGCTCCTAATTTGACACCCACATGGGTGCGGGTGCAAGGCCCTGAACACTGTGCACCCACATGGCTATCAAATTGGGAGCAGCAGGTGTGTCCATGCAGCCTCTGTATCCCAATGAGAAAATGTAAATAAATTCAGCGCTGATTGATTAGAAAATATAAATGCAAGCAAGCACAAAGGTCAACTCAAAAAATACCTCAGAAACATGTACATATAGAAAGTGCTGCGCAAATAAAAGTCCATACAAAGATAATACAAAAAGCAGAAACCGGTGACAATGGATATCTGGATGGTGACTTTAACCCTCCACCACTTTAAGATGGCCCCTCACCTCAGATATTCGACCTGAAACAGGTCACACCGCTTGTAAAGATTGAATGGATCTGTTTACTCCTTTACTCCCTTCAGCTCTCAACGCTCAGGAAAGCCAGATGGTATATAAAGCAAAATAGAAAGCGACAGACCATAGTGTTCTCCGTATAACAGTATTTAATAAATAAATAATGAATAAAGAATCGAATAACAAATCGAATAAAAAATCTTCAATGACACTCACATCGAACCGGCACTCCGTTCCGAGTGCCGGTCAGCAGGCTTGTGATCGTATCTTGTCGGATGACCGCGGGTGACGTCACACGCTCCTAACCCCCGTACGCGTTACGTCCTGTGGGCGGGACTTCATCGGCGTGGGGCGGGATGCGCAGTGACGGCCCGCATTGTTGTTATTATACTCTATGGCGACGGCAGCACCAATCGAAAGGCCAGAAGCAACGGTCGGGAGGATGGACCCCTCCCCACCATTCGTTTATAGCTAATATCATTTAATTCAAGCGAAAATTGCATAAATAACCGCCGCCAACAGTAAACCAACTTGAAATATATGGTATACAAGAGTAATTGTTTGCAATATCGAAGTAGCATATATCCTAACATATAGCAAACTATATAATTGTATGTGTCATAATATATTTTTAAAAATATTTTTAAAAATATCCGCACAGGTAATGCAAAATCGCATGCCAAATAGACGCATAACATATAAGAGTGATTGCTTATAATGCCCAAATGGCATTTGTTTACTATACACAGCAAACGCTCTAAATCTCCAAATTGGAGTATTTTAAAACTTATAGATTAAAAATTGAAATTAAATACGTATAAGTACAGCAAAATCGCATGTGAAAAATCGCATGCCTAAAAACCATAAAAAATATGTGAATAATATAAAAGAAAAACGTCGACCCACGGGAATCCATCAAATACGATCACATGTACATTTAGAAATTAAAAATGAAAAATGAAATTAACAGCAATAATATCATCTGTTTGAAATAAAACAATTTAAATCAAAATCAACGTTCATTCCAAAGGGGGAGAGAACTTTGGTCTCATAGATCCAGAACGATTCTCTACGGCTGAGCTGTCTGATGTAATGGCCACCCCTCCAGTGTCTCGGTACTTTTTCTATCCCCCAGAATTTCAGGCATCTGGGGTCTTTTTGATGAAAGAGACGAAAATGCCTAGAGACACTATGGGTTTTTACCCCCCGCTTGATATTGCTGATATGTTCTCCAATTCTTACATGGAGTGCTCTTGAGGTCCGGCCCACATACTGAAGGCCACACTCGCATTCCAGCATGTAGACCACTCCCACTGTCGAACATGTAATCAGACTCTCAATTTTGTAACTTTTTTGCGTGGCATATGAAACAAACTCCTTGCGTCTCTTAATGTTTCTGCAGGCCTTTCTGCATGTGGCACACTTCCCACATGCGTAAAAGCCAGAAAGAAACCCAAAGAGGCCACTGGTCACAGGTTTAGGCGGATCAATGACCCCAGGTGCCACACGATCACGCAAAGTCGGAGCTTTGCGATATATAAACCGAGGTTGATCGGGAAGCACTGGGCCTAAGGTCCTATCCCCCTTGAGGATAGGCCAATGTCTGGCTATAATGTGTTCTAATTTTTTGTACTGAATATTGTAGTCGAGTATAATACGATAATTAGATGTATTAGTATTATCCTCCAGAGGTTTCACCTTGTCTGCGACTACAGTATTCCTATCGATTGCCAGTACATTGGCTATTTCCGCATCTACAGATGCTTGGGTGTATCCTTTCTCCTTAAACCTCTCCGCAAGTACCTGCGATTGTGCAAGATAGTCGTCATCTGAAGTACAGTTACGACGTAGGCGGATAAATTGGCCTCGGGGTATATTACAGAGCCAAGACTTGTGATGGCAACTGTTGAGAGGGATGTATGCATTTCTATCGGTCGTTTTGAAATGATTCCTGGTATGGAAAGTCCCTTCCCCTTTAAATATTTCCAAGTCGAGGAATGTAATCTGTTGGTGGCTGATTGTCCAAGTTAGCTCGATGTTTTTATTGTTAGCATTTAGCCTATCCATAAAGGTCTGTAAACTAGGCCTATCCCCCTCCCAGACCATGATTATATCGTCTATATAGCGTCTGTAACATGACAGTTGTGGGGGGGGATCGTAAAAAATCGTGTCTTCCTCCCAGTGGGCCATAAATAAATTGGCCACACTGGGAGCGAACCTGGCCCCCATTGCGACTCCTCTTATCTGTAAATAAAAATCCCCTTTAAACCAGAAATAATTATTTAACAAACAAAACTCCAAACTTTCCAATAAAAATGACATGTGTTCACTTGAGAGGTTGGAGTTGGTCAGGGCCCATCTAACTGAATCTAAGGCTTGTTTATGGTCAATAATGGTATAGAGAGATCCTACATCAGCGGTAATGAGGATGCTAGATGAGGTACAAGGAAGAGTAGATAAATTTTGAAGAATTTGCTTAGTATCTCTTAAAAATGATTTGGTTTTTAAAACAAGTGGCTGGAGAAAGAAATCTAAGTACTGGCCCAGTCTGGAAGTCACGGAGTCAATTCCGTTTACGATCGGACGGCCAGGTGGTTGTTCTGCATTCTTGTGTAGTTTGGGTAAAATATAAATGATAGGGGTCCTACAATAAAAAGGGTCCAAATAGGCAGCTTCTTTGGAATTTAGGATCCCTTCATTTTTCCCTCTTTCTATGAGACATAGAAAGAGGGAAAAATGAAGGGATCCTAAATTCCAAAGAAGCTGCCTATTTGGACCCTTTTTATTGTAGGACCCCTATCATTTATATTTTACCCAAACTACACAAGAATGCAGAACAACCACCTGGCCGTCCGATCGTAAACGGAATTGACTCCGTGACTTCCAGACTGGGCCAGTACTTAGATTTCTTTCTCCAGCCACTTGTTTTAAAAACCAAATCATTTTTAAGAGATACTAAGCAAATTCTTCAAAATTTATCTACTCTTCCTTGTACCTCATCTAGCATCCTCATTACCGCTGATGTAGGATCTCTCTATACCATTATTGACCATAAACAAGCCTTAGATTCAGTTAGATGGGCCCTGACCAACTCCAACCTCTCAAGTGAACACATGTCATTTTTATTGGAAAGTTTGGAGTTTTGTTTGTTAAATAATTATTTCTGGTTTAAAGGGGATTTTTATTTACAGATAAGAGGAGTCGCAATGGGGGCCAGGTTCGCTCCCAGTGTGGCCAATTTATTTATGGCCCACTGGGAGGAAGACACGATTTTTTACGATCCCCCCCCACAACTGTCATGTTACAGACGCTATATAGACGATATAATCATGGTCTGGGAGGGGGATAGGCCTAGTTTACAGACCTTTATGGATAGGCTAAATGCTAACAATAAAAACATCGAGCTAACTTGGACAATCAGCCACCAACAGATTACATTCCTCGACTTGGAAATATTTAAAGGGGAAGGGACTTTCCATACCAGGAATCATTTCAAAACGACCGATAGAAATGCATACATCCCTCTCAACAGTTGCCATCACAAGTCTTGGCTCTGTAATATACCCCGAGGCCAATTTATCCGCCTACGTCGTAACTGTACTTCAGATGACGACTATCTTGCACAATCGCAGGTACTTGCGGAGAGGTTTAAGGAGAAAGGATACACCCAAGCATCTGTAGATGCGGAAATAGCCAATGTACTGGCAATCGATAGGAATACTGTAGTCGCAGACAAGGTGAAACCTCTGGAGGATAATACTAATACATCTAATTATCGTATTATACTCGACTACAATATTCAGTACAAAAAATTAGAACACATTATAGCCAGACATTGGCCTATCCTCAAGGGGGATAGGACCTTAGGCCCAGTGCTTCCCGATCAACCTCGGTTTATATATCGCAAAGCTCCGACTTTGCGTGATCGTGTGGCACCTGGGGTCATTGATCCGCCTAAACCTGTGACCAGTGGCCTCTTTGGGTTTCTTTCTGGCTTTTACGCATGTGGGAAGTGTGCCACATGCAGAAAGGCCTGCAGAAACATTAAGAGACGCAAGGAGTTTGTTTCATATGCCACGCAAAAAAGTTACAAAATTGAGAGTCTGATTACATGTTCGACAGTGGGAGTGGTCTACATGCTGGAATGCGAGTGTGGCCTTCAGTATGTGGGCCGGACCTCAAGAGCACTCCATGTAAGAATTGGAGAACATATCGGCAATATCAAGCGGGGGGTAAAAACCCATAGTGTCTCTAGGCATTTTCGTCTCTTTCATCAAAAAGACCCCAGATGCCTGAAATTCTGGGGGATAGAAAAAGTACCGAGACACTGGAGGGGTGGCCATTACATCAGACAGCTCAGCCGTAGAGAATCGTTCTGGATCTATGAGACCAAAGTTCTCTCCCCCTTTGGAATGAACGTTGATTTTGATTTAAATTGTTTTATTTCAAACAGATGATATTATTGCTGTTAATTTCATTTTTCATTTTTAATTTCTAAATGTACATGTGATCGTATTTGATGGATTCCCGTGGGTCGACGTTTTTCTTTTATATTATTCACATATTTTTTATGGTTTTTAGGCATGCGATTTTTCACATGCGATTTTGCTGTACTTATACGTATTTAATTTCAATTTTTAATCTATAAGTTTTAAAATACTCCAATTTGGAGATTTAGAGCGTTTGCTGTGTATAGTAAACAAATGCCATTTGGGCATTATAAGCAATCACTCTTATATGTTATGCGTCTATTTGGCATGCGATTTTGCATTACCTGTGCGGATATTTTTAAAAATATTTTTAAAAATATATTATGACACATACAATTATATAGTTTGCTATATGTTAGGATATATGCTACTTCGATATTGCAAACAATTACTCTTGTATACCATATATTTCAAGTTGGTTTACTGTTGGCGGCGGTTATTTATGCAATTTTCGCTTGAATTAAATGATATTAGCTATAAACGAATGGTGGGGAGGGGTCCATCCTCCCGACCGTTGCTTCTGGCCTTTCGATTGGTGCTGCCGTCGCCATAGAGTATAATAACAACAATGCGGGCCGTCACTGCGCATCCCGCCCCACGCCGATGAAGTCCCGCCCACAGGACGTAACGCGTACGGGGGTTAGGAGCGTGTGACGTCACCCGCGGTCATCCGACAAGATACGATCACAAGCCTGCTGACCGGCACTCGGAACGGAGTGCCTGTTCGATGTGAGTGTCATTGAAGATTTTTTATTCGATTTGTTATTCGATTCTTTATTCATTATTTATTTATTAAATACTGTTATACGGAGAACACTATGGTCTGTCGCTTTCTATTTTGCTTTATATACCATCTGGCTTTCCTGAGCGTTGAGAGCTGAAGGGAGTAAAGGAGTAAACAGATCCATTCAATCTTTACAAGCGGTGTGACCTGTTTCAGGTCGAATATCTGAGGTGAGGGGCCATCTTAAAGTGGTGGAGGGTTAAAGTCACCATCCAGATATCCATTGTCACCGGTTTCTGCTTTTTGTATTATCTTTGTATGGACTTTTATTTGCGCAGCACTTTCTATATGTATCTGTATCCCAATGGACATGAATGAGCCTGCCTGCATAGGGATGCACAGAACACCTGTACTTCCCCATTCAGGTATACAGGAGCCTCACATACTATAGGTGTACACTGTTAGCACTCCCCATGTGAAAAAGGCCTACATCTAAAAGCTTTTGTTTTTTGAAAAGAACGGTATTGTCATCTATGAATGTCTGCATGAAGTCTTGGGATGTCTCAGTCACTTCCCCGTCTTTCCCTTTGCAGGATTCGGAGCTTAACGAGTTAAAAAAAACCATCGACCTCTTGAAGAAGCAGAACGCCGCAGCGCAAGCTGCTATTAACGGTGTCATCAACACCCCGGAGCTCAGCTGCAAAGGTAACAATCGCCCCCTCCCAATCCCCTGAGAGCTTTGCTCTCTCCCTGGGCAATTTCTGATGCAATTCGTCAATTGTCTACTAAGCCTGGAGATTGGCTGCTGGAGCAGAATTAGAAAACCCTGGGATGTAGCACTGGGCAACTAGAATGTAAAGCTGGCCGCAGATGGGCCGAAATTCAGCCCGTTTAGCAGAGACTGGGCAAATTGTGATCCATCAATGGCCGTTCCCGCGTGACAGAAGGAGTCGATCTAATGATTGACTTCCGTTTGAAAGGGACAGTTGGAAAACTTTAATTTGATTAGGGGCTGCAGTGCTGATCATTGTATTCTGAGAGCAGATCAGTTGCTGCTGTCAAAATAAAGACCCTTTGCTTGCTTATATCTGACCCTTGGGGCAATATTCCGTCCACTGACACCAACAGTGGGGCACAATTCCTCCCAATGACACCACTGATGGAGTACAATCTCTCCCAAGGACACCAATAATGTGGCTCAATGACACCAATGTTGGGGTACAATTCCTCCCACTGACACCAACAATGGGGCACAATTCCTCCCACTAACACCAATGATGGGGCACAATTCCTTCTAATGACACCGCAGATGGAGCATATTTTCTCCCAAGGACACTAACATTGGGGCCCAATGACATCAACAATGGGATACAATTCCTCACAATGACACCAACGACGGGGCACAATTTCTCCCAAGAACACTAATCATGAGGCCTAATGACATCAACAATGGGGTACAATTTCTCCCACTGACACCCACGATGGGGCATTATTCCTCCCAATGACGGAGGACAATTTCTACCAAAGACACTAACAATTGGGCTCCTTGACATAAACAATAGGGCACAATTTCCCCCAAGGTCACCAACAATGGGGCACAATACCTCTCAATGACACCAATGATAGTGCACAAGGACACCAATAATGGAGCTCAATGACCCCAATGATGGGGGACAATTCCTCTCAATGATAACAATGACAGAGCACTATTTCTCCCAAGAACACCAATGATGGGGCACAATTTCTCCCAAGGACACTAACCATGGGGCCCAATGACATCAACAATGGGGCACAATTCCTCCCACTGACAACAACGATGGAGCATTATTGCTCCCAATGACAGAGCACAATTTCCCCCAAGGACACCAACAATGGGGCACAGTTTTTCCCAATGACATGGCACAATTTCTTCCAAGGACACTAACAATGGGGCGCAATGACATCAACAATGGGGCGCAATTCCTCCCACTGACGTCGGCAACTTTTCTACTCTCAATGGCCACAGTCCGGCCCCCCTAAAGTTTGAAGAACAGTAAACTGGCCCTTTGTTTAGAATGTTTGGAGACCCCCTGCTCATATAAAATAACAACGAATCAGCTATGGACAGGCTATATAGGAGAAACGGTTTTATCTGTTCAGCTTGAGAAAGCAGCCATCCAATTTTTGAGAAACTAGAACATGCTTTGCCCGCCCCTGAGGGGAATCGGGGTGCTGGGTTTAAACTTAGAGTGAGTGCTGAACTGCAACTCAGAGGGTAAAGCTTGAATAGACGACAAGCCAGTGGAGCAGTTCCAAGTGGAGATCCTCACTAAGAACTGCAGCTACTGGTAAGATAAGCAGCAGTTGCTGTGAATTTCCATCTTTCGGCGCATTTGTGGTCACATGACCTCGGTTCACGTGTGTTTGCGGCGCACTGCAATGCAGGTGGGTTGCTCTAAGGCCATTGGGGTGGAGTTTGGAATAAATGGCACCACCGTTCAGCAGTGTGCGCGTTGCCGCAATCCAGAAGTCTAAATGAGACCTTGATATTGATCATAATTAATTTCCCTAAAATATGGCGTGTTTGTTGTGCAGGTAACGGGTCAATGCAGTCAGCTGACCTGCGCATTAGACGGCAACACTCATCGGACAGCGTCTCCAGTGTGAACAGCGCCACGAGCCACTCCAGCGTGGGAAGCAACGTGGACAGCGATTCTAAGAAGAAAAAGAATCGGAAGAATTGGGTAAGAGTACACACCGACCGGCAGGGAAACCAAGGGGCCCCTGTTATGAGGGATATACAGTAATGTAAAAAAAAAACACCATTTACTGGTCAGCTTTTTTCTTTTTTTTTTTTTTATAAAGGGGAATGCTAACGTATCGCTTAAAGTATTTTTCTACTGTAACTTATTTTCATTGTTCCATATTTTCATTACGGTATTTCATGTAGATTCTCTCTCTAGCTATCTGTATGTCAAACAGTACAATTAACATCTGAGCTGCTGAGATAAAATGCATTACAGGATAAGTGACAAAGAAAGCAATCTGAGCTGACTTTTAGGTGACCATTTATCACATCAGATGTTCCCAATTTTTTGCCATTTTTGACCTCCTAGGCAGCCATAAGTAGCTGCTCCTTGCAAGCGAAAGGATCATCATACATCCTTACATCTGATGTTTATACCCCGCCCTCCACCCTCCCTTACATCACAGTGCACCCCCCTTACTTTGCGATTCTGCCAGGAAGACGCTGGGGACTGAGCTAGGAAAGCAGAAAGTGCAGGGTCTGGAGGAGGGCTGGATTCAGCTACTGAATGCAGAGACTAGGGGAAGCAGGGACGAGGGGGTGCTGCAGCTGCACATAGAGGTGCAGGATCTGTAGGAGGAGTAATGTCCTCTCTGCTGCAGACTGCTGACCCGGGGGAACAAATATGAGCCTCTCCCTGGCTGCATAAAGAAGGGCAGGATCTGTAGGAGGAGTTCTGTCCTCCTCCCTGCTGCAGACTGCTGAGCCGGGGGAGCAAATATGAGCATCTCCGTGGCTGCACAAAAAAGAGCAGGATCTGTAGGAGTAGTTCTGTCGTCCTCTCTGCTGCTGACTGCTGAGACAAGGTGGGGGGCAGGGGCGGAGATGATGAGGGGTGCCTCGGCTGCAGGAGAGGTGCGAGGTCCACATCAAATGGCCTTGTGGGCTGGATTCGGCCCTCGGGCCTTGTGTTTGACATATGTGTTGTACAGTCTCTGCTTATCTGCCCCCCCTCCCCCACGTTAAAGCTTTGTTCTCTATTCAGCACTCGCTCATAAGTCCAGTTTTACAGATCTGGACTTATTCCACGTAGCAGGGCATGCTGGGATTTTTAGTCTGCCAGTAGATCCCCCAACTGCTCATTGAGTTTAGTCTTGTGCTTGGAAATGCTACATTGAACCTTCTATAATTTCCTGTGCAAGGCAAAGGGGCCTGACAGGGGCCCGTTGTACACTTATTGGCCTTCCAGTTGGTGAGTGGGTTGGTGTCTGTCTCTTGGTTGAGCTGAAAGAAAGTAACAAAGTTCTTAGTCACATCTTTTACTAATGTATGGTCCTGGTGGAGGTCTTCGTTAGGTCACCAAGAGGAGGATCTGGGTTGAGGGTCCAATAGGGCCATGAAGAGATGGAAAGGGAAGGCAAAGGGGCCTCGCCGGTGTCCATTGTACATTTATTGGCCTACCAGTTGGTGGGTGGGTTGGTGTCTATCTCTTGGTTGAGCTGAAAGTAACAAAGTTCTTAGTCACATCTTTTACTAATGTATAGTCCTGGTGGAGGTCTTCGTTAGGTCACCAAGAGGAGGATCTGGGTTGGGGGTCCAATAGGGCCATAGAGAGATGAATGAGGGTATGGTCTGAGAGAATTGTTACCAATGGAGGCATCCTTGACCATAAGAAGATCCCTATATAAAATAAAGTAGTAGTCAAACCTAGAGTAGCTTTGATTTGCCAACGAGAAGACAGAAAAGTCTCTGCCATGGGTTTCATGCATGTTGATCCTAAATAGGCCCAAAGCCTTCCTGTAGTGCATTTATAATCTTACCCAGCAGCCTTTACTCATTAGCGCTCATGTTTGTCCTTTTTTGTGGCCCGCAGAAGTTATTTATGTTGTCTGTTAAACTTTTTTTTTTTGTTCTTTTTTTTTTTCTCCTTCCTTTTCTTCTGTTCCATTTTTGCTTTCGTGTCCTGATCAAGGTGAATGAGGTAAGAGCCGCACGCTTTCATCATCCATCTTGTGTCATCCATAGTGTCTTTTTTTTTTTCCGTCATCATCATCATCATTGTCTGCTCGTGACTTCTTCCACCTGTTCACCATTTTCTCGAAATTCACATCACAGGACTCTTCATCATCGAGTGTCTTTGTCAGCCATATTGTTATCCGAGGTTCCTCACAGTGCTTGTCTTTCCTTCCAGCTGAGAAGCTCCTTCAAGCAAGCCTTTGGTAAAAAGAAGTCCCCCAAATCGGCGTCCTCTCACTCAGATATCGAGGAGATGACGGACTCCTCCCTCCCTTCCTCGCCAAAGTTACCTCACAATGGCTCCGTGATGTCCACGCCGCTCATGCGGTCCTCCCACTCCAATTCTATGTAAGTCATAGCACCTTGTGAACCTTCAACCTACGATGACTATTGTTTGGTGTGTTTCTGTGTGTCATGACATCAGCAAGATGGCCGACTTGTACAGCGGGCAAAGATTCTGTAGAACGCAACGAAAAAAATGTATTAGTAAGACCCCTTTCACACTGGAAGCGTTTTTCAGGCGATATAGCGTTAAAAATAGCGCCTGAAAAATGCCTTCCCTGTAGCTCCAGTGTGAAAGCCTGAGTGCTTTCACACTGGGGCGCTGCGCTGGCAGGACGTTAAAAAAAGTTCTGCAAGCAGCATCTTTGGGGCGCTGGAAGAGTGGTGTATATTCCTCTCCTAAACCCCCCCTGCCCATTGAAATGAATGGGCACTGCTGCCGAAGTGCCTGCAAAGCGCTTTGGCAGCGACGCGTTTAGGGTGCATTTAACCCTTTCCTCAGCCACTAGTGGGGGTTAAACTGGCCCTCTAGCGGTCGCATACGAGGGTAAAGCGCTGCTAAAAGTAGCGGTGCTTTACCGCTAACGCAGCTCAGTGTGAAAGGGCTTAAAGGTTATCATTTTTTTCCCCAGAGTTATGTAGCGCCAACATATTCCGTAGTGCTTTGCAGGATACATGTTGACCAGTACCTTTTGCTGCTTATAAACAAATCTCCCGTCTACCATCACACAGTCTTTGTGGATGATCTAAGGTTGACACCTTTGCCAGGGACATGTGTTTAACTCTCTAGTGTCCATTTTACAGGATTCCATAGCCCTAAACACCTGTCACTACTATGCAATTACACAGGGCTTGACAAATTTGCTTTGAATCTAGCAGCCAGCTAAAGAAAATTTAGAAGCCATGTACGTGGCGATATGTAACATGTGTATCGCAATCAACGTTTTCATGCTTAGGTGCCACAATGCATGCTTTTGCACATGCGTATATGTGGGGGTGGGGGGCATAATCCCCTATGTGATGATTTTTTTGGTGACAGGTTCTCTTTAATGAGACATGCAGGGTCTAAAAACCCCCCAATGTCTCCACTGAATGCAATGCAATGCAAATCGCACTGCATTACATTGACAGTTTCCCCGGCCAGGAAACAAAGGGGACCCGGAAATGAGGTGTATGACAGGAACAAGATGGGGAGGAGATCAGACCTGTGTCCTCAATCCCCTCTACCCTGCGGCGCCCACTATGCTGGTCCCACAGATGAGCAAGTGGAGCCCGGGCTACATAGCGGGGGGGGGGGGGGGGTACTATACACGCACGTGCGGAAGCAATCAATTGGCAGCCGAGCCGTCCAAATTTTTTCACAAGTGATCCCTGCTGCTTACCAGTACCACGGCTAAATGTTGAAAAAACTGACCTGCTCGGGCGTCGGGCGATACAAATTGTGCATCCCTGCAACAGTGAATGGGCTGACAAAAGCCCACGTGCCAGGATGCAATTTCTAGTCGCCATGGGGACCTGGCACCAGGGGTTTGTTGAGCTCTGGTATTACATAATGTTATCTCTACAGTTGACAATGATAGTGCCTCGGGAGGGAGTGCCATCCTGTTCTCTTGGGTTGCACATACACATGTACCCTCAGCTCACCTATCATCTCTTGGGTTGTACATGTACTCTCTGCTGTCACCTATTATCTCTTGGGTTGCACATGTACTCTTTGCTGTCACCTATCATCTCTTGGGTTGCACATGTACTCTCTGCTGTCACCTATCATCTCTTGGGTTGTACATGTACTTTCTGCTGTCACCTATCATCTCTTGGGTTGCACATGTACTCTCTGCTGTCACCTATCATCTCTTGGGCTGCACATGTACTCTCTGCTGTCACCTATCATCTCTTGGGTTGTACATGTACTCTCTGCTGTCACCTATCATCTCTTGGGTTGTACATGTACTCTCTGCTGTCACCTATCATCTCTTGGGTTGCACATGTACTTTCTGCTGTCACCTATCATCTCTTGGGTTGCACATGTATGCTCTGCTGTCACCTATCATCTCTTGGGTTGCACATGTACACTCTGCTGTCACCTATCATCTCTTGGGTTGCACATGTACGTTCTGCTGTCACCTATCATCTCTTGGGTTGCACATGTACTCTCTGCTGTCACCTATCATCTCTTGGGCTGCACATGTACTCTCTGCTGTCACCTATGATCTCTTGGGTTGTACATGTACTCACCTATCATCTCTTGGGTTGCACATGTACGTTCTGCTGTCACCTATCATCTCTTGGGTTGCACATGTACTCTCTGCTGTCACCTATCATCTCTTGGGCTGCACATGTACTCTCTGCTGTCACCTATCATCTCTTGGGTTGTACATGTACTCTCTGCTGTCACCTATCATCTCTTGGGTTGTACATGTACTCTCTGCTGTCACCTATCATCTCTTGGGTTGCACATGTACTTTCTGCTGTCACCTATCATCTCTTGGGTTGCACATGTACACTCTGCTGTCACCTATCATCTCTTGGGTTGCACATGTACACTCTGCTGTCACCTATCATCTCTTGGGTTGCACATGTACACTCTGCTGTCACCTATCATCTCTTGGGTTGCACATGTACGTTCTGCTGTCACCTATCATCTCTTGGGTTGATGATCATCTCTTGGGTTGCACATGTATGCTCTGCTGTCACCTATCATCTCTTGGGTTGTACATGTACTCTCTGCTGTCACCTATCATCTCTTGGGTTGCACATGTACTTTCTGCTGTCACCTATCATCTCTTGGGTTGCACATGTATGCTCTGCTGTCACCTATCATCTCTTGGGTTGCACATGTACACTCTGCTGTCACCTATCATCTCTTGGGTTGCACATGTACTTTCTGCTGTCACCTATCATCTCTTGGGTTGCACATGTATGCTCTGCTGTCACCTATCATCTCTTGGGTTGCACATGTACACTCTGCTGTCACCTATCATCTCTTGGGTTGCACATGTACTTTCTGCTGTCACCTATCATCTCTTGGGTTGCACATGTACTCTCTGCTGTCACCTATCATCTCTTGGGTTGTACATGTACTCTCTGCTGTCACCTATCATCTCTTGGGTTGCACATGTACTCTCTGCTGTCACCTATCATCTCTTGGGTTGCACATGTACTCTCTGCTGTCACCTATCATCTCTTGGGTTGTACATGTACTCTCTGCTGTCACCTATCATCTCTTGGGTTGCACATGTACTTTCTGCTGTCACCTATCATCTCTTGGGTTGCACATGTATGCTCTGCTGTCACCTATCATCTCTTGGGTTGCACATGTACACTCTGCTGTCACCTATCATCTCTTGGGTTGCACATGTACGTTCTGCTGTCACCTATCATCTCTTGGGTTGCACATGTACTCTCTGCTGTCACCTATCATCTCTTGGGCTGCACATGTACTCTCTGCTGTCACCTATCATCTCTTGGGTTGTACATGTACTCTCTGCTGTCACCTATCATCTCTTGGGTTGTACATGTACTCTCTGCTGTCACCTATCATCTCTTGGGTTGCACATGTACTTTCTGCTGTCACCTATCATCTCTTGGGTTGCACATGTATGCTCTGCTGTCACCTATCATCTCTTGGGTTGCACATGTACACTCTGCTGTCACCTATCATCTCTTGGGTTGCACATGTACGTTCTGCTGTCACCTATCATCTCTTGGGTTGATGATCATCTCTTGGGTTGCACATGTATGCTCTGCTGTCACCTATCATCTCTTGGGTTGCACATGTACACTCTGCTGTCACCTATCATCTCTTGGGTTGCACATGTACGTTCTGCTGTCACCTATCATCTCTTGGGTTGCACATGTACGTTCTGCTGTCACCTATCATCTCTTGGGTTGTACATGTACTCTCTGCTGTCACCTATCATCTCTTGGGTTGCACATGTACTTTCTGCTGTCACCTATCATCTCTTGGGTTGCACATGTATGCTCTGCTGTCACCTATCATCTCTTGGGTTGCACATGTACACTCTGCTGTCACCTATCATCTCTTGGGTTGCACATGTACTTTCTGCTGTCACCTATCATCTCTTGGGTTGCACATGTATGCTCTGCTGTCACCTATCATCTCTTGGGTTGCACATGTACACTCTGCTGTCACCTATCATCTCTTGGGTTGCACATGTACTTTCTGCTGTCACCTATCATCTCTTGGGTTGCACATGTACTCTCTGCTGTCACCTATCATCTCTTGGGTTGTACATGTACTCTCTGCTGTCACCTATCATCTCTTGGGTTGCACATGTACTCTCTGCTGTCAGCTATGATGAGTTCAGTGGCTGCAACATGGGGAGAGTACACACTGTGCATGTGCAGCCCAAAAGCAAAGGACGGTGGTCCCTCACAAGGCACTAGGGGGCGCTGGTCCCAACGGCTGCCCTGTCGCTACAGTAACTCAGGACGGAGCCATTGCTGCCTGCAATAGATTTTAAGAAGCTTCTTCTAAATGGTGGTTATGGGCTTCACTGTTTAAGCAGAAAGGGAGGCCTTCTGATAGGTGGATTTAGCACGCTATACTGCTATAGACATATGGGACATCACAGGGTGCTTTTGTGAAGCTAAACTTACACGTTAACGTAAATTACTTTGCACCAAGTTCACTATTGTCACCATTTATATGTATTACTCATATCCCCTCCTCCCTTAGTCTCCTCAAGAGATTCAGTTCAACAGCTAGGCTTAGTTTACATTCAGCCTGTTCATTCTGAGTTTATCTTTCTTGAGCAGATCTCTGCATACATTTGTAAAAAAAAAAAAAAAAAGAAAAAGGCAACCTCAGCAGTCTTTTTGGAACTACTACTCCTGTGAAGCATTGCAAGACTCTGACAGCCACAGGCATGACTCCTGGAGGCAGAGGCATGATGGGATTTGTAGTTTCAACACAACTGGAGTGCCGAGGTTGCCCATCTGTGCTGTAAAAAGGTAGATTTAAGTGCCCGTCTAAATCTCCCTATACTTTCAGATCACGCCTCAGAGGCTACCCCATTTTTTGCAGACAAACGCGCCGCAATGTGTTGTGGGGCATTTGCGGCGCTTCCCCATTTGCTGGAGCCTGTAGCGCTACATGTCGGGGTAAACTTTGCCGTCACTGTGACCCGACATGTAAACACCCCTGTCCGCTGCCTATTGTAAGCTTAGAAAAGTAGAGCCAAAGCTTGTTTGGCTGTACATCTGTGGATCACAGGGGGGAAAGTTCGTTCTGCACTCCTGTGACCTGTTTTCAGCAGACGGCGGGCTGATCCCACTGTCAGCTGATGTCACAGAGGCGGTCTGGGCTTCGGGGAAAGATCACATGCCCGGACCGCCACCGATGAGTGCCTGAGCTGGCCGCTACTGCCCCCCTCCACAGCCCAGTGAGCGAGGGGGGGGGGACGGACAGTGCAGAGAGCGATTGGCGGTGTTTGAGCCAGCGGGGAGGGGGGGGGGGGCAGATGCTGCATCCACCTAGGGAAATATGAACCTGCTAAAGAAAAAGTCCATACTTCTCCTGTAAAGGTGAGGGGCAGTTGACGGACGGGTGGCAATCACCTGGCTTAACCACACATTTTTGCTGCTTCCCCAACTGCAAGTCTAAATGAACCCTAAAGAATATCTGTGAGCATTATATGAAAATCACACATTACATTTTATATGCTCATCCTGCCACAACCCCAGAAAGACTGAACCCAAAGCCCCCACCATACTCCCCCCCCCCTTCCCTCCTCCGAGATGACATATTGTTTCCATCTCTATAGCTTTTACAATCCGTTAATGATGATATATGCCTTAATTGGTCAATTAGACGTTAATTAAAGGAATCCACACAGCTCTGTCCGGACAGGCAGCCTTGATCAACCAGTTTCAGCGGCTGCCACATAAGAGGAAATGTTCATACAATAAAAAAGAATCGTAAAATCTTTATGGGCACATCCTGTGCTCTGTGTCGCGCTCCAAGTCATGTATTAGAATTGTCTGATCTGTGGATCCCTTTCAAGTCTGAAAATCCTATTTTAACCGTCATGAAATGTCAGTAATTGCTATAAGCTATAATTTATTCAGGGAAGCCTATCCCACACCCACATAACTGTCCCTGAGCCACCCCCATCAAATCATTCTTTGCAGCTATTACCTTTTGTACCACCACCCCCTCCCTTTTAGAATGTAAGCTCTACGAGCAGGGCCCTCCTGTACCTTTTGTATTGTACTGTAATTGTGTTGTCCCCCTTATACATTGTAAAGCGCTGAGTAAACTGTTGGCGCTATATAAATCTCGTATAATAATAATAATAAGCTGAAATCCGGCCTTCCCTTTCAGTCTTGCACAGTTGTAGCGGCTCCTCTCCTGGACTGAAATGGCTTCCTCTGATTTCACTGCACACTGTGAGCTTCTCACAATGTGCATTAGGAACTGCAGCAAGTCAGATAGAGCCCCGCCTCTTTTCCTGGCTGGAGAATGCCCAGCATCATCTTCAGTGGTGGCTGGTAGTTTTTTGTTTGGGGGAGGACGCAAACAAAACCGCCCCCCCCCCCACCACCCCATCGCACTTTAAACCCCTCCATTCCCCCACCCCCAGTCCACCCCACCGGCACTTACCCCATCTAGGCGGCGGGTACAGGTGAAGATCGGGCATCCGAGGAGCAGCGGGGATCGGGGCACCATGCAGCGGCAAAGATCGGGCATCCGAGAAGCGGCAGGGATCGGCGCACCAGGCAGCGGTGGGGATCGGGCATCCAGGCAACGGCCAGCGGCTCTTCTCCTCCTCGCATCCGCTGTGCGTCTCCTCCCCTCCTCCTAGTCGTCCAAAAGGAGCGCCTGACCTTTTTAGCCAATCGGGTGATGGGTATCAGACCCGCTTCCCGAGATCAAACATCAAAACAAGAAAAAAAACAAAACAACACAAACCGCTTCCATATTTGCGCTCATAACTAGAAATGCACCGATACCATTTTTTTTACTACGAGTACCGATACTTTTTTTTTTAAGTACTCGGTGATACCAATTACCGATACCTACCGCAACTGTTTTGTTTTCATTTCAGCTGTCAGCAATGGTACAAAGCATTGAAAAGTTATTTACAAATGAAATAAAAAGATTTTTTTAATTTTGTACTTTTTCAATCTGAAATGTTCAAATATATGTTAATATATATGTGTAAAAAAATATTCACTAACAAAGCAAACAAAAAAAAGTTTTAATTGTTTATCGTTTATAAAATAGACGTGAACAAAAAGAAAAAAATAGGGAAAATAATTAAATGGAGGAGAATAGGGAGTTAATTAAGGCTGATTAGAGTAAATTAAGAGTTTATAAGGGGTTAAACAGAGGAACATTTGTTCTTCCCTTTGAGCTGCAGATGAAGAAACAGAAAGATACCAAAAGAAACAATGTTTCTTTTTATTATAGTGTTTCAGGCTGAGCAATGTTGTTAATAAACAATGCCGGTGTTCTGCCGAGAAAGTTCCCCTCGGCGGATAAGGACCCCCCTCTACTGTGCAGGCGCAGCACTTACGCAGTAGGAGCCGGCGGAAATAGCCGAAGCCGAATAGAATAGAAATCGGCTGTACACGGCGCCTGTAAGAGGGCTTCGCTCGCCACACTTCGGGCACGGCCTCGCTTCGCTCGGCACTTTTTTATTCTCCCTCTAGGTCCACTTGGATGGTGGGGCTTGAATCTGGACCCAGGGCGCAGGCACCGTGTACAGCTGACTGAAGGTTTTGAGCTTCGGCTATTTTCGGCGGCTCCTTAGTCGTTCGTACTGCGCAAGCGCTGCGCCTGCGCAGTACAGGGGCGTCCTTATCTGCCGAGGGAACTTTCTCGGCAAGACAACGGCTGCTTTTTTTTTTTTAGACAGCTCCGATTACCAGACTTCTTTAACACTTCAGCTGTCAACAGGGGAGACCCACTGACAGCTTAAAGAACCGAGCCTGAAAGTATCGGTTTCAGGTATCGGTGCATTTGCAAATACTCTGTTTCGGCACCGGTACCGATACTAGTATCGGTCCAACCCTACTCATAAGTCATGTTTTAAAGCTGAATGACAGTGAGCATTAAGATATAATTTTCCCTCCTTTCGTATGACCTGGTCCCACAAAGTCACTCCTCTTCGTCCATAGTAGGGATGCAGCCTCTATGATGTCACCACGTACAATGCAGGGCCAGTGGTCCTGCCTTGTATATGAGGATGTCAAGGGCTTGTTGACCGGGGGGGCCAGTTGTCAGGGAATCCTCCTGGATGACCAGAGGATGGTATGCGAGGTACTTCAGTGACTGATTTACCCTTTTTTGTCCCCTTCTAGCCTTTCTGAGTGCACGGATAGCGAAGCAGACAGCGTCTTACAACTGCGCAACGAGCTGCGTGACAAGGAGATGAAACTGACCGACATAAGACTGGAGGCTCTGAGCTCAGCACATCAGCTGGATATACTGCGGGAGGCCATGAACAGGATGCAGGTAATGCACCGCCGTGGTATTCACCAGATTACATTTGTGCCTCACTGAACGTCTTCATATATTGCCTGTCATTGCTCCTGATTTATCGTTCCAATTGGCTGGGCCTCTTGTGTGTGCTCTAATTATTATCCCTTTTCCAGACTGAGATTGAGAAGCTGAAAGCTGAAAACGATCATCTGAAGGCAGAGAATCATGGGAAATGCAGCAGAACGCCATCCCAGATCTCCATCTCTTCCTCCCCAAGACAGTCCATGGGCTTCACACAGCCGGGGATGACGATGACGGAATCCTCCAGCCTGGGTGAGTAGAGGAGTCACTGCTATAACCTATATATATACACTCACCGGCCAGTTTATTAGGTACGCCTGTTCAATTGCTTGGTAACACAAGTTGCTAATCAGCCAATCACGTGACAGCGACTCAATGCATTTAGACATCTAGATGTGATGAAGACGACTCGCTGAAGTTCAAACCAGAATGCCAAGCGAGGTACTACCCGACTTGCAGTCCCCAGCCCCCCCCCCCCCCCACCCCCGTTTTACTTACCTGAGCCCCAAATTTCCATCGTTGCGTCCCCCCGGTCCCTCTCTTGGTTGGATCGATTGATAGCAGTGCAGCCATTGGCTCCCACTGCTGTTAATCAAATCCAATGACCAGGGGGGCGGGGCCTCTATGGACGCCAAATGCTGGACTTGGGAGCGTGCCCGCAAGGTAACCCCCTCGGGAGAGCGCTTCTAATGCGGGGAGGAGCCGCAAGAGCCGCCGAGGGACCCCAGAACGAGCTGCACAGTGGAGTGGAGGTAAGTATGAAATATTTGTTACTAAAATAAAAAACGATCCTTTAGTATCACTTTAACAACCAGCTATTGTTAAAGACGGTGGCTGCCGGCTCCAATAATTCGCATCTGAACCGTATCTAAATCGCAGCTGAACCGCTGAACAGCTGCTTTGGAAATTCGCAGTGAAAACGGAGGGGAAATTTGCATCGGACTTGCGTGAACTTGGCCTTAAAAAACATGTTAAGGGTTCTTTAGGACCCCCTTCATCAAGGCTTTACATAAATTGTTGGGCAAAATAAATCTGGACTAAAGAAAGCAAAGTCTGGATGTGATTTGAAGGAGTGCAAAAGTTTGCTCCAGTTGCTGAAAGGGGGCCCCTTTAAAATTTTGACATGGGGGCACCATGATTGGTAGTTACACCCCCTGTTCCTAACAAATCCCCTTTTGCCCTTTCAGACATGCTGCTGGAGGATTCTGCCGATGGCACCCTGCGCAAGGAGAGCCGCCATGTCAAGATTGTGGTCAGCCTCTTGGAGGAGGTGAAATGGAGAGAGGTGGGTGTGCTGAGCTGATGACTGTTGTTTTGTTAACATAAATGATGTTGAAGCAATGTATGTGGGGGACAGATAAGAGATGAAGGGGGACTCTGAAGCATAATACGTCATAATGGAAAGAAAGGAAAGTGACCCAGGGAGAGGAAACGAGAAGCAGTAATACAAACAGGGCAGACTACATTGTTTCTGGGCATTTTTGTTTTTCTATTTAAGTTTTTAAACTGATGTATTATATACTGTATTTATTGGCGTATAACACTCACTTTTTTACCATGAAAATCGGGTGCAAATTGCGTGTGCGTGTTATACGCCAATACTTCAATTTTAGCTGCCTCGGAGGGGACAAGGAGGGGGGCCGGACGAGCTCTGTCAGATTACATACAGCGAGAATCTCCTGTTTACTTGGCTGCCTCTGTAATAGGAAGTCCCGTCTCCTGGGCCGCCATTGGACCACTGTTCTGTCTATCATAGGAGATTCTCTTTGTATGTAATCTGTTGGCGCTCGTCCCGCCCGCTCCCTGTCCCCTCTAGGCTGCAGGTGGACGTCAATCAGGCTGCACTGATGGCAATGGTGAGGCTGCTGCATTGAAGGCAATCGTGAGGCTGGATTGATGAGGCTGCAGATGGGCACTGACTCTTATTTTGCTACAAAGTTCCTTATTTAAAATTTTAGTTTTTTTCCTGAAACTTCCCTCTTAAAATGAATGTGCGTGTTATACGCCTGTGCGTGTTATACGCTGATAAATACGGTACATAGTTAGTCAGGTTAAAAAAAAAAACACAAATACATCTAGTTCAACCAATAAAAAGGGAAAAAAAGACCACAGCAGAGACATTGGGTTTGATTTACTAAAGGCAAATAGGCTGTTCGCTTTACAAAGTGAATTCACCAAGAATACCCAATCACATTGTTATATAGTGTGGTTTAAAAAAAGACAAAGTCCATCTAGCTCAACCAATAAAAGGGGGGGGGGATACAAGAACATCAAAAAAAAAGTAATATATTTGTTTGCACATGATTGGGAGATGGAAGTCAATCCATGATTGGGAGATGGAAAGTCAATCCATGATTGGGAGATGGAAGCTTCAATTAGGTCACTTAGCTAAGCTAAGGGAAAATCCCCCCTGCCTTTAGAGCCCTTTCACACTGACAGCGCGGCCGCATTTTAGCGGCGTTTTACCATCATTTTGGAGGCACTTTTCGGCCGCTAGCAGGGAGCTTTTAACCCCCACTAGCGGCCGAATAAAGGGTTAAAAGTGTCGGCAAAGCGCCGCTGCAAAGGCACTTTGGCGCCGATGCCCATTGATTTCAATGGGCAGGAGCGCCCCAAAAAGGTGCTGCTTGCAGGACTTTTTTTTTTACGTCCTGCCAGAGCAGCGCCCCAGTGTGAAAGCACTCAGCTTTCACACTGGGACTGCAGATGAGGCGTTTTTCAGGGGCTTCACAGGCGCTATTTTTAGCACTAAAGCGCCTGAAAAATGCCTCCAGTGTGAAAGGGGTCTTATTAAATCAACCCCTATCTGCTTTCATGCCCTCTCTAACTGAAACTTTGAACCACACATGGCCTGAACATGGCAGGAGGGGAAGCGAGGAAACGCAGCCCCGAAAACCTGAAAAAGTTATTTAGTGCTCCACCTACTGGCTAAAAGTGAGCATCTACTCTATATGATGTAACCCAGAAACCCAAAAGAAAATATATGCAAAACTACTACATATTGGAGTTGATTTACTAAAACTGGAGAGTGCAAAATCTGGTGCAGCTGTGCATGGGAACCAATCAGCTCATAACTTCAGCTTGTTCAATTAAATCGATTGTATACCCGCAAATTTTTTTTTAAATTTTTTTTACCCCTGCACTGCATACTAGCTCATTATGAAATACTTACCTTAGAACGAGGCGTCGGTATCTTACCTGGTCCACGCCGAGGGAGCTGTCATGTTGCCTCGGCGTGTCTTCCGGGTATCGCGGTTCCAGCGCTGTCAGTGGCTGGAGCCGCGATGTCATCACTCCCGCGCATGCGCGCGCGAGATTTCTTACCCGGCAAGGTCCGGCAGTTGCCGGGCCTTCAGCCGACAATCCCCTGTGCGCATGCGCCGCTGCAGTCAGCGGCTCATAGCAAGGGGAATATCTCCTAAACCGTACAGGTTTAGGAGATATTTTTTTTACCTACAGGTAAGCCTTATTATAGGATTACCTGTAGGTAAAAGTTACAAAAAAGACTATAAAACCACTTTAAGCTTTTACAAGAAAAAACAAAACTGGAAGCTGGTTCCTATGCAGAGCTGCACCCGATTTTGCACTCTTCAGTTTTAAATCAACCCCATGCTCTTTACAGGTTATTCTAGACCAGGGGTAGGCAACCTGGGGTCCTCCAGCTGTTGTGGAACTACATTTCCCGTGAGGCATGGCAAGGCTGTTAGTTACAATTACTGCCAGAGGCATAATGGGACTTGTATTTCTGCAACAGCTGGAGGGCCCCCCAGGTTGCCTACCCCTGCTCTAGACCCTCAAAGCTGGAAACCACAGAAGGGACACTAGACCAAGGGCCAGAACCAGTCCCCCTTTATCGGGGGCTTAGGGTTCAGACAATACAACTGGGTGGGCTCAGGGAGTGGTGCTCTGCACCCTGAGTTCACCCTTATTTTTAAGCCAATTAGAGCCTCCACTAATCATGTGCTTATAAAGAAAAAAGTCCATTGAAATCCATATATAGATTAGGGGCCGGGCTCATGGGTTAGGGGGGCGGTGCCCCTGCGCCCCTTATGGACGAGCCGCCACTGACTAGAATGGTCTCTAAAATCAGGCTTTTGTATAATATTCTGTGAGATTTGTGAATACTGAAACAGCTAGTAGCTAACAGTGCCAGTGGTAGGAAGTTATAAGTCCGCTTGGGTGTCTTTTTTGGAATTGAGGTTGTTATAAACAACTGAGAGTGCACTATAATGAAAAGGAAAGGTAGTACAGGATATAAAATGCCCCCCGGCCCTCACCTTGTTTGAGCAATAATAAAAGTAATGTAATTCTATGGTTCTTTGTATATCTCACATATCTTCTACTTCTATCTTGTAACTCTATCTTGTACTTCTTCTCCAGGATTGCCGACCTCGCATATTTCTTATTGGCTGTATTGGTGTCGGTGGCAAAACCAAATGGGATGTCCTGGATGGGGTTGTACGCCGGTTATTTAAGGTAGAATATTATCACTTATAAGACCTTTAAAGTGTTGTGTTCACTGTTGATTTTGTGTAAAGGGTCTTTGAAAAAAAGTTCAAATATGTAAGGAGCAATAAGGGTGCCACATTAATGGTCAAAGAGTCCAAAATTGTATTTTATTGGAAAAACAATAGAATAAGAAAACCAGCTCTTTTTGGGGGTTCAGACACTCTCCCCTTCACCAGGTCATAGGATAAATCTATTGTAGCTTGACTACATTAGATTGTAATAATAGTAATATGTTTATAGTAAAACCTGTAAGCAGCTGCTTGTGCAATCTCCCCCGGGTGGGGAAGTGTCTGAACCCCGAAATCATGTTACTGATTCTACCGATTTATAATACTAAAATATTATTTTGGACTTTCTTTCTGGCCATTGGTGTGGCACCCTTACTAGTTTTTACATTAGGTTATGTTTTTATAGCTATCTGTGTCCCCGTTGGGGAAATTCACAGCCCCCCCCCCCTTGTTCTGGTGGCCATCCTCTCTGGAGTTTAAAGCGGAGGTCCACCCAAAAGTGGAAGCTCCACTTATCTGCCTCCTCCCCCTCCTCCTCCGGTGCCTCATTTGGCCGCAGCGAGATCCCCCAGAAGTCCCCCCCCCCCTCCTTCCCCCTCATGTGGCTTTGATTCCTCAATGTACACTACCGTTCAAAAGTTTGGGGTCACATTGAAATGTCCTTATTTTTGAAGGAAAAGCACTGTACTTTTAAATGAAGCTAACTTTAAACTAGTCCTAACTTTAAACAAATATACTCTATACATTGCTAATGTGGTAAATGACTATTCTAACTGCAAATGTCTAGTTTTTGGTACAATATCTACATAGGTGTATAGAGGCCCATTTCCAGCAACTATCACTCCAGTGTTCTAATGGTACAATGTGTTTGCTCATTGGCTCAGAAGGCTAATTGATGATTAGCAAACCCTTGTGCAATCATGTTCACACATCTAAAAACAGTCTAGCTCCTTCCAGAAGCTACAAAACTGACCTTCCTGTGAGCAGATTGAGTTTCTGGAGCATCACATTTGTGGGGTCAATTAAACGCTCAAAATGGCCAGAAAAAGAGAACTTTCATCTGAAACTCGACAGTCTATTCTTGTTCTTAGAAATGAAGGCTATTCCATGTGAGAAATTGCAAAGAAATTGAAGATTTCCTACAACGGTGTGTACTACTCCCTTCAGAGGACAGCACAAACAGGCTCTAACCAGAGTAGAAAAAGAAGTGGGAGGCCGCGTTGCACAACTAAGCAAGAAGATAAGCACATTAGAGTCTCTAGTTTGAGAAACAGACGCCTCACAGGTCCCCAACTGGCATCTTCATTAAATAGTACCCGCAAAACACCAGTGTCAACATCTACAGTGAAGAGGCGGCTGCGGGATTTTGGGCTTCAGGGCAGAGTGGCAAAGAAAAAGCCATATCTGAGACTGGCCAATAAAAGAAAAAGATTAAGATGGGCAAAAGAACACAGACATTGGACAGAGGAAGACTGGAAAAAAGTGTTGTGGATGGATGAATCCAAGTTTGAGGTGTTTGGATCACAAAGAAGAACGTTTGTGAGACGCAGAACAAATGAAAAGATGCTGGAAGAATGCCTGACGCCATCTGTTAAGCATGGTGGAGGTAATGTGGTGGTCTGGGGTTGCTTTGGTGCTGGTAAGGTGGGAGCTTTGTACAGGGTAAAAGGGATTCTGAATAAGGAAGGCTATCACTCCATTTTGCAACGCCATGCCATACCCAGTGGACAGCGCTTGATTGGAGCCAATTTCATCCTACAACAGGACAATGACCCTAAACACACCTCCAAATTGTGCAAGAACTATTTACAGCAGAAGCAGGCAGCTGGTATTCTATCGGTAATGGAGTGGCCAGCACAGTCACCAGATCTGAACCCCATTGAGCTGTTGTGGGAGCAGCTTGACCGTATGGTACGCCAGAAGTGCCCATCCAACCAATCCAACTTGTGGGAGCTGCTTCTAGAAGCGTGGGGTGCAATTTCTCCAGCTTACCTCAATAAATTAACAGCTAGAATGCCAAAGGTGTGCAATGCTGTAATTGCTGCAAAAGGAGGATTCTTTGATGAAAGCAAAGTTTGATGTAAAAACAATGTTATTTCAAATACAAATCATTATTTCTAACCTTGTCAATGTCTTGACTCTATTTTCTATTCATTTCACAATGTATGGTGGTGAATAAGTGTGACTTTTCATGGAAAACACAAAATTGTTTGGGTGACCCCAAACTTTTGAACGGTAGTGTATAAAGCCTAACCTGCGTGATGTTTCTTACAGGAGTACATTGTACATGTGGATCCAATCACACAGCTAGGACTCAATTCTGAGAGTGTAACCGGTTACAGCATTGGAGAAATCAAACGTACAAACACTGTGGGAACCCCGGAACTCCTTCCATGCGGGTATCTGGTGGGTGAAAATGACACCATCGCCCTCACATTAAAAGGTAAGTGATATTTTTGATTAATTGCTAAATCTTCCCATTCTTTTATTCCTTGTGCATGTCAAAAATGTTGGGAGAGTTTCGGTGATAAAAATGCCCAAACCCCCTGGTGCCCAACCTGTGGCCTTAGGCCCACATACAGGGCAGCACCTGCGCAAGGTAAACAAGGGGTTTGCCTTGGGCGGCATTTTTCAGCGCCGCCAGCCCGTCCCTCCCAGTCGACCACGCTATAGCTGAATGACGGCTACAGTCAGGTACAGACAGCTACAGGCGGTCTTCAAGTTCTGGGAGAGCATCTATTGACTGTGCTCTCCGCGGCACGCGCCCCGTGAAATCTGTGATCGCTGTGTCCTTCAGGAACAGCTGATCACAGATTGGGGTAAAGAGCCAATCACAGTGGCTCTTTACCTCGTGAATAGCTGTGTCTAATCACAGCTGATCACATTGTAAACACACTTGCCGTTTATTAGCATTCCTTTCCTCACGCTGTCAGCATAAGGAGAGGAGAGAGCTGGTAACCTACTAGTGTGAATAGGGACACCTGCACTGATCATCAGTGTCCTGATGATCAGTGCTGCCAATCAGTGTCGCTTATTAGTGCTGCCAATCAGTTCTACCAAACAATGTTTTTTCATCAGTGCTACCTATCAGTGTCCTTTAGTGCCAACTATTAGTGTCTTCTCATCAGTGCCACCTCATCCCTGCTGACCCTGTCCTATGTTCCGCTGACCCCATCCTCTGCTCCATTGACCACATATGTGGTACTTGGATGAATCGTGTCTCAGGGTCTGATGAGGAAGCCACAGCTGTACACTGTGAATGACTGCAGCTTCCTCATCAGACCCTGAGACAAGAATGGTATACTGTGGCTGGGGTGGGACAACCTTAGATGCGGGGGGGGGGGGAGGGGGGGCAGTGCCCGATTTTAGTCTTGTCTAAGGCAGCACAAAACCAAAATACACCACTGGCCACATGCAGCCCTTTAGTACCTTCAGACCCCAGTAGCCTGTATTGGGAATGAGAGCATTGATCTGTAATGTGGTAATAGAAATTATTTCTGCTAGTGTCATGTAATATGTCCCAAGTCTCTTGCAGCAGATCTACAACTAAGCCTGTAGCATGTCCGCAGTCTCCGACCTTCATTTCCTTTTCTAGCATTACATATACTGAATATCATGTGAAGCCCCTTAGTGTTGTCAAGGACCACATTTTAGGCTCCATATATCTCACAAGTTGACAACCACCACTCTAACCCACAAGATGGTGACCTGCATTGTTTGTGATAGACAGGTTCACCATAAAGGCCTAATCCAACTAAATCTTCAGTGTTAGGTGGTTGCCGGCAAGCTGAATCACATGGTGGCTTCTCATATCTTGGGGGGCCTCCAGGGGAAAGGCTACACAAACAGAATTCCCAGTTCTTCCAACAGCAATGGCCATCACAATGCAATATGATGATATCAGGCTTCTATAGCAGAGAAGAAATTACTTGATCCAGCTCTGACACGCCCCCTATTACAGGTTTATGGGAGGAGCTACAGATGTCATCTCAGATGTCTGCCAAACTGTCCAAAAAGCTTGCTTAGGCTTTGCCACTAACACAATGCAACGCTTTGCTATTAGAGGATAATGTTGTCTTCTGTTCTGTTTCAGGTCTCTCTGAGAACAGTTTGGACGCTCTGGTGTTTGAAACGCTGATTCCTCGCCCAATATTACAGCGATACGTCTCACTGCTAACAGAACATCGAAGGATTATCCTGTCCGGTCCTAGTGGGACGGGTAAAACCTACTTGGCTAACCGGCTGTCTGAGCACATGGTGCTGCGCGAGGGGCGAGAAATAAGCGATGGCATCATTGCTACTTTTAATGTGGATCATAAGTCCAGCAAGGTAAGGATTCCTCACTGTTGTTTCTGTCCTATAGGAAGCTGCAAACCATGATTACCATTGTGCAGACTTATCGAGTATGATAAGGATTTGTGAAGTGTAGTTATTCCCAGCAACCAATCAGTAATTACTTTTCACTGATACCCTGTTTCCCCGAAAATAAGACCTAGCGTGAAAATAAGACCTACAAGGACTTTAACTAGGGCTTATTTGGGGGGGGGGGTAGGGCTTATATTGCAGCCATCACCGACAATCACGCTAGGTCTTATTTTCGGGAAAACAGGGTAGCGCCTGTGCGCACATAAGGCTTTAGGTTCATTTTCAGTACCGTGTAAATTTAGTGTCTGGCCTATGTGTCCCTAACACTAAAGTGATGCCCAATACTTCACCCTTTTTTTACTTTAACCCTTAAAGGATAAGTTCACCTTTCACCATGTTACATGTTCCACCTGTTTTTAGGGTGGAACATGCAACATATTCCAGCACCTGCCACCCCCCCCCCCCCCCCCCACACTTCTCCCCGCACCCACTGTCACTATTTGAAAAAAGCGCAGCCATGTGGGGCTCCGCCCACACAGCTGCGTCATTCCATCACAGTTTCCAGTGAATTAATGCTAACAAATACCGTCACTCATTGCAGCTGACGGCTTATAGCTTTCAGTGAGTTGTGCGGGCGTTGGTGAGCGCTCTCGTCGTTCATTGAGTCTCCCAGGTAACTGCCTGCATGTAGGAGGTACGAGCAGGCGCTATGCTGAGAGTCTGCAGGACCTGGACATTATACCCGTGTTCTGCTGATTGTGGGGGCAATGCTCTGCAGGCTCCTTGGAAAAAAATAAAATGCACATTTTTTTTTACCTACAGTATCTAACAAAAGTGAGTACACCCCTCACATTTTTGTAAATATTTCCTTCTATCTTTTCATGTGACAACACTGAAGAAATGACACTTTGCTACAATGTAAAGTAGTGAGTGTACATCTTGTATAACAGTGTAAATTTGCTGTCCCCTCAAAATAACTCAACACACAGCCATTAATGTCTAAACCGCTGGCAACAAAAGTGAGTACACCCTTAAGTGAAAATGTCCAAATTGAGCCCAAAGTGTCAATATTTTGTGTGGCCACCATTATTTTCCAGCACTGCCTTAACCCTCTTGGGCATGCAGGTCACCAGAGCTTCACAGGTTGTCACTGGAGTCCTCTTCCCCTCCTCCATGGAAACATCACAGAGCTGGTGGATGTTAGAGACCTTGCGCTCCTCCACCTTCCGTTTGAGGATGTCCCACAGATGATCAATAGGGTCTTGTCACATGAAAAGATATAATAAAATATTTACAAAAATGTGAGGGGTGTACTCACTTTTGTGAGATACTGTGTATATCCCCGATACATCGATTACCTCAACATGTCCTCCATGTATCCCTGATACTTCGATTACTTGAACGTGTTCTCATTTCATAGAAGTGATGTCTGTGAGTTTCCACTAACATTTTCCTATTTCGTTGTGCAGGAACTGCGTCAGTATCTCTCCAACCTGGCCGACCAATGTAACAGTGCGAACAGTTCGGTGGACATGCCTCTGGTCATCATCCTGGATAATCTGCACCATGTCAGCTCCCTGGGGGATATCTTCAATGGCCTTCTAAACTGCAAATACCACAAATGGTAATTCTGTTCAGTATTCTAGCTGCTCATAGGGGCTTTGTTATAGCAGCAAAGATAATAAATAAATATATATATATATATATATATACACACACACACACATATCTTATATTATTATATTTATGAAACTGATTTGTTAACTAGTAACTCACTGCTGAAGCTTAAGGCCCAGTTGCCTTTTGTTCTGCTGATGTCGCTAGTTCCTGGTTATATATATATGCTATTGGTCATAATGATGCAGTTCACCAGGAACAACAGCAAAGATTCTGTCATGTCCCCTTTTTTCCTTGTCTATTGTTCCCATTCTTCCGGGCACAAAAACTCTCATTTAAGTATTCTCCTTAACACCCACAAAGGATATAAATCCACTTTGTGTTCACCAGATGCCTTTTCAACCCAGATTATTATCCTGTAAAGGTAGCAGTGACATCACCACTATGCTGTACATGGCCTGTGCAGAGAACAGAGCTGTGGGAGGGGCAAAGCAGGCTCCACCCACTACAGGCTGCCTGCAGAAAACTACAGAGATCAAACCAGATCTTTGCTGTACAAAGAGAGAGAGATCAGAGCTGTGGGAGGGGGTCAGCAGACTCCATCCACTACAGGCTGCCTGCAGAAAACTACAATAGGTGGTGGAGACAGGACCAGTCATCCTGCACAAGGAGAGAGAGCAGAGCTGTGGGAGGGGCCCAGCAGGCTCCACCCACTACAGGCTGCCTGCAGAAAACTACAGAGATCAATCCAGTCACCCTGCACAAAGAGAGAGAGATCAGAGCTGTGGGAGGGGGTCAGCAGACTCCATCCACTACAGGCTGCCTGCAAAAACTTCAGGAGGGGGCGGAGACAAGACCAGTCATCCTGCACAAGAAGAGAGAGCAGCAGTGACTGGTCTTTATTACAGGAAGTCTCACAGTGGATTACTGCACAGATCTGGAAGAAATATATGAAGCACACCGGGATTCAAGAAGAATACACACGATGAATGGATTTAGACAATATTTATAATCTCCTGGAGTTCAGTTTTAGCACTTACTCTAAATACCTGCCATTTATACATCGCAGAGATCTTTATTATTGTTTTGAATGAAGACCAAATACAATTATGTTTGAATTTCTTCTTTATAATAATCTCCCTACAGCCCATACATCATTGGTACCATGAACCAGGCAACATCCTCCACGCCCAACCTGCAACTCCACCACAACTTCAGGTATGTCTGATCTTTTTTTCTGGATAATAGAAGGTTAATGTGGAGAAATATTGATTGTGTAGAAAAAAAAAACCTGTCCCAGTCAGTAATGATTCACACCGAAATAGGCAGATATTAAGATGAACACAAATTCTTAATTACATTTTTAATATACTTTTGCCCCAGTAACCACTTAAGGACCACAGGGCAGCCCTCCTGCGCAGAATCACCTATATTTATATATATATATATATATATATATATATATATATATATATATATATATATATATATATATATATATATATATATAGGTGATTCTGCACATCCGATTACTCACAGCAGAAGCCAATCTGCGGGTGCCCGACCCTGGATGTCCGCTGACATCCGCCGATCGTTGGGCAGAGACACAGAACAGAGCTCTGTAAACAAGGCAGAGTTCCGTTCTGACAGGGAGGAAGTGATGGATTCTGTGTCCTTGCAAAGCAGGGAATATAATCTATCACTTCCCTTAGTAAAAGCACCTAACACAGTACACATAAACACTGGCTAGGCACACAGTTAACCCGTTATTCGGCTTATGTGTTTAACCCTTTCCCAGTGTCATTAGTACAGTGACAGTGCATATTTTTAGCACTATTTACTGTATTAGTGTCACTGGTTCCCACAAAGTGTCAGTGTCAAATTTTCCGCTGCAATATTACAGTGCCGCTATAAGTCGCTGATCGCCACCATTAGTAGTATTAAAAAAAAAGTTTCCAGTGTATATACACACCAGAGTTTATAGACGCTATAGCTTTTGCACAAACCAATCAATATACGCTTATTGGGATTTTTTTTTTTTTTTTTTTTTACCAAAAATATGTAGCAGAATACATATCGGCCTAAATTTATAAAGAAATTAGATTTTTTTTTTTTTGTATTGGATGTGTTTTATAGCAGAAAGTAAAAAAAACTGTATTTTTTTTTTTTGTTTATAGCTCAAAAAAAATAAAAAAAATGAAGACGTTAATCAAATACCGCCAAAAGAAAGCTCTATTGGTGGCGAAAAGGGACCTAAATGTTATTTGGTTACAGCGTTGCATGATCGCGCAATTGTCAGATAAAGTAATGCAGTGCCAGTGTTCTGTCGATATGTGCCCACCGTCAAAAAGTGCCCGCGCATGTGCAGAACGGAACGGCGCTCCAGCTGATTTCCCGATCAGCTGGAGTGACTTCACCGTAGCGCATGCGCACATCGTAGGAGCCTTTTTTTCGATGGAAGATACCATTTCTCAGGCACAATTGAATGCTATGCAAATAGCGGAGGGACACCGTATTTGTCAATTGTCCTATTGCGCCGCGGGTTTACAGCGAGGCACAATCTGGCATCTATGGTGTCCCTGCGCTCTTTGCATAGCTTTCAATTGTCCCCGAGAAATGGTATCTCCTGTCGAATAAACCCTCCTATGCTGTGCGCATGCGCTATGGTGACGTCACTCAAGCTGATCGGCAAATCAGCTGGAGCGCCCTCATGTATTTTTCGACAGAGAGCACAAATCGATAGAACACCGTATCGCAAAAAATGGCCTGGTCATGAAAGGGGGTAAATTTTCTGGAGGTCAAGTGGATATGATAAGCACAGTGAGGAGCATCTAGCTGCTTTTCCATACCCCAAAAAACTATGGTTTCTCCTTACATAAGCCAGCCCCCCGGGCAGTCTGTATGCTCCTCCTTTTTTGCACACTCTGGGGTACCTTCTACTAATAACCTCACAATCAGTATGGGGTAGGCAGGTCATTTAGTAATCATTCTCACCCTTGTTAGGATTTCAAGGATTTCTCCCTCCATGCTACATTTTTAGAGCTTGCTCATCTTCACGATAAATCCCATCTGACTTTGTTTTTTTACCCGTTACCTGTATAGGTGGGTGCTCTGCGCCAACCACACGGAGCCGGTAAAGGGTTTCCTGGGGCGCTACCTCCGGCGGAAGCTGATCGAAACAGAAATGACCAACCGCGTACGAAACGTGGAGCTGGTGAAGATCATCGATTGGATCCCTAAGGTGTGGCAACATCTCAACCGCTTTCTGGAGGCTCATAGCTCCTCAGATGTCACCATCGGTGAGTGCTGAATGGAAAACAATCATAGAGTGTTGGTGCGGGGAGGCTTTGGGAATGCAGTAGACCAGTGATGGTGAATCTTGGCACCCCAGATGTTTTGGAACTACATTTCCCATGATGCTCATGCACTCTGCAGTGTAGTTGAGCATCATGGGAAATGTAGTTCCAAAATATCTGGGGTGCCAAGGTTCTCCATCACTGCAATAGACTATGAAGTTACTGTATGCTCTGCCTGTCTAAGGCTGTAGCCATGGGGCATGCTGGGTCTTGTTATCCTAATATAAAGGCTAAGTTCACCTTTTTGGAAAAATAATACATGAAGAACAAAAGCATTTATTTATTTTTTTCCCGCAGGAGCCTGCAAATCATTGCACCTGTGATCAGCGAATTACCAGTGCAATGTCAGATTCCTGCAGACAATCCCTACAGCTTTCAGCCCGTACCTCTGTACGGGTCATCAGTTTGAAAGCTGCAGGGCTTGTGAATGAACTTCGAGCATGTTCATCAGCACCCTCACAGTTTATTGAAAACTACAAGCCATCTGCCACGGTGGCAGATGGAACTTGTAGTCCTCTCATTCACAGATTGCTGTGGAGGCAGAGCTCAGCACTGCTGCACTGTTTACAAAATGTGACAGGCGGTGCGGGGAGGGTATCCCCTGCCAACTATCAGAGGAATCCAAAGGGAGGGAGGGAGGGTTTGAGGAGGATAAGTGCTAAAATACTTTACACATTATACTCTATATATAGGTGTGTATTGTGTAACATGCTCCAAGAGGTGAATTTATCCTGTACCTGGAGATTAAGATTATTTTTGGCTGGTCAGAGCAACTGTGATTCACTCAGACTGTCACTAGATGGCAATGCAGGCTCAGGGATTTGTAGTTTGTTTTATGTAGCATTGGGGGTCATCAACCTTTTTCACATTAGGGGGTCTCTTTATAACAACATCTGTTGCATGAATGTCAGAAGCATTTGTGCAAGCTGAACAAAATGTCACCGTCATTTTTCTAAGAGAAAAATAGAAATTTTTTCGGTGTCATTTCATTCAGCTTGCACAAATTCTGACATTTCTAGTAAAGTAGGTTTTTATAACCACTATAAGACCAGGCCTTGTCTGAAACTTTTTTGTTTGGGGGGGTTCAAAGTAGTTGTCTGGCAAAAAATACAAATTTAAACTTGTAAATATGATATATATCTTTTTTTAGCTGAAACCCTAGAGAATAAAATGGCGATCGTGGCATAATTTTTATGTCACACTGTATTTGCACAGTGGTCTTTCAAACGCAATTTTTTTACATTACGCAATACATTTTAATGAATAAAAAAAAAAAAACACTAAAGTTAGCCCAATTTTTTTGTATAATGTGAAAGATGTTATGCTGAGTAAATAGATACCTAACATGTCATGCTTTAAATTGCTCCCGCTCGTGGAATGGCAACAAAGTACGGTACTGAAAAATCTCTATAGGCGACGCTTTAAAAATGTTTACAGAATACCGGTTTAGAGTTAGAGGAGGTCTAATGCTAGAATTATTGCTCTCGCTCTAATGTTTTCGGTGATACCTCACATGTGTGGTATGAACACTGTTTCCAACTTATGTATGCGTTCGCTTCTGCATGTGAGCTCGCAGGTATGGGGGCGCTATATATATATATATATATATATATATAATGTATTTTTTTCTTTATTTTACTTTTTATTTTTACACTGTCCCTTTATTTCTTTTTTATCACTTTTATTTCTTTTACAAAGATTGTAGACATCTCTGGTAATAGAAATAAGCACAACAGGTCCTCTTTTTTTGAGAGATTTGGGGTCAAAAAGAGCTCAGATCTTCCATTTACCCTTAAAAGCAAAAAGTAAAAAAAGAAAAAAAAAAAAAATTGCCTGTCACAAAAAAAAATTAAGAAAAATGATCCCTTTAAAGAGGAAGTAAACTTCCTGTGCAGACATTTACCTATAGGTAGTGTAAATATCTCCTAAACATGTACTGTTTAGGAGATATTTACATTACACGCAGCCAGTGACATCACTGGCGCATGCGCTCTGAAGGAACGGCCATGGGTGCCGTTTACAACCTCTTTAGGCCCTGGAGGCAGAAGTGACGTCAGACGTCATTTCGGTACTCCAAGGCCATAGAACCAAGTGGGGGCTACCTTGCCCTCACTCGACTTCCTGCCCAGGCATCAGAGGGATCGGATCGGTTCCGGGCTTACCGACGGGGGAACGGGGGGCACCTCTATATGTGATCTCATGGTGAATCTGCCTCTAGGACCACTTTTATATTGTAGAGAATCGCACACGATTTAAAAAAGATGCCGGGGTTATGGCAGCTAGCTGGTGCCATAACGGTATTGAACGTCAAAGTAATGACGTAAAAGTACTGTGGGCGGTCGGCAAGTGGATGAATAGACCCCATTGTTTCACGTTTACAAGCATTAGACAACCATGGTGTAGTGTGCTGTAAGCTTTGTTTTTGTTTTGTTTGTTTTTTTTTTTTTTGTTTTTTTTTTGCACTCATACTGCTGATGGCAAGTATTTAATAATGGGTTTAAGGCCAGCCATACGTGGTTCCAATCATTAGTGGGCAGGCTGAATATACCCAGTTGATAGACTGATCAACTCGGGTTACAACCAGCTTGCCGGATTCCCTTATGATTATCGCAAGCAGCTGCTATAGCCGCTAGCGGTAATCACTGTTGTCTCCCAGCTGGGAAGGCTTCCCCCCGCCGGGAGCATACAGTGACCTGGCAGGAGGGATTCCTGCATCAACACTGATTGTGTTGATGGGGGAATCAAGCAAATTTCTTTCCTGCAACCCGTGGTTGCAGGAATGAAATTGGCTCCATGTATGGCCGGCCTAACTTTCTTTTAACAGTACAATTAAGAGTGCAAAACTTAGTCGGTGCACACGCAAAACATGTTCAGCTCCAGTACATGCACTTTAGGCCTTGTGTGCTCAAGCCGTGGCCCCCCAGCTGCTGTGGAACTACAAGTCCCATCATGCCTTCAGCCTTTGTGAACCATGTTTGTAGCTGTCAGCCTTGCAATGCCTCATAGGACTTGTAGCCACAGGTTGAACGCCCATGCTTTAGGTCTTAGATCAGCCCCATCTGTACCTTTAGGAACTCTAGGTGTGCAGTGTTTATCTGCAGAGCCTACCAACGTCTTCTGCTTTTAACTGACTTTAGCGATACTAGGTAAGTAGGTGGGCAGGCAAGTCTTTGCAAATTAGAGCCTAGTAAGCTGTCAATTACAGCCAATGGTAGCGAGTACCAATGCAAATGGCATTGGCGGCCTGGGGTTGCCAGCAATTCTGTTGTCTTCAAACTTTGGCCCTCCAGTTGTTCAGGAACTACGATTTCCATCATGGGAATATTAAGTGCAGCGCTAATCCATATTGCATGTATATATTAGAAAATTGTACAAGTATGCAAACAGTAAGTATAACACATTGACTGTACAAAATAAAATAAAGTGCTAGGTGCAAACAGCAATAAATGAATATAAATACAATTCATAGATTGAAATCATTAAAAAGTCCATATATGTGAAATGGCATTGTGAATAAATAGCCCGTGAGGGGAAAAAAAACACAGTACAAACAGGTGAAATGAAATCACAAGTGTTTAGGTAGAAATCAATGTTGAAATTGAAGATATATTCGACCTCTGAAGGATAGGCCACCATCCAGTAAGAAATCGCCATAGATTGTGAATCCACCACCGATGATAAAAAAAAAAAATTGGACTCTCTTACCGGACTCAGTGGACCCAATGCCAGCGGCATGGAGTCAAACAGGCATGCAACTGGGAAGGTGGTCACTCTCAGGAAACAACATGTAAGGTCAGCTTCCATTCAACCTTGTCACCGGACCCAATCATGGACTCCACCATTCATAAAAGAAAAAGGCCGCCATATAATGTAAAACCATCAACTATGATTTTTATTGTAAAAGGTAGAAAATACTTGCTGGGACCAATCCTGTTCAATTTTGTTCATAAACTACCTGGAGGATGGGGTACGCTGTATTGGCGGACGATACTAAGCTAAGCAGGGCAATAACTTCTCCACAGGATGTGGAAACCTTGCAAGAAGATCTGAACAAATTAATGGGGTGGGCAACTACATGGCAAATGAGGTTCAATGTGGAAAAATGTAAAATTAATGCATTTGGGTGGAAAAAATCTGAATGCAATCTATACACTGGGGGGAGAACCTCTGGGGGAATCTAGGATGGAAAAGGACCTGGGGGTCCTAGTAGATGATAGACTCAGCAATGGCATGCAATGCCAAGCTGCTGCCAACAAAGCAAACAGAATATTGGCATTAAAAGGGGGATCAACTCCAGAGATAAAACGATAATTCTCCTGCTCTACAAGACTCTGGTCCGGCCGCACCTGGAGTATGCTGTCCAGTTCTGGGCACCAGTCCTCAGGAAGGATGTACTGGAAATGGAGCGAGTACAAAGAAGGGCAACAAAGCTAATAAAGGGTCTGGAGGATATTAGTTATGAGGAAAGATTGCGAGCTCTGAACTTATTCTCTCTGGAGAAGAGACACTTGAGAAGGGACGCGACTTCAATTTATAAATACCCACAATAGGGAGAAAACTTTTTCGCGGAAGGGAGTTTAACAAGACACGTGGCCACTCATTAAAACTAGAAGAAAAGAGTTATAACCTTTAACTACATAGAGGGTTCTTTACTGTAAGAGCGGCAAGGATATGGAATTCCCTTCCACAGGCGGTAGTCTCAGCGGGGAGCATTGATAGCTTCAAGAAACTATTAGATAAGTACCTGAATGGCCGCAACATACAGGGATATACAATGTAATACTGACATATAATCACACACATAGGTTGGACTTGTGTCTTTTTTCAACCTCACCTACTATGTAACTTCCTGTCCCATAGCCAAACAGGAAGTGAGAGGAAATCCATGCAAATTAAGGGAATTCTTTGGGGACCCCCAGGTCACCATAACTTGTGTCCCCATTTGGAAGATTTCTCCTCCTTTTCTTTTCTGGGGACAACCCAAAATTTGAGGTTTTCTTTTACCTTCAATGATAATGGTAAACAGGACAATTGGTGAGGGTGAATCTCCTTAGCGGTGACACAGACAGCAATAAATACTGACAGGTGTTCTAATCCTTCTCCACTCTTTCCAAAAAAAAAAAAAAAAGTTTTGCCTCGAGCTATACTTTAAGGGTTTTTAAATTTGTCTCAACTGTTTTTTTTTTTTTGCAGGTCCTCGCTTGTTCCTCTCCTGCCCCATGGATGTGGACGGCTCTAGGGTCTGGTTTACAGATCTCTGGAACTACTCAATCATTCCATATCTTCTGGAGGCCGTCAGGGAGGGACTTCAGGTAAGGAATCCTCATCTTTCTTGCTTGACTGAATGGCAGCCATGTTTAGGTCACGTTTGTCCAGAACGCTCATTTTTGATTACTGGTCCCCTGTTATCTAGTTGTACGGCAGAAGGGCGCCATGGGAAGATCCTGCTAAGTGGGTCATGGACACGTACCCGTGGAGCGCTGTTCCCCAACAACATGAGTGGCCACCACTGCTGCAGCTGCGACCAGAAGATGTTGGATTTGACGGTTACTCTGTGCCAAGGGAGGGGGCCTCCAGCAAGCAAGCTCCATCTGGAGACGGCGAAGGAGATCCACTGGTAAGGAGACAATACACATCCTACTGATATTTCATTCTGTGTCTCGGAGCAGATTCTAGAGCCGGCTTTTTTGGACCAGGGTCCCACTAGAGGTTGTTATGGGTCTCTTGGGCAGAGACCAACTCATCTCCCACCTACAACGGCTACTGATGTATAAGGTCATGAAGGCTTGTAGCTCGGCTCCAAGCTGTGGGCTTGAGGAACTCCCCACCAGTAATCGGAGCTGGCATCCGAGAACACCAATTTAGTAGTGTGGGTAGACTGAGGGAAAGGACGGTGTATGGCCTACGCTGATACATTTCGCCTCACCTACTTGAGCTCTGTGACCAAGACCCCAGTGGGCATGGGGAAACACGTCAGCGTCAACTGAGGCCATCTGTGACTACATCGGGTCGGTTTTTGCAGCGTCCTTTCCCTTAGTTTACTGATATATAGGGTTACATCTCTGATCACCAATGAGAAAGGAACCCTTCTTCCAGTGACCACCAATAAGAGAGGCCCTTCTTCCAGTGACCAACAATAAGAAAGGGACCCTTCTTCCAGTGACCACCAATAAGAAAGGAACCCTTCTTCCAGTGACCACCAATAAGAAAGGGACCCTTCTTCCAGTGACCACCAATAAGAAAGGGACCCTTCTACCAATGAGAAAGGGACCCTTCTTCCAATGAGTGTACTTCAGTACAACCACCTTGGTTGTTTTGTTTTTCACCCGTTCACTGCCGGTGGCTATAGCCACCAGCAGTGATCATTGTATTCTGCTGGTGGGGAAGGCTCCCTGCTGGCAGGACTCAAGAGCGCTGCAGGAGGAATTCCCACATCCACGATCACACTGTTGTTGGGGGGAATCAAGCAACCTTCTTTGGTTGAAGGAAAGAAAATTGCTTAACATAGTGCCTGTCTTACTCTGCTAGTCCCATGTGATAGGGCTAGGTGCCTAGCACGGTCACATGGGGGCGGGGGAGGAGGCCATAGCCCTATATTAGCACAGACCAGTCAGGTTGGAGCTTACACATGACTTTCTGGTCTTGGTCCTGGTAGCAAAACAAAATGGCAGGGGGTTAAGGAAAAGCGAGTACATGGTGCCGGGGAGCGAGTTAAGTAAACCTTTTGCTTTGCCCTGTGCAAGGCCACTAAAACTGAGTGCTTAAAAGCTGCACCCCAAATGCACACACCTCTCATTCCTTTGAAATGGTAAAGATTTTACTCCGCCCCCAACTTTATGCAGATATTGAGTTTTTCAGAAAGGGAATGTTTAGATGTAGCTGTCCCATAGCAAGTGAAGGCTAAGCTTAGGGGCTCTTGGAGCTGAATGCAATGGTCGGATTGCAGGGCCGGATATAGCCTGTTTGATGTGGGGGTGCAATAGAAAAAAAATGTCAGGTGGGGGGGGGGGGGCAGAGAATGAAAGGTCAGCAGGGCAGTGTACAGACGCTATTGCTCTTTAGGGTAGAGGGCAGGGGTCAGCAGGGCAAAGGATGGAAGGTCAGCAGGGGATTGTACAGGAGGCCAGCAGGGCAGAGGACAGGGGTCACCGCTGGCGAGGCAGAGGACAGGGGTCACTGCTGGCAGGGCAGCGGTTACCCCTGGTGAGGCAGGGGACAGGGGTCACTGATGGCAGGGCAGAGGACAGGGGTCACTGATGGCAGGGCAGAGGACAGGGGTCACTGATGGCAGGGCAGAGGACAGGGGTCACTGATGGCAGGGCAGAGGACAGGGGTCACTGATGGCAGGGCAGAGGACAGGGGTCACCGATGGCAGGGCAGAGGACAGGGGTCTCTGATGGCAGGTCAGGGGTCTCTGATGGCAGGGCAGAGGTCACCCCTGGTGAGGCAGTGAGGCATCTGGCTACTGCAGCTACACTGCTAGAATTTCACAGGTCAGAGGTGCAACATAGCATCCAGCTACACACTGTACTGTTTGTAGTGTGGGGAGGAGCAGCTCTGTGCTGGGATAGGAAAGGAGGGCAGCAGCCAGGCAGATTATCCAGGGTGGAGGCGGTTTTGTCAGGGGGCTTTGGGGGGGGGGGGGGTGTACAACCGAAATCTGGGGTGGTACAGTCCACCCCTCTAGACCTGGCTTGTTCTTTTAATAAATTGCTCCCTCTCATCTCTTTTCTTCCAGATGAACATGTTAATGAGGCTTCAGGAAGCCGCCAACTACTCCAGCCCGCAGAGCTATGACAGCGACTCCAACAGCAACAGTCACCAAGACGACATCCTGGACTCGTCGCTGGAGTCTGCTCTCTGACGCCACTCCGCTGCCTCGACAGACAGCGCAACAAGAGACACTTTATAGACTTTTTTTGGGGGGGTGCAGGTCACCCTTCCAATTACCGTTTTTATTTTGACAACGTGTAAGAAATATGGCTGCACTACTTGTAAGCGGCGGTAACGCCAAAACACTGAAAACGTTTTTAAGTTGTAGACAAGAATGGGCCCTCATGGTGCCGGGCTGGAGGGGAAGAGAGTTCACTGCCTATGCTGCTGTAACCAAACACGAAAAAAAAAAAAAAAAATGGCGTGCTGGACACTCCGCCTTCACATAATGACCTCACTGCAGATAGTTGCCGACTATGCTGCTTGCCTTTGGCGTTAACCGGTGCTGGTTGGGGGGAGGGGATTGGTGTCGGCTGCAGAACATTGTACAGCTATGCAGGACATAATCCGTCCCTCTCCTGAACCCCAGGAGTGTAAGGGCTCGCACCTGTGTTGCTTGAGAAACTTAAATGATAATTGGTGAGCGTCAGTGGTCAATTCTGAGAGACTTTCAGACTTGCGATGAGACTTTGGAAGCCAAAAAAAAAAAAAGACTAAGCCACCCCTTACAGTTGCGATGGTCATTGAGTACATATAAACAAAGCTATGCCATGGGTTGTTCCGGTCTTAAATCGTTTTTAAATTATTTATCCACAAACACACCAGGAGACAGATATAATTCTGCATATCGCTGCTGAGGTCTTTGTCCCTCTTTAAAGAGGACCTGTCATGTCTTTAAATGAGGTGTTACACAGTTCCCAAGAGCATCAGATAAGGTTTAACCTTCAGTTCCTGGACAAGTACAGTCCCGTTACTGACAATGAAGGGAGTGGGAGATCTAACCAATATAGCTTAATGGTTAACTGCTGCCCTTCCTGTCACTGGCTGGGGAAAAGAGAGTCACAATCTGGAGCTTACACAGGGCTGATGATTCTGTCCCCACCCCATGTGACAGCAGTGGGTGTCTGGGGGGGTCACTCACAAGGGAGGTGGTCACCTGCTTGTCCTCAACCTACCCGTTATTTCTTTTCAGTATGGAGGGTTCTCCTCTTCAGGGAATGGAGGCCACACCGATACTAAGGGCTCCAGAATAATAGGGAAGGATGCTTTTTTCCAATCAACCGTAGACAGTAGGAAGTACTTAGAGACTGTTGATGTGATGCACAGGAAGCAGACTTTAGTACATAATTCATTGTTCCCTTTTTAAAGATTGCTAGGGGCTTGGCATGTTGGAAACACAAATACCTCCTACCTATAGCAGCAACATAACCAACACATCATGTGATATACATCAGCTGCCATTAGCTTTCACTCAGGTAATACCTCTCACCCCACGTGATGCATACAAGCCTTATATACAATCTGCTTTTGTGCAAATCTTTAACAAATCTTTTCTGTGCATTTCAGCCACGTCTTTCTTTCCGTAAGTCACTTTGGGGGCAACAAATAAATTGTGCCGGAACAGAGCAAATGGTCACTGAAAACACAGATGGATTGCATTTAGAAAAAGCTACAGCGGGGGTGGGCAGAAGTGGCGGCTGGGCCAACTGGTAGACAGAAGTGGCGGCTGGGCCAAGGGGTGGGCAGAAGTGGCGGCTGGGCCAAGGGGTGGGCAGAAGTGGCGGCTGGGCCAACTGGTAGGCAGAAGTGGTGGCTGGGCCAAGGGGTGGGCAGAAGTGGTGGCTGCTTTATACATTTTAGCAGGATCAGGTACCCAAAAGGGTAGAACCCACAACCCATTCTGCTGAAGTAGTTTACAGATGGTGGGGGTGGGGGACATACTTTGGCATTTTCACCTTGGGTGCTAAAGGGCCTTGTCCCAACACTGGGTGAGACACGGCAAGGCCAAAATATATAAAATGGAGGACAACCTTAAAAAAAGGCTGCATTTGGTGCTGATCGCTCAAGGCCTTACTAGAAATTAAGACATGGTGCAAATAATGTAGCTACAGATAGTCGCGCCAGCACAGTGTGTGGGTTCAACATTACAGCTCCAGTCAGAGCACATTTCACTTTCCAGTCTTGTGCTATTCATTTTGTTTGTGCAGGATCACCATCGGGGATTGAGACAGCAGAATAGCCCAAATCACATTGTGCATTGGTACTCTCATCAGGACAGAGCAGCACAAATGACAGTCAATGAAGTCCATCTACTTATTCCAAAAGGGCAGAGCAAAGAGCACCCCTTTATAGACTCTTTGCAATAAAGAAGTTGTCTCATGAGCAATAAAAATCTAACTTTTGGGCTATTGATGCACATGTACGTATCAGTGCTCAACAAAAGAAACATCTGTCAGCTCCTCCCCTGCAGAAAGCCCAATTTATGTGAATTACTGTTGTGGAAATCAGACAATCTCTAAAGGCTCAACAAAAGACCTGTCAGCTCCTCCCCTGCAGAAAGCCCAATTTATGTGAATTACTAATGTGGAGCTCAGACAGAGCTCTGTTGCTACTGCTCCTTCTAGTGTGACTGCATATGTTGGGCACACTAAGGTCATTATCACTCATCTAGCGTCCCCACAGGGCATGCCCCTTCCCCCTGAGTGGCAAAAGCGCTGATCTCAGGCTCACACCTAGTGCCAGAGTCGAGCACCATCAGTCACACCTAGGTAGGTATTCACCTCCTATTGAGCAGTGTGGTCCAACAGTGGTGGAGGAGGAGGGCATGCTGTTGATCATACATAGCTCAGCATCCCCAGCACTGATTGATTGACATAGGACAAAGAGAAGTATGGGGAGATTCCTTCCTTAATGTGTTCATCTTTACATTATTTCTGTAAAAGTGAGCTAACACCATACTCCCCCCCCCCCCCCCCCCCCCACATCCCTGGTCACAGCTATACTTGCCTCCAGGGATGCAGAGTTGTCGGTCCAGGGATTTTAAATCTTTTAACTTAAACTTGTTCATTTAAGCTTTGACACCCCCCCCCCCCCCCCCCCCCCCCACTGTTGTCCTGCCAGACAAGCCCACCACTGTTGGAGCATAATGTATAATATACTTCACTTTTATATATAACAGAAGTGTTGACAATACGACTGCTGGGGCTCTTCCGGCGTAAAAACTCAAATCACAAAAATGCTGCACTGAATATACTGAACACATTGCCAGGTGAGCCTTCAACACCCTTCCCCCGCACACACAAGGGCCACTAAATACATTGCCTCACCAATCCCCTTCATTAACCCACACACATAAGGGTCACTTTGTCTATTATGCAACAACCTCCGTGGCTCATTTGAATAAACTGTGAGAATTTTAAAGCCTCCGAAATGTCAAATATCACGTCTATCCAGTGAAACACGTAACACAAAAAAATAAAGTAAGTTTAGAAAAACTTGAGTTCTGGCACTGAAATCGGCTACCGTGAATACGGCTGGATACATTACATATCACTGATCTCACATATATATATAAAAAAAAAGATATATTTATAGTAATGGGATTCTGTACATAAATCACGATTCTGTGTCTATATAAAAACGTGTCAGCTTGTGAATAACACTGTATTGTACCCCCCCCCCCCCCCCCCAAACGTCAGGAAGCGGGTCTGCCTGTACACAGCCTTTGTAACGGGAAACTTTGTCTTATTTTTTTACAAATCATTTTCCACACTTCACACCAGCTCATCCAATCAGTGGATTAAGACTGTTATTATATCCTCGGTCTGGGCAACATGTGAGAGATTGAGGAATTAAGCATTGCAAAGGGCAGAGTGTGTGCAAAGTGCAGCGACTGATAGAGACAAGACTTCACCTAGAGCAGCGGTGGCTAGTCATTCGCAATTCGTTCCGTTCCGAATTTTTTTTTTTCAACAAATTTTGACAAATTCGTTAATTTGGAAATATCCGAATTAATGAAAACCTGTTTAACAAATTTTTCCGAATAGTCATAAATTTGAATATTCGAGAATTCGGAAATTCAAAAATCTGAATTAATAACGAACTAATAATAACTTAACTATTACTAACTATTAAAATGATAGGTGTTGGAATTTCCTTTCGAATTTGGCTGTTAGTGAGCGTAATGAAAACGAATTTATCCAAAGTTACACATTATCTGAAATAACGAATATAAATAAACAAATGGTACGTAACATATTAATAATAAATAATAATATTAAAACCTTTTTATTATTGATATTGTTATTTATTATTATTAATTTGTTGCTTCCCATTTGTTTAGATGCGGCATTCAGTATTTTGGGTAATTCGTAACTTCAGATAAATTCGGATTTGTTACGTTCACTAACAGCCGAAGTTACGAATTATCCGAAATAACGAATGCCGCATCTAAACAAATGGAAAGTAACAAATTAGTCATAATAAATAATAATAATAAAAAGTTTTTATTATTAATATGTTTAGTTCCATTTGTTTAGATGCGGCATTCGTTATTTTGGATAATTCGTATTCGTTACGTTCACTAACATCCCAATTTGAAAGGAAATTCCAATTCCTATAATTTAGTAGTTAGTTATTAGTTAGTTATTCTTTAGAATTTGGGGATTTTCTTTCTTATTTTGGAATTTGCAAATTTTTGAAATTTACGAATTGCGATCATAACAAATGACACGAAAAATAAAATAAAAACGAATGAAACGAGGACGAACACATTTTTCAGCAGTGCACATGGCCAGTGATGGCAAACCTTGGCACCCCAGATGTTTTGGAACTACATTTCCCATGATGCTCAACAACACTGCAGAGTGCATGAGCATCATGGGAAATGTAGTTCCAAAACATCCGGGGTGCCAAGGTTCACCATCACTGACTAGAGGTTCTATAGGTAAGATCAATCAGATACATCATTTCAGATCAGCTCTGCCTGTTTATGGGGAATTTTCCCTGCTTGTTTGAGCCTCCATCTGCTTTTCTTTCCAGATCGGAGCCATCTTTTTCAGGCATCGCCAGGGGCCACTATCAACTTCTTGGGCAGGGGCCACTATCAACTTCTTGGGCTGGGACGCCGATGTAAATCCTGGTGCCTGTACAATTCTTGGCTGTGTTCACAAACTTTCAAAACAGATCGGCCCCTCACCCTGTGACTTGCTACAAAGTTACAATAGTGCAATCTGATCGGGGGGGGGGGGGGGGGGAAGACTTAGGAAATGCTTCCTCCTGCCTGCAGCAGGCTGGTGACATCATCTCAGCCTAGCCAAAGTCACTGGACTGGAGCACAGTGATGACTATTTAATGATAAAAGGTGCAGCTTTTTTTTTTTGAGAAATGATACAATTATATATTGTGACACGTCAAGAATTTTAGTCATACTTAGACCCCCGTTCACATATTGCGTAGAGGGGCGATTCACACGCGATTTTGCGTGCTGCATAAGGCCACCCCCCTTCACTTGATTGGGCTGGCCCTATGAATGTTTGTCGCTGAAAAAAAAGAGATGCTGATCCTTTTTGGGCTGGCAAGCTTCATGCGATTTTGAGGCTTGCCGCGACTGTCGCGCAACAATCGCAGCAGAATCACATTGCGTTTGGCGGTACCAGTAAAGCAGGGGTAGGCAACCTGGGGCCCTCCAGCTCTTGTGGAACTACATTTACCACAAGGCATTGCAAGGCTGGCAGTTACAATTACTCCCAGAGGCATGCTGGGACTTGTAGTTCTGCAACAGCTGGGAGGGCCCCCCAGGTTGCCTACCCCTGCAATAAAGGATAATGGCACCCAAAACATGCGCCATGTGCTGTGCAGCGATTACCACGCAATTTGAAATCAAAATCGCAAGTGTGAATGGAGGCTAACTTACAAAAGGTACTGAAAAGTCTGCTTTAATCCCTCCCCACCTGCCCCTGCGTCCCTTTCTGAATGCCTCTGGGGTGGGAAGGATCAGTGATCAGACTGTGATTGCCAGTCACAGTGGTCACATGATCGGGGAGGTGGTCCCTGCAGCTACTGATGGTTAATGGGGCATCAATGTGGGGTGTGGGTGTTGAAGCTCACCCTTTTGCTGCCGCCGCTGCACACTTGCGCATGCGCGTGCGCAGCAACAGGCTAACAGAGACTGTTATTTTTAAAACAGAAGCCTAAAAAAGTGAAATTTAGCATTAGGCAATCAATCAATCAATCAATCACTTTTCATGTCTGTACTAATAGGCTGCTTAGAATTAGCCATATCAGTAATGTGACATGGCTACTCCATACTCCAATCATAACATCAATCATTCCTGATTGGTCGTTGCACTTTGCACATTACTTTTTTTTATTAAATAAAAGGATGTATTCTATAAAAAAAAAATTCTATACTACAAAACTGCTTCCAACTTTCGACTATAAATGGGCACGCCACCACCACCCCCAACCGACTCTATGCAACACTAGAATGACGTAAAGCAGACCGCAAAAGGAACCTGTTTGCAAAAAGGCATTAATAATAATAATAATAATGAAAAAATATATATAAAAAGTCCCCTAAAATCTGTCTCTGTAAATTTTTGGTTTGATGTGAATGCAGAAAGGATCGTGTATTAAATTTTGTCTGTTAATAATCGTTTTCTGGATCGTACAGAAAAACAGACAGATATTTCTCTTGTTTTATGCCGAGATGTAAATTTTTACATTGTAACATAGGAACGTGTACATATTTGATGAAATTGCTGCATTTTGATGAGAATTTTCTAGACTTTTTTTTAAAAGCAAAAACGAAAGTTAGGAATTTGGGTATTTTTTTTTCCTTTTTTTTTTTTTTTTTTTGCCTCCTTTTTTTTTTTTCGGTTTAATTTTGTTTTTTGGAATTAAACGCATGGTCAGCTCAGATCATGTCTCGTGTTAAGACGAACAAAACTTGATGATTGTACCAGTCTTAAATTATTATTGAATAAATAAAATTCATGCCTATTTATCCAGTCTTGTTTTAGGTGTCTCTGTTTTATCAGATCTGGGGATATATTGTTTTCATTAAAGAGAACCTGTCAAATAGTATGATGGGAAACAAACAAGTCCAGCAAAAACTTTATTTTCTCTTCTGTTCATTTTACCTTTGGGTTATAGTGTCACCTGCAAGAGTAGGAAGTTGCTGATGGCCAAGCTCCCCACCTACTAGAGCAGGGGGTCCAATCAGAATATTTGCTTCCAACAGAGGTCTGAATCTCAGGTTTGTGTTATGACTCAGATCCTTCACATCACAGTTACCCCTTTCATCAGTCCCCCCCCCTTACATCACAGCCCACCCCATTTACATTAAGGCCCCCCTTTACATCACTGCACTCTCCATTACAATACAGCCCCATTTACATTACAATGCCCCCTCTACATCACAGCTCCTCTTTATAGTACATCCCACCCTTTACATCACAGACCCCCCCCCCCACATCAAAGTCCTCCCATATACATCACAATGCACCTATTTACAATACAGCCCCCCTTTTACATCACAAGCTCCCCCTTTACATTATAACCCCGCTTTACATCACAGGCCCCCCTTTGTATCACAGCTATCCATTTGCATCAAAGCCCCCTCCCCCCTTTACATCACAGTCCCCCCTTTGCATCAGAGTGCCCCCCTCCCATTTACATCAAAGTGCCCCCCTCCCATTTACATCACAGTGCACCTCTTTACAATACAGTCCCCCTTTATGTCACAGTCCCCCCTTTACATTGCAACCCCCCTTTTACATCACAGTCCCCACTTTACATCACAGCCCTCTCTTTACATCAAACCCCCACTTTACATTACAGTCCCCCCCATTTACATCACAGTGAACCTCTTTACAATACAACCCCCCTTTTACATCACAGCTCCCCCTTTACATTGCAACCCTGCTTTACATCACAGCCCCCCTCCCCCTTTGTATTACAGCCCTCCATTTGCAACAAAGCCCCCCCCCCCCTTTACATCACAGTGCATCACTTCACAATACAGTCCCCCTTATGTCACAGTCCCCACTTTACACCACAGCCCTCTCTTTACATCAAACCCCGACTTTACATTACAGTCCATCCTTTGTATCGCAGCCCTCCATTTGCATCATTACAGTGCACCTCTTTACAATACAACCCCCCATTACATCATAGTGCCCCCCTTTACATCACAGCCCTCCTTCCACTGTCAACTTGCAAAATGGGGCAGCACGGGCCCTCTGTCCAGACCTGTTGCACCTCCTGCCCTCTACTCTGCTGTGAATATGACAGCAGTGGCAGCAGTGGGGGGAAGAGAGGACACACAGACAGCTAAATGATGCATCAGTCCAGAAAGGACTGTCACTCGGTCAAGATCTGGTCCACCATTTGGTGATGCCTGTATGGCCCACGGCCACATCTGGCCAACAAGATTTTATCTGGCCCACAGCAACTGTTTTCCAGCTGGCTTGTAATGTAACGGGAGACTTTGCAGGGCCCTGATCTAAGGGGGGGGAGGGGGCTCTGATGGGCCCTCCTGGATCTTAAGTAATATGTCGATGGGCCCTCCTGGATCTTAGACAATATGTCGATGGGCCCTCCTGGATCTAAGGGGGACTCTGATTGGCACTCCTGGATCTAAGGCAAGATGTTGATGGGCACTTCTGGATCTAAGGCAAGATGTTGATGGGCCCTCCTGGATCTAAGGCAAGATGTTGATGGGCACTCCTGGATCTAAGGGGGACTCTGATTGGCACTCCTGGATCTAAGGCAAGATGTTGATTGGCACTTCTGGATCTAAGGCAAGATGTTGATGGGCCCTCCTGGATCTAAGGCAAGGTGTTGATGGGCACTCCTGGATCTAAGGCAAGATGTTGATGAGCACTCCTGGATCTAAGGCAAGATGTTGATGGGCCCTCCTGGATCTAAGGCAAGATGTTGATGGGCACTCCTGGATCTAAGGCAAGATGTTGATGGGCACTCCTGGATCTAAGGCAAGATGTTATTGAGCACTCCTGGATCTAAGGCAATATGTTGATGGGCACTCCTGGATCTAAGGCAAGATGTTGATGAGCACTCCTGGATCTAAGGCAAGATGTTGATGGGCCCTCCTGGATCTAAGGCAAGATGTTGATGGGCACTCCTGGATCTAAGGCAAGATGTTGATGGGCACTCCTGGATCTAAGGCAAGATGTTATTGAGCACTCCTGGATCTAAGGCAAGATGTTGATGGGCACTCCTGGATCTAAGGCAAGATGTTATTGAGCACTCCTGGATCTAAGGCAAGATGTTGATGGGCACTCCTGGATCTAAGGCAAGATGTTGATGGGCCCTCCTGGATCTAAGGCAAGATGTTGATGGGCCCTCCTGGATCTAAGGCAAGATGTTGATGGGCACTCCTGGATCTAAGGCAAGATGTTGATGGGCCCTCCTGGATCTAAGGGGGGGCTTTGACACTCTGAAGTGAGAACTCTGATGGTGGGCACTCCCAGATGTAAGGGAATACTCGGGTAGGCTCTCCTGGATATAGAAGGGGACTCTTCAAAATCCACAATGTGATTCTCCTCATACTGAAAAATTTGAACACCCCTGTACTAGAGGTAGCTCTTTTTTTTCTCTAGCAGGGAGTAAGGACCTAAGGACCTAAACTCCCTATTGGGGATCTTATTTCCCTTCTTTTTTGCAGGGTATAGTTTTTTTCTTTAGTCATAAGGACATTTAATCAACAGCTGACAGGCTGGACTTAGTAGGTCTTGTTTTCTCCACAGGGGTCACAACATATGACCACATCGCCTTTGTCTGCTCTGCACCCCCTCCCCCTCCCTATTTTGCCTAAGAACACATCCATGAATAAAGAATGGTACAAAAACATCCTCTGAGAGCAACTTCTCCCAACCATCCAAGAACAGTTTGGTGAGGAACAATGCCTTTTCCAGCACGATGGAGCACCTTGCCATAAGGCAAAAGTGATAGCTAAGTGGCTTGAGGAACAAAACAATCGAAATGTTGGGTCCATGGCCAGATCTCAATCCCATTGAGAACTTGTGGTCAGTCCACAAGCCCACAAATTCTGACAAACTCCAAGCATTGATTATGCTAGAATGGGCCGCCGTCAGTCAGGATGTGGCCCAGAGGTTGATGACAGCAGGCCATGGAGAACTGCAGAGGTCCTGAAAAAGAAGGGTCAACGCTGCAAATATTGACTCTTTGCATAAACTTCATGTCATTGTCAACAAAAGCCTTTGAAACTTATGGAATGCTTGTAATTATACTTCAGTATACCAGAGTAACATCAAAAAGATCTAAAAACACTGAAGCAGCAGACTTTGTGGAAATTAATACTTGTGTCATTCTTAAAACTTTTGGCCATGGCTGTATAATCTATTGTGGACACTGTAATGCAAAGGGAGGTTTGGGGGAAAAGTTCAGTAAAGATGAACTAACCCTTTAAAAGGCACTTCCTTAAATCATCTCGCTCTTATAGAGTGTTATTCTATTATTTTGGGGATTTTTTTATTTTGTTTTCTGTAGTATTTATTTCTACCAGATGATCCGATCAAAAGCCATTCAATTTAATCGTGCTGCCCTGCAAGCGTCCCGCAACCATGTGCAAAGCATGTGGTTGCAGTGTGCTAGTGCAGGGTTAAAGCAAGCGGTGGGGAGGCAATATGGCACCTCACCCCCTGTTAAATGCTGACCGCTCCTCAGAGAGCAAAGCACATTCAAACAAGTCCTTCATTTTTTTAAATAATTTAGAATTTTAAACTTTCTTTTAGAATTGTATTTTTAAAATTCTCTGTTGGGGGCCTTTTCGTAAAATATCAGGGGTCTAAACAGACCCTTAATGTCTCACAGAGGAAAGGAACTGAGAATAGAGATTTATCAGTCCCCTTTTCTGTAGCCTCAGCTGCACCGGGCAAGGGCATGAATGGGAAGTGCTCTGAGGCTTCCTCTTCACAAACTGAAGCATAGGAAACAAAATTGACTATGCTTCATTGGCGGTCCATCTAAAATCCATGCACCCGGCCCCTAATCTACATGCAGGGTGCCGAACGCATGAATTTCAATGGGTTTTTTTTTTTTTTTTTGAAGCACGATTAGAGCCTGAGGCTCTAATTGGCTTCAAACAAGGGCGGGTTTGGGATGCAGAGCACTTTGCCCTGAACACCCAGTTGTGTGGTGATAATAGCAAATTAATACTCGCTATAGTCTTCCTGATTCTCCTCCCGGCCAATCAGATTTCAGGGCCTACTTTCTGTAGGGACGAGAAGCAGTGGCCCCGGAGCAAGGAGCAGCAGCCCTATCCCGGATCCTTGTCAACTGCCTCCTAAGGTAAGGAGGCCTCTGATTGCCGCCTTCTCATCTGTCTCCTGTGGGGGTGTTGGTGTTGGTTCCCCCCCCCCCCCCCCCAAAATATTGAGCACCAGCCAGCAACTGCTATGCTTTAGTGATGTATGGATGCAGTGAGAGCCTCCTCCATCCTGAAAAAAATTCCCTTGTGCCCACAACAGCCGGCAGGAGAGGAGAGAAAGAAAGCCATCAGAGCTGCAGGGTTGGGGGCCCGACAGCAGGTGGAAAGGGGGCGCCAATCCTAGAACCAGAGAGAGCCAGAGGGAGGAAACAGGAGTAGAAGCCAGCAGCACTGCAGGGGGGGTCCACAAGTATAAGTAAAAATAAGCCCAGTACAGCTTGGCAGGTGCCCAGGGCCCCCCCCCCCTTTGGAACTGATGGGTACTGGGCCTGGTACAGGAGGGCCGGCTGTACTGCCTTATCAGTAGCCCTGGTTTTGCCATTTAAAATTGTCCTGCTGCTGGCCAATTTTACACTGCCATGTCATATGCAGTCTCTTAGTAAAACCCCAGCATGCACTGTTTTTCTCCAGTATATTTCGGCCTATTCTGCCCCTTAAAAAAAAAAGTCCAGTTGCTGGCCAGTTTTACTGCTTACTCATCTGCAGCCTCTCAGTTTATATAATGAGTTTGAATAGAAATTGCCCAAGGGCACGAGTTTTACATCAGCGAGAACAAGAACAGCACCAGTGAACTATTGGCCAGTATCTGACAATCAAAGTGGTCCTATTAATGTTTGATGAAAAAACTTGTAAAAAAAAAAAAAAAAGTTTAAAACTGAAATTAATCAGATTGGGAAGCTGCTGTTGTATGTAAGCCAAACAAATTGTAAAAAAAAATGTATTTAATAAATATTCTATAAGTATTTTTTTATTTTATTTATTGAAAAATATGTGCTTCCAGTGTACCATGGTTGCTGAGACTGTCCATAAAAATTGTACTGTTCCACAATGCAATGTACGCTCTCTCCCGGTCATCCAAGACTACATGGTCTCCGTCTACTGGTCATTACCACAGAAAGTCTATTACATTCAATCAGCAGTGGTAAGAGGGTGAAAAGTTTGCACCCATATTTTAGATGATGATAAGCTATACAGAGAAACAACGTTTTCAAAAAATAAACACAGATCAATAAGATTGCTTATTTAGATATCTTTCACATGCACTGCATATCTAAGAAGTATAAAACAGACCAGAGGTCTCCAGCCAAGATTCAGTAATGAAATACAAGCAGAGCCGCAATATCAAATATGACCACAAGATGTCAGGCTTGTCATGTTAAATAATGTCACATTGTCACCCTAAATGTGACACATTCTGAAAGTATTACATTCATTTATATAGAGTTGACAATGTACACAGCGCTTTACATATTGCACATTCACGTCAATCCCTGCCGTCAAGCAGCTTCCACTCGAAGGTTTCTACCTTGCATACTATGGAGAGTATAGACAGGAACCTATTGCTCCTGCATGCCCTTAGGAGTCTTGGCGCGTGGGAGGAAACCCATGCAAGCACAAGGAGGACATGCAAACTCCATGCAGATAGTGTCATGATTGGGATTCAAGCCAAGGGCTCCAGTGCTGCAGGGCAGAAATGCTAACCACTAAGCCACTGTGCTGCCCTGAATGGTATTTCGTTTGATCGGTGTATCTTGTACAGCTCTCAAACAACTGACATTATCTTTTTCCTGTTTTCATCTTTTTTTTAAAACCCTTTGCTATATCTCCTGCAGCCTCTTTGCATTCACTTTGTGTCTACATGCACTCCAGCGATGGCTGCGTGGCAGGGGGTAGCCTGATGGTATCAACATTGGACCTTGCCTGCAAAATGTGTGTTGAAACTGCCTTTTACAGTCTCCATCAGAAGCCCATGTGACAACGCTGGAGCCCTAATGGGAGACAGAGACAGAGCGTTGTCACCCTACAGCAGGAAGTGCTGTAAGCTAAAAAAAAACAAAAAAAACAAACAAATGCAGCCCTCGCATCTACGAATTGCTAAGCTGCAATCAGGGCCGGTCCTACCACGGGTCCTGGTGGGTCCATGGGACCAAGGCGGCACTTTAAGAGGGATGGCAACCGGCGCGCACTGCTCGAGGACCCGAGGCTCCCTCCCTCTAGTGTGCACTGTCATTATTGCATCATGCTCCGCTCTCCAGCACCTCCCAGCTCCGCTCCCCAGTAGTACAAGTTTTATTGCTGGGGAGCGGGGCAGGTCGGGGGGGTGGAGCAGCTCTCTTGGTCCCAGAACAGCACAGGCTTCAATAGCAGGAGCACCCACCGCCAGTCGCCGCATCACTGAGCCGGGATCGGAGCTTAGTTGGTCGGTGGCGGTGAAGAGGAAGGGGGGCTTTCATGATGCTGCACATTTCATATACCTGTGAGCTGAGCTGATGTTTTTAGGCATGTCTCTTTGCAAGAGGGGGCATGTCTCTTTGTTGAATATATGGGGATGTCTCTTTGCTGGATTGGGCTGTCTCTTTACTATAGGTCTCTTTTCTTTATGGAAATGTCTCTTTGCTGAATATATGGGGAAGTCTCTTTGCGGAATATATGGGGATGTCTCTTTGTGGAATATATGGGGATGTCTCTTTGTGGAATATATGGGGATGTCTCTTTGCGGAATATATGGGGATGTCTCTTTGCGGAATATATGGGGATGTCCCTTTGCGGAATATATGGGGATGTCTCTTTGCAGAATATTTCGGGGTGTCTCTTTGCGGAATATATGGTGAAGTCTCTTTGTTGGATGTGCGTGATTTTTTTTTTTTTGGGGGGGGGGGGGGGGGGGGAGTGACGGGAGGCAGAATTTTATTCTTGGACCCAGGCAGCACAATGTCTTGGGCCAGCCCTGGCTGCAATATATTACATTTTTGTTTTTGGGTTCAGATACACTTTGTCCTCTGCACAAAGAAAAGATTATTTTTTAGTAAGAGGTGTGAAAACATGGCCCCCCAGATTACTTCTAGGCAACTACTGTAGATTGCTATTAGAAAAATCAGTCTGGACCAAGAAATGGATGTTGTACCCTTTTGTTAAATTCTAATAATAAAAATCTGTAAATTCAAAGAAAATATAAAAAGACACAATACGAATCCCGTATACGAATTGAACGAATCAACCAAATTAAACGAAACAAAATGACTAGAAACAAACATTTTTTCATCATGTACATGTCTAGTGGTGGCTGAATTGTTTTTTTAAGTTTTTTTTCCCCTCTGTTTTCACCTGGTGATCTGGCCAGTAACACACCTCCTTTATTAGAGCCCCCCCACTCTGGAGGATGGAGAACAGGGGGTACAGCAGACAGCACCATTGTCAGTCTCGGGGGGGGGGGGGTATACCTGGTGATCTGGCCAGTAACACACCTCCTGTATTGGAGCGCCCCAACTTTGGGGCACCTATAGACAGCAGCATTATTGGTCTGGGGGGGGGGGAGGGGAGTGTTAGATGGACTAGCTGATTTAGATACACCAACAAACTGAAGCCAAAATCTAGCTCACACTATATGCTGTTACAGCAAACTGTTTTTTTTTTTTCTTTTGAGATAAAGGTTTTACATAAATGAATAAAAGTTGATCATTGTAAGCACCCCTGCCAGTGGTAAATGGTTTGTCTCTTCCATGTAAACTGATACATCTGGAAGAGAGCTTGTTCTCTTGAAATACGACAGACTTAATTGGTTAGATCACCAGATGAAAATAGAAGAAAGCTTTAAAAAAGAAAACTAATGCAGCCATCACATCTAAGAATTGGTAAGCTGCAATATAAGAAATATTAGCTTTTAGGTTTAATATTAGGTTGAATACTGCTAAATTGCACAGAATATAACTGGTTATTAACATTTATAAGAATTAAAACCTCAGATTGTCGATTGCCGGGAGCATCTGATTGCCTTTGGGGATCAGAAAGAAATGCTTTACTGGAGCGGCTTTTATAGGATTTTAGATCTTCCTCTGGATCAGATTAGAGTTGTGAGGATGTAAATTTATAAGGATTTTATTTCTAGGAGTTGAACTCAATGGACATATGTTTTTTTCAACCTGACCAGCTACGTATCGAACGATATAATTCTTGGACTCATTAACCTACAACAATGGCACCTGAGAATGGCCAGGAGTTCCTAATGGAGCCACAACATTCACCGGAGGTGACATTGGGGTAGAAGATGCCAGAAAAAGACACAAAGGAGATTTTTTTTTTTTGTGAGGCTTTAAATAGGAACTTTTTAAACTTTCAGACCTCCTGGTATGACCTCTAATTGTGACATCCGATCCTCCGCTGGACTCCTATTCACACACAGCAGTCTACCTGCTATTCATGGCCAGGATCGCAGACTAATTTAATGGACCCCCGTGTGGTCGCTTCCTGCTCCATCAACTGCTTTAATCACTTCACAGACACTGGTAGGAAACCACAATTCTACATCCTAGGGAATAACAGGGACCCTATCAGAGATCTGCTAGAGGATACAGAAACGTATATATATGTTTTTCAGGTGTTACAATAGTACATTAAAATGTGTACAGACTGAAAATATATGGACGTTGCCCTGAAATGCTAGATTTCACCAACAGGTGGCGCTGCAGATTTCAACAGAAAAAGATTTAAGATAAAAGAAAAATATGGAAAATGAAAAGACTTCTATATGATAAGTACAGACCAGTCCTGTTATAACACACAGGCCATGTATTCCTGACCTGAAGTCCCAGCACACTGGCTAAGTATTTACCACCTCCACCTGGCAGCACTAGGTCCGTCAGGTCGAATTTCGACCATGGCACTACCTGCATGGAGTTTGCATGTTCTTTTCTCTAGGTCAGTGGTTATCAACTCCTGTCCTCAGGACCCGCTAACAGGCCAGATTTTAAGTATTACCTTGGGGAGATGCAGACTAGAATACTGCAATCACTGAGCAGCAAATGATATCACCTGTGATGTATTTCAGTTGTCTTGCAAACCTGGCCTGTTAGTGGGTCCTGAGGACAGGAGCTGAGAACCACTGCTCTATGTACTCTGGTTTCCTCCCACACTATGAAGACATGCTGGTAGGGTAACCTCTTCACGACCACGCTATAGTTGAATGACGGCTACGGCCCGGTCGCACATTTCCAGGAGGGCGTCTATTGATGTACTCCTGTGATCACGCTTCCCGGGCGCGCATCGGTGGGCATCTGTGATCGCGCTGTCCTTCACAGCGGGTCCTAATCATGGGACCAGCTGTGTCCAATCATCACAGCTGATCACAGTGTAAACAGGATTTGCCAGTTATTGATGGCCCTTCTCCTCAAGCTGACAGCACGTGAGGAGAGACAGTAATCGGGGACATCTATACTAATAATCAGGGCACTGATCATTAGTGTCCTGATGATCAGTGCAGCCCCAACAGTGCCCATTAGTTCTGCCAATCATTACCCATCAGTGATGCCAATCATTACCGCCTATCAGTGCCCAGTGATGCCAATCATTGCCCAGTGATGCCTATCATTGCCGCCTAACAGTGCCCATCAGTGATGCCCATCATTGCTGCCTATCAGTGCCCATCAATGATGCCAATCATTGCCACCTATCAGTGCCCAGTGATGCCAATCATTGCAGCATATCAATGCCCAGTGATGCCCATCATTGCCGCTTACCAGTGCCCATCATTGCCCATCAGTTATGCCAATCATTGCCACCCATCAGTGCCCATCAGTAACGCCTATCTTTGCCACCTATCAGTGCCCATCAGTGAGGCCAATCATTACTGCATATCAGTGCCCAGAGATGCCTATGATTGCCGCTTATCAGTGCCCATCAGTGATGCCCATCATTGCCCATCAGTGATGCCCATCATTGCCCATCAGTGATGCCAATCATTGCCACCCATCAGTGATGCCAATCATTGCCACCCATCAGTGCCCATCAGTGACGCCTATCTTTGCCACCTATCAGTGCCCATCAGTGATGCCAATCTTTGCTGCATATCAGTGCCCAGTGATGCCTATGATTGCCTCTTATCAGTGCCCATCAGTGATGCTCATCATTGCCCATCAGTGATGCCAATCATTGCTGCATATCAGTCCCCAGTGATGCCCATGATTGCCGCTTATCAGTGCCCATCAGTGATGCCCATCATTGCCCATCAGTGATGCCAATCATTGCCACCCATCAGTGCCCATTAGTGATGCCGATCATTGCCACCTATCAGTGCCCATCAGTGATGTCAATCATTGCCGCCTATCAGTGCCCATCAGTGATGTCAATCATTGCCGCCTATCAGTGCCCAGTGATGCCAATCATTGCTACCTATCAGTGCAGTCTCTCAGTGCCCATCAGCGCCTCCTTATCAGCGGACATCAGTGAAGGAGAAAAATTACTTATTTACAAAATTTTATAACAGAAACTAAGAAAAACTACATTTTTTTCAAAACGGTCAGTCTTTTTTCATCCGTTTAGAAAAAAATAAAAACCCCAGAGGTGATTAAATACCACCAAAAGAAAGCTCTATATGTCTCAAGAAAATAATAAAAAATGTGGGTACAGTGTTCCATTACTGCGCAATTGTCATTCAAAGTATGACAGTGCTTATAGTTGGAAGTTGGTCTGGGCAGGAAGGGGGTAAAAGTGCCCGGTAGGCAAGTGGTTAAATGGCTCCTGTCTAAATTGGCCCTAGTATGTGTATGTATGAATGCGAGTTATGGGTCTTAGAGCGTAAGCTCCTTGAGGGCAGGGACTGATGTGAGAGTACAATATATATGTAAAGAGCTGTGTAAATTAACAGCGCTATATAAGCGCCTGTAATAAATAAAATAAATATAGAACAGAATCATTGGATGAGAAGCTGCAGTCCTGATTGGGAGCCCAATGCCTAATTATTATTTATATTGAATGATGTTATTATTATTATTATTATTATTATAATACAGGATTTATATAAAGCCATAATATATATACCATCTTTTAACCTCACCATGGAAAAGTCGCATTTATAGCCAACCCACAAACCATTCACGGACCAATACTGGAAATATTCACCTTTTCATTTTATTTGGGAATGTCGATGCTCATTATATACATATATAAAATTCTGTACATTTGTAAAAATACAAAATAAAGGCTTCTTTATAAGTTATATGTAGAAAATCAATCTAAAAGTTTTGAGCAAAAACTTCTATTGCATTTAACAATATAAAAATACAAGTGGCATAGAATACCAATACAGTCCGTGTACAGTATAGCGTACAGTTCATAGAGAGCTGTGGATCCACAGCAAAAGTTTCACATCAAAGAGGAAGCCCCGTTAATGTAGCACCCCCTACAGACACACAAGACGCAGACAACCATATACAATGTAGACATAGAAAAACAACTTTCATGACATACATTCTTGACAAACCTAGCAGACATTGGATCCCTGAGGCTTTCCAGCTATTTTGAAATGACAAAAGCCAGTTGCCAGTTGGAGAATCCAGGATCTCCAAACCAGCTGGAGATACCTGGATTTAAACTACATGTGGATAACTCAGGATCCCTGAATCATTTGGAGAACCCAGGATCCTTAAATCAACCCAGGATCCAAACTAAAGTTGTAGAACCCAAGATCCAAACTATAGTTGGAGAACCTAGGATCTCTGAACCGGTTGGAGAACCTAGGATCCCTGAATCGGTTGGAGAACCCAGGATTCCTGAACCAGTTGGAGAACCCAGGATTCCTGAACCAGTTGGAGAACCCAGGATTCCTGAACCAGTTGGAGAACCCAGGATTCCTGAACCAGTTGGAGAACCCAGGATTCCTGAACCAGTTGGAGAACCCAGGATTCCTGAACCAGTTGGAGAACCCAGAATTCCTGAACCAGTTGGAGAACCCAGAATTCCTGAACCAGTTGGAGAACCCAGAATTCCTGAACCAGTTGGAGAACCCAGAATTCCTGAACCAGTTGGAGAACCTAGGATCCAAACTACAGTTGGAGAACCTAGGATCCAAACTACAGTTGGAGAACCTGGGATCCCTAAACCAGTTGGAGAACCTAGGATCCCTAAACCAGTTGGAGAACCCAGGATCCCTAAACCAGTTGGAGAACCCGGGATCCAAACTAAAGTAGAAGAACCCAGCTTTGCCACAACAGTTGGAGAACCCAGGATCCCTGAACCAGTCGGAGAACCTAGGATCCCTGAACCAGTCGGAGAACCTAGGATCCAAACTACGGTGGAAGAACCTGGGATCTTTACTGAAGATGGAGAACCCAGGTTCGATATTCATGTTGGTGAACCCAGGATATCTACACCAGTAGAATAAGTTAGGATCCTGCAATAGCTGGAGATCCCGAAATCCTATCTATACTTTGACTCTTGGAGACAAAAGGGAGCACATTACTGAGACACCTCTCCAATTCCTTAATAACATTTATATATTTTTTTTACAACATTGCAAAGTCTTTGTGGATTAATAAATGGACCCTTTAGGAGACCGTAATCTCATCCTCTGGGTCCACATCAGAGTCCGACTCTGACAAGTCTGAGTTTTTGCTGTGGCTGCTGGAGTGATATGGTGAGGAGGGAAGTTGTGTTTCCACCTCTAGGTGGAGCTCTGTTCGCTGATAAGGCAGGCCATCATCCTCTCCTTCCAAGGTCTTCTTTCCCACGTCACTGAGGTCGGGGTTGGGGTTAAACTTGGTGGGCAGGGTCTGCTCTCTGCACCCACCGGCGGACAGAAGTTCCCTCTCTTTGGAGTTCCTCCATTTCATCCTTCTGTTCTGGAACCAGATTTTCACCTAAAAAAAAAGAAAAAAGGAAAAGTCAGTCTGGGAGTTATAGGTCACTACTGCAGATTTGAGCTGGGAGAAGTGGGGATCAATAATGACCCTTTATTTATTATCAATTTAAAAAATGATTAGTAAATACTCCCAGTACTGAGCAGGTGAGTTCTCTACAGGCTTCCAGAATGATCATGAGAGTAGACTTGGCCATAGATAATGGTTGGGCATGCACATACAACCCGACTGAATAAAGAGCGCTCAGAATTTCACTTTAGTCATAATTTGGGGTGTCTGGTTACTATCCCCCTACCCCCAATTAGGCCACATTTTATTTGTGAGTGGCCTTGACCTCTCATCTTCTGCATTTCATAGACAGAGTGTCAACTGGCCAACAGCACCCTACATTTTTAGGACCCTGAAGATCTTACTTAATAAATCCCTTACACCTCTTGAGGCTCCTCACCCCATTGACAATTAAATCATTCATTCGGACTGCTCACCTGAGAGTCCTTAAGGCCCAGTTTGCCGGCCAGCTTCTTCCTGTCTGGCTTGCTGATGTACTTCTGTTTCTGGAACATTTTCTCCAGAGCTTTGCGCTGCACGTCAGAGAAGACGGCTCTGCGAAGCATCCCCCTGCGGGGCTTTCCACGAGCTGCCAGGGGCCACGAGAACGTTCCTGGCATGGGGATCACCGAAGAAGCTGGAGAAAGGGAAAGAAAAAAAGAAAGTAGGTTACTGGAGAGTTCTAGTCAGAAGAAAAACCATGACGACATATAAAAGATTTGTGCAGTTGGGTATTTCTTGGGGTTATGGCGACCTCCAGAAGTCCCTTCACTGTGCAGCAACCTGCAGCTGATAACAACCAATCAGCAAAATATGGGCGGGGGTGTTGGCTTTGCAGCTGGTCCACGTGTCGACTAGCAAACCCAAACATACCGGCAGCAGGTAGCAGATCCTAATGTAATGGTCGGTTTTCGCTTTTCTGCCAAGAGCCACATGGCAAAAGATAATGAGCAACATTGCTGCCTATTGAAGTCAATCAGAAGCCAAAACTTTTGGTTTTGGAGGGCGCGATGAAGGGTTAGAAGCTCCATCCATTTTTTTTTCTTTAGATCAGAGGGGTTGACTGAAACGGGAAGAAGCTGGCCAGCAAAGGACTCTCCAGTGAGCGTCCCGAATGAATAATTCCAAAATCTGGCGCAACCCTGCATAGAAACCAATCAGCTTCCAGATTTTATTGTCCAAGCTTAATTGAACAAGCTGAAGTTAGAGGCCGATAGGCTACCATGCACCGGAGTTTCCACTCTCAAGTTTTAGTAGATCAACCCTCAGTGTGCCTCCTGGGTAGATCCCTCCTCTATTTGTCCTGGTCACCATTGTCCACTGGTACTGAAGATTATGGTAAACCCAAAATTCAGAGCTGTCACCAGAACAGGAATAGAGGGGAAACCTTCCAATCTACCCCCTGAAAGCCGGTGCAACTTTAAAAAACTTTGTGGATCTTTGCAACCGGCCTCCGCCTAGAACTGAACTCATCTCTGTGGCAGAGGCTCTCCAGGAATGCAGAGCAGATAATAGCTGAGCTAATTAGAACTCTGCCTGGCCCTGGATGGAGGAGGAGGAGGAGGGGGGGGCCTTCTCTATAGAGAACAGAGCTTCTAATGAAGCGTGCTTGGTAATTGTCTTGTAATGAAGTAGCAGAGAAAAGGCTGGGGACAGGCAGCTAAAGCCTAAATACCCAGAGGGGACAATGGAGTGACACTTTCCAACTAAACAGCCGAGTATATGGAGAGGCCATCAGCTGAATACAGATGATGGAGACTGTGTATAGAGGGGGGGTGGGGGGGGGGGGTCATTCGCTGTGGCCACTATTGGAATGCTCGGCCACTGCCTGCAATGCGTAGATTATTACGCATTACGATTATTACAGAAACAAGTGTTCTGGTGCTACTTTATTACAAGGAGCATTATAACAATGTAACATTATAACAATGTAACATTAGAGCTCTAAACTTATACTGTAGTGCAGCAGCACAACCTAGAATGTTACAAGAAGTGTTATAAACTTACAATGTATCAGAGACCTGGAATGTTGTAAGTTTTTTATACAAAGATAAAGATCTTTATTTTACCCATGTGACTGTCATTTTCAAATTTTGTTGGACTCAACTGTCACTTTAAAAAAAAATAAAAAAAATAAAGACCCTCATCCTGCTTTACTTATTTATTTGCATTTGTTTTATCCAGGCGAATGCCCAAAATCCTGGTTTATTTATTTATTTTTTATTTATTCCCCATTTGTTTTATCCATGCGACTGTCATTTCCAAATCTGGTTGGACACAACTGTCACTTTTTTGAAAACAAGGACCCTTAGTTTGGTTTATTTAATTTTATTTTCATCCTCAAAATTATTTTATCCATGTGACTGTCATTTCCAAATCTTGTTGGACTCAAACTGTCACTTTTAAAAAGAAAGACCCTCATCCTGATTTACTTATGTTTATTTATTTGCGTTCATTTTATCCATGTTACTGCCCCATTCTAAATCTTACTGGACACGACTGTCACTTTTTTTGAAAATAAGCACCCTTAGTCTGGTTTATTTAATTTTATTTATTCTCATTTATTATTTGCAATGGGGGAGATTTACTAAAACTTGAGAGCGCAAAATCAGGTGCAGCTGTGCATGGCAGCCAATCAGCTTCAGCTTGTTCAATTAAGTTTTGACAATAAAACCTGGAAGCTGATTGGTTCCTATGCAGAGCTGCACCAGATTCTGTGTGCTCCACTGTTAGCAAATCGCCTCCAATGCCTCTTAAAAAGATACAAGGCTGATAATAACTGTCACTTTTTCTTGAAGCATGTACCCTTATCCCGGTGCGTTTTCTCCAGGATGTGAATAGAGCCTACCGTCAGTGTTATTTTATTCCTATTTATTCCAGGTATTTATATCACACTGGTGCTTTCCATACTATACATTGACACCAGTCCTTGCCTTTAGGCTCGGTTCACACTGCTTGCGACTTGAAAGTTCTAAAATCGCATGACAAGTCGCACCCCCCCCCCATACCAATGGAACCATTCTAAATCGGTATGACTAAAGTCGCAGCGACTTAGCAAAAAGTCCCTGCACTACTTTGGGGGCGACTTCATCACGACTTGCATTGACTGCTGTTAGTGAAGTCGCACACAAGCCGCAAGAGTCGGCTGTCGAAGTCGCGCAACTTTGAAGCCGCATAGATGAGAACCGGCACTTAAAAAGGAAATCATACAGTTACAGTTTTAATACAATTTGAAACATTATATAACCTAATAAAATTATATTTCCATTAAAAAAAAAAAACACTAAAATCATTATTAGCGGGCAGCGGGGGGAATCGAATCCTGGACAGGGGAGGTGATTGATGGGGCTGGAGGGGGGGGGGCAATTACAAGAGCCGATCCTCTATGTGTCTCTCCCTGCAGCAGCTGAAAACCGATAGGAGGGAGAGAAGAAGAAGCCAGCTTTTAGCTTCTGCGGGGAGAGACACATACAACCCCATTGTGTACTTAAAAGTGGGGTATACCTGTAGAGGATCAGTTAATTGCCCCCTCTGCTTTACCGATCACCCCCTCTACTGCCCATATGTGATTCCCCTACTGCCCGGACCCCTCTTGCTGGCCTGGGCCCGTACTGGGTGAGTGGTGCTACCCCCCTTATCAGCGGCCCTGGGGTTTTCACCCTTCACCACTCTCTCCAAACTAGAATTTTTGGCTTTTGATTGACTTCAATAATCAGTAGTATTGCTCATCTTTTCCAATGAGGTTCTTGGCAGAAAAGCGAACATATAGAAATCTGCCAGCATGCTGATAAATGTGTACAGGAGTTGGGAACACAGGGGGGCACCCGAGTCAGAAGAGGTGATTTAGTGAATAGGGGGGGGTCATTAGAGCTTTTTGTCGCTACTGACAAAGATGATCAATTCGGCCACCCACACCAAAGTCACAATTTTTATTTTATTTTTGTATTTTAAATTTATTTCAGCTTTTTCTGTTTCTTTAGTGCGAGTGTTCCCCTCCCCGGTGAAGAAAAGGAATTCCTCATCGCGTTTGTTACCTTTTACTGCCCGACGCTATCGCTGCCCTGATTGGACCACAGGAGTGTTACATGTAGGGAGGTGGCGTCTCCGCCATCCATCACTTTCTAATTGGACGGATGACATTCGCTGCGCCCGATTTCTGGGCTGCCACCGCCGCGGACACCTCTCACAAGGAGAAGCGCCGGGGGGTCTTGTGAAAATAGCGCGCCGCTGGCTGACCCCGGACTCTGAATGAGCCGGCTTGGCTGGTGAGTGTCGATCACGGCTCTGTGTGTGGCAAGGATGGAGGCAAGCTAGCCGATTGGTCACGCTGCTCCCGTGCATTGTCAGAGCTCGCTGGCTCTGTGGGAAAAGCCGGCCCGTGAAGGGGGCCGCAGGGGGCTCCCTGTGAGGGGGGGGACGCCTCAGATTTTCAGCCTGACAAGTCGGGCTAATTTGTGGAGCAGGGGAGAGCTGTACAATGTCAGCAGTCACTGCCAGGGATCAATGGGGCCTCAAATTAGCGAGACCGATTCTACTGCGTGGGGGGGCCCCTGAGATATGGGGGGGGTGCAATGAGGCACGAGACACCGAGAGCTCCGAGTAGGCACTCACCTGGGAAATAGGAGGATCTGATGAACGGTTGGAAGGAGCCATCAAAGTACGGCAGAGAGAAAGTGGTCTTTGGGGGGGCTGCGGGGAGCAACGTCTGCGAGGAATCTGCAAAGACAAATCAAAACGTAAGTAAACAGGAGGCACAAAGAGCTGGATTCATGTCGGGACCCTCTGGATCCAGTTTTATGGTTTTCCATGAAAAAAACAACTTTTTAATATAGAGCGGCGGCAATAAATGGGACGCGTTCACACGGACGTGGGGAATTTTGAAAAAACGCAACCGGCGCTTAGCGCGTCACCGCAATCCCGACTCCCCCACGTTGGAGGGACCTCTCAGCCTTAGAGGTCATGCTGAAATCGCATAATGCACCATTGTAGCCACTGAGCCCCCCCCCCCAAGACGTATGAGCATTATGTGTGTGGCGCCCACCCCCCCCCAAAAAAAAAGCACTAATCTGCATGCTCACCTAAGCAGAAATTCCCCCTCCTCCCAGTACAAATCTGCCCCCTGCTGAAATTCCCCCTCCCGGCACAAATCTTTGCCCCTCCACCCCCAGCTCAAATCCCCCCCCCCATATGCCCCCAGCACAAATCCACAAATAACAAAATCCCCCTCCCGGCACAAATCCTCTCTCCTCACTCCAAATCCCCCCTTCCAGCACAAATAACCCCCAATCATCCCTACTAGCACAACCCCCACCCCCTCCCAAAAAAAACAATTCCCCCTCCTAGCACAAAACCATCTCTCCTCACTCCAACACCCCCCCCCAACCTTCCATCACAAATATCCCCCAATCATCCCTACTAGCACAAACCCCCCCCCCCCCTAAAAAAAAAAAATCCCCCTCCTAGCACAAAATCCCATTTCCTCACTCCAACGCCCCCCTTCCAGCACAAATGACCCCCATTCCATCCCTACTAGCACAACCCCCCCCCCCCCAAAAAAAATCCCCCTCCTAGCACAAAATTCTTTTTCCTCACTCCAACGCCCCCCAACCTTCCATCACAAATATCCCCCAATCATCCCTAATAGCACAACCCCCCCCCCAGCCAAAAATAAATAAATATTTCCCTTCAACTTTTATAGCACAAATCCCCCCCTCCTAGTAAAATTCTCCCCCCCCCCTACAAATCCCCCCAGATCAACACTCCTAGCACACAAACCCAAGTTTTCCTTCCTAGAAAAAGTCTTACCCCTGCCAACCCCCCAAACTCCCCTTCTCAACACAAAATACCCCCCCAATCTCCTTGTGGTGCACCTCCCATGATACTACAGTGCCCAGGGCAGCCGCCCCTCTTGCCCACTTCTTGTCCCTCGGCCCCGATTGTAGCTTCTTAATGGGACCAAAACCGTTATATGCCAGCCCAGGGTTCGGCTGCGGCTACCAACAGAGTGCCTACTTATTTAAATGGTGCCCCATACCCTCCCCCCCCCCCATGATTATTAAGAGGACTGTATTTTTTTTCCCCCACCCCAAATATATAAAAAGACTTACACCCCAGAATAAGGATCCTTAGGCTCACAGTGACGGTTATTTTTAAGCCAAGGACCAATAGGATTATAAAAATGATAGTCACATGACTGAAAGATCCTTATCCTTGTGCAATGGCTGTGTGAATTTGGGCGCGCTCCCCCAGCAGATTTAAAATATCAAATATATACAAAATGTTATATAAAATGATATTCTTGATCCAGCCTGAAAATACTCGGCTGTAAAAAAATCAGGACAATTCTAAAGTTTCTAGGAAGAGTGATAAAAAGTTTCCCGTCCCGATTCGCGACTTTTGCCCCATCACGTGACCAAGCATTTGGAACAGCCATCTCATTCATTGCCCCATGAGGTGTTATTAATGGACCCCCAAGAATTAAAAAAAAAAAGAGAGAACCAAAAGCGGCTCACCTGTTCTGGGCGTGGAGTTGGACAGGATCGCGTTGACGCCAAACTTCAGGAAGGTGGCTCCGCCGTTGCCGCAGTTGGAGCTGTGCCTGGAGACCAGGAGCTCGGAGGTGTCCGCCAGGCTGTTGGGGGTCTCGGGGGTCGGAGGAGAGATGCTGGGAGGGGGGACGGCCCTGGGTAGGTATCCGGTGGCCGCTGCGGGTCGGGTGATCCTGAGGAGGTCCTCCACCAGGAAGCTGGAGTGGGTGGACAGGGCGCTGCGCAGGCTCTGGGGCAGGGTGAGGGTCGGCGTGGGGCGCAGGAGGTTGGGGTAGACGGCCGTAGGAGCGAGGAGACTTGGGAACATCATCTTCAACTCCAGTTCTGGCTAATGAACTCTTGTGTGCCTCTTCTTCTTCTTCTTCTGTGGGATCTCTGCGCTGCTCCCCCGGAAGGTGCCTTTTATAGGGCCCGGGGGCTTCAGGTCCTTTCACATGTGACAGCTCCAACAATAGACCTTCAGCAAAATCCCCCCACTTCACTTTCATTCATAGGGACCTCGGCCCTCCCTGATTGGTGCACAGGGGGCAATTTATGATTGGATTAGACCCCATAAGTAAGCAATCCACTGTGGGTCTACAACAATGGACCTGTAGCCATAGACTTAGCATGCCGACCCCCCCACCCCACCCCATCCTCCTCTATAGCAGCCCAGCGGGGGTTTTGTTCTGCACTAACACACGGCCTAATTAAATGCCTATTTAAGAAACTTTCCAATGACATCTCAGCCTCATAGAAGAGAAAAAGGGACGATTTAAAGACACCACTAAATTTATTTGTTGCCCCCCTGCCGAGGTGAGAAAATAAATTTAATATTCATACCGGAGGAGACGGGGGGGGGGGGGGCACTCAGAGCCGGGTCAGCGCAGCTTCAACGTATCTAACGCCGGGATAAAAACTGCGCCATTCCCATCGAAGCTCCAAAACGCTGGAGGAGCAAATATTAATAAATAAATCAATCGATATCTCCACTTCAAAGTCACCTGAAAAGGTCAAAAAAGTTCCGGAGCTTTTTTTATTGTAGCTCAAATTGGGCAGATTTGCGCGCTTTTGGCGCGTTTTTATTCCCATAGAAAGTACTGGGAAAGCACAATTTGCACTTTTTTTTTTTTTGTGCGCGGTCGTGCATTTTGTCATGATTTCCTGCTCAAATAAAAAACAAATTATTATTATTATTATTATTATTATTAAAAGCATTATTGTGCATGGTCATGCGTTTTTGGCGCGATTTTCTGCTCAAATGAAAAAAAAAATGTAAAAAAAATAGAATAAAAAAAAAATTATTATTATTATACAGGATGTACAGTATATAGCGCCAAGAGTTTGCACAGCGCTTTAAAATGTGATATTGCAGACAGTACAGTTATAATACAATTCAATACAGGAGGAATCAGAGGGCCCTGCTCGTTAGATTTTACAATCTAGTAATAAACTATGAATAAATAAATGTAAAATAAATACAGAAATAGCTAAAAGCCATCATAAATAAAATACATTTATAATATGTAACAATAATAGAAAATAATAATAATTAACCCCTAACCTTAAAAAAATATTATTATTAATAAAGCTTTTTTTTAATATAACTAACTTTCTGTTAGGGTTGGGATGTTTTTTATTATTATTATTATTATATCATTTTTTTTATTTGTTGAAGGTTTATGGGGTTAAGGTTATGGGTTAAATGTTTATTTATTATGAAAGAGTATTCATTTATTGTATTTATTATTTTTATTTGTGTATATATTTTAAATGTATTTATTCATGTATTATTATAAGTAGTAGTAGTATTAACACCCTAACAAAAATAAACTAAAAATCATAAATAATAAAATACATTTATAATATGTAATAATACATAAATAATAATTAACCCCAACCTTAAAAAAAATGTTTTATTAATATGAATAATAATTTATTTTCTGTTAGGGTTAGGATGTTTTTTATTATTATATTATTATTAATATTTTATTTATTGAAGGGTTAGGGGTTAAGGTTAAGGGTTAATTAATAGAGAGTATTAATTGATTGTATTTATTTATGATTATTTTTATTTGTGTATTTATTTTATTATTATTATAAGTAGTAGTATTAACGCCCTAACAAAAATAAATAATTAAAAAAAATAATAATAATAAAAATAATAATAATAAAATAAATATAATATTAACCCCTAATCCAAAAATAAATGAATAATAATAATAATAATAATAATAATAATAATAATAAAAAGAAATAAAAGCTGATGGAAAAGCTAAAAAAAAACAACTTAAAAATCTAGCAACAAATGATGCAACAGATGACAGTTTTCTCTATTGGCTAATAAAAAAACCACCAAAGCTCAAAAACGCTGTATAAAAACGCACATAAAACTGTATAAGAGCACACATAAGAACGTGCAAAAAAAAAAACGCCCAAAGACGCTACGCTCAGGTGTGAATGCAGCCGGAAGGGGATTCAAGGAGATATGATCTATAAAATATCATTTTCAATAATTTTTAAACATTTTTTTACATTTGCAGTTTTTAAGCCCCATTCACACCTGAGTGTGCAAAATCACAAACATGCAAAAAACATGTGTTTATCTGCCACCCCAAAGGCGTCAAGCAGACATGCGTTTAAGAATTAAGAATGAATGCCGTCCCCGCACATCTGCCAAAGCACTGCTAATCAGTGCCAACCATATAGCCGCGCTGTACAAGTGATTTTAACCCTTTTTCGGCTGCCAGGGGGGTTAAAACCGCACCGATAGCGGCCGAATACAGCTGCAAGAACGACGGTACAGCAGCGCTAAAAATAGCGCTGTTGTACCGCCGACGCCCCCACTGCCCCAGTGTGAAAGGGGCCTTAGAGGGACATTGGTCTCCTTAGTGCCCATCAGTGCTGCTAATCAGTGCCAACCAGTGCCACCTATTAGTGCCCGTCAGTGCCTCATCATCTGTGTCACTTATCAATGCTACCTCATATCCGTGCCACCTGTCAGGGCCCATTAGTGCCTCATCATCATCAGTGTCACTTATCAGTGCCACTTATCAGAGACACCTATCAGTGCCGCCAGTGCCCATCAGTTCCACCTATCAGTGTCACTTATCAGTGCTGCCTACCAGTTCCGCCTCATCAGTGCCACCTATCAGTGTCGCGAATCAGTGCCCATCAGTGCCGTCAATCAGTGCCCATCAGTGCCACCTATCAGTGTCACTTATCAGTGCTGCCCATCAGTGTTGCCTACCAGTGCCCATCAGTGCTGCCCTACCAGTGCCCATCAGTGCTGCCCTACCAGTGCCCATCAGTGCTGCCCTACCAGTGCCCATCAGTGCTGCCCTACCAGTGCCCATCAGTGCTGCCCTACCAGTGCCCATCAGTGCTGCCCTACCAGTGCCCATCAGTGCTGCCCTACCAGTGCCCATCAGTGCTGCCCTACCAGTGCCCATCAGTGCTGCCTTACCAGTGCCCATCAGTGCTGCCCTACCAGTGCCCATCAGTGCTGCCCTACCAGTGCCCATCAGTGCTGCCCTACCAGTGCCCATCAGTGCTGCCCTACCAGTGCATATTAGTGCCACCTGATCAGTGTCGCCAATCAGTGCCTCATTATCAGTGTCACTTATCAGTGCAGCCTATCAGTGCTGCCTCATCAGTGCCGCCAATCAGTGGCCATCAGTGCCCATCAGTGCCTCATTATCAGTGCTGCCCACCAGTGCAGCCTACAGTATCAGTGCCCACCAGTGCAGCCTATCAGTGCCCACCAGTGCAGCCTACAGTATCAGTGCCCACCAGTGCAGCCTATCAGTGCCCACCAGTGAAGGATAAAAATTACCTGTTTGCAAAATGTTATAACAAAATATGAAAAACTTAAAAAAAAAAAAACTTTCCAAAATTGTTGGTCTTTTTTCATTTGTTTAGCAAAAAATAAAACCCAGCAGTGATTAAATACCACCAAAAGAAAGCTCTATTGTGTGAAAAAAATGATAAAAATTTCATGTGTGTACAGTGTAGCATGACGGCGCAATTGTCATTCAAAGTGTGACAGCGCTGAAAGCTGATAATTGGCCTGGGCAGGAAAGGGGGTAGAAGTGCCCGGTAGGCAAGTGGATAAACAGCTCAGGTCAGCCGTTGTCACCATCAGGAAACCCGTCCAGAGAAATGCCTCGGAGCCTTCACTGGAGTGCATGGAGACAGGAAGTAGCTGTAAAGAGGCTGCAGGACATCACCGAGATGCAGCAAAAAGTATTTATTTAAAAAATAGGGAATGGGTTAGGATACACGGAGCTTCAACCAAACCAAAACTAGGATCATATTTGTGTGTTACCACAACGCCCAGAAAAAAGTGCATCCCAAAGAAAACTAAAAAAGTCATGCGCTTCTTTTGTGGGATTTTCGCACATAGGACATGAAATGAAATGAATCTATCTATGGTCGCCGCTGCCACTCCCCCTTTTCGGGTTCAGGGCGCCTGAATTACAGTGGGGGGTGTTTCTGAAGCACCTGATTAGAGCCATAGGCATATGGCCAATAGGCTAATCTAATAGGCATCAAAAAAGGTGACCTGCGAGCGCCATGCTGGGCGCTTGCAGGTCAATCAGCTGTTAGAAAAGTGAATGAATATTCGCTTTCCTAACACTTAACCGCCTCTCCACCAATCAGGTGCTCGGATCTGTTACCTGTCACCTGATTGGCTGAAACGACAGACACTGCTATTGGATGGCTATCAGGAGGAGAGGACGGGAGAGGAGGACGACAGGAGATGCACGAAGGACCCCGCTCGTCGCCGCCACCCGCTGCCCCATCAAGACACGGTAAGTGCCGGGCAAACGGCGAGCGGGCGGGGGGGTCACACTGGGGGCATTCAAGGGCACGCTGGCAGCATTTGATAGGCACACTGGCAGCGTATGATGGGCACAGTGGAAGCATTTGAGAGGCACAGTGGCTGCAATCACCAGCACCAGCCGCCACTGCTCATCTCTGACTCACTGACGTTTTCACTTGTTTGACTATCCGTTCCGGTTCCTGAACTCTGGCTATGTTTTGACTACGTTTAGTCTGTTCACCTTTTTATTATTATTAATAAACAAGTTTGATTTAACTGTACTTCTGTCTCAATCTGATTCATGTTTTATGACAAAATCATCCCCTCAGAGAGATCGATTTGAGTTACTGTGCATCCTCAGTAATGTCTTTGATGCTGACACCATCGAAAGCACACTATTCCCTTCATTGATGCCAAAGTTTGGCCATTATTCCTGTCACTGACACCAACGATGGGCCATTACAACTCCCAAAGATACCAATGATGGGCCACTATTCCTCCCACTGATACCAATGATGGGCCACTATTCCTCCCACTGATACCAATGATGGGTCACTATTCCTCCCACTGATTCCAATGATGGGCCACTATTCCTCCCACTAATTCCAATGATGGGCCACTATTCCTCCCACTAATTCCAATGATGGGCCACTATTCCTCCCACTAATTCCAATGATGGGCCACTATTCCTCCCACTGATTCCAATGGAGGGCAATTATTCCTCCCACTGATACCAATGATGGGCCACTATTCCTCCTACCGATTCCAATGATGCGTCACTTTTCTACCCACGGATACCAATGATGGGCCACTATTCCTCCCATAGACACCAACGATGGGAAACTATTCCACCCACTGATACCAATGGTGGGCCACTATTCCTCCCACCGATACCAATGATGGGGCGCTATTCCTCCCACTGATTCCAATGATGGGGCACTATTCCGGCCACTGATACCACTGATGGGCCATTTTTCCTCCCACTGATTCCAATGATGGGCCACTATTCCTCCCACTGATACCACTGATGTGCTATTTTTCCTCCCACTGATTGCAATGATGGGGCACTATTCCGGCCACCGATACCATTGGTGGGCCACTATTCCACCCACTGATACCAATGATGGGCCACTATTCCTTCCACTGATACCACTGATGGGCCATTATTCCTCCCACTGACACCAATGATGGGGACTATTCCTCCCACTGACACCAATGATGGGGCACTATTCCTCCCAGTGACACCAATGATGGGCCACTATTCCTCCCACTGACACCAATGATGGGCCAATATTACTCCCACTGACACCAACGATGGGGCACTATTGCTCCTGTAGCACCCTGGAGTTTTGTCAGAGATGCTGCTCACAAATTTACCTGCCAGGAATAATTATCCTGGTTGATTGTTTGTATTGATTTCTCCCTAAGTTTGGCCTTGATGCACTTTTCTACCACTAGGTGGCCGGGTACTTTGTGGTACTGTGAAGGAATGTAATGAACATAATGATAATCAGAAAATGCCTATTTTCTTACATGTACACATGATTCTATGCAACTCCTTACTTATTATAGAATATACAGTTTAGCTTTGCTTCGGAACAAAGATGGCCTCTGCATCCTGCTGACTACGCCCTGAAGGTGTGAAGAAGTAAGAGAGAACAAGCGACAACCAAGCTTCAAGCATCAAGTTCCTGCATTCTTCCTGTATTTCAGCCACTAAGATGTGCCTTTTAGACTGTGACCACATTTACATAGTAGTGACGTATACTCTATTGTTCTTTGTGTATAAAACTTTGGGCACCGCCCTGCAATAAACAGAGATGAGGAAGTAATTGAACTGAGCAGACCTCAGTGTGATTACTCCCGACGTGCACGTACATCTACACTTTATAATTAGGAGCAGCAGCAGACATCTAATCTGAGCTTGATTGCGGTTCTGATCTATTACAGTACTAGATACAAGAAGGGCAAAGCAAGGTCAGGTTATGGGTATATGGTGTATCTCAGCTAATGGGCAGGGGTTTTCTTGGACCCCTTGGCCTGCTGGGAGAACCTATATATTAGGGTGAGGTCAGGTGATCTGTGTTCTGTGCCACCTGGACGGCCGTCTGGGTGGACGTGTGTTGTACTGCCCTGGGCTGCTAGGCCAGAGTTTGGGCCTATCCCAGAGTTTGGCTGCTAGGCTGTCTGAGGGCCTATCCAGAAGCAAGAGAGCAGCGCAGGGTTGGGATTGCGGCTTGCAGTCCAACCAGAAGTGACGGTTCTGCCGGCCGGAGAACCTGTCGTGGTCGGAGGTAGAGGTGAAGCTGTCGCCAGTAAGGGACTATCTGCCTTATTACCAGGGACCACAGTGAGTAACTGAAGCAAGTACCGGAGCAGTATTCTCACCAGACGGGGACGGTGAAGAATCGGGAGACTTAAGTGGGTATCAAGTCAGGGACCCAACCAGCGGAAGAGACGCATGCAGAGCATTATTGTGTGGCAAGCCAGGGACTGAGCCGGCCAGTGGGGTGACGCTTGAGGAATATCTTGTGTGCCAAGCTAGGGACCCAGCAGAGAGGCGGCAGTGACGCTTGAGGAAGATACCACCGTGAAGATTGAAGGAGCTCAAGGGATTCAGTGGCAGTGAATCAGAGGGTCTAGTCAGGGCCGTCTTTAATATTGATTGGACCCTGGACAAAACATTTCTTGGGGCCCCCGCCCCCCCATGCAATTTCACTCTCCACCTGCCCCGAGACATACAATAAATAGCAGCTAGACTTAAAAATCAGTTTACTGCATAAGATCAGGCAGCAATTGCAAAATGGTTGCCAGCAGTTACAGCATATCATTACTGCTTACTGACTGGTTGCTAGAGGTTACAGCACACATTACGACTCACTAATTAGTTGCCAAAGGTTACAGCAAATGATTTCTACTTGTTAATTGGTTGCTAGAGATTACTGTACAGTAATACTGCTCACTGATTGGTTGCTAGAGGTTACAGCACATCATCTCCTCACTGCAGGGAGGCATTATATACATATGAATGCTGACTTTATTTACATATCAATTTTGCCGGCCGCAGCTATTTACTTATGAATGCCGCCGCTATTTACATATGAATGCCGGTTATTTACATGTAAACACAGGTGTCTGCAGGTGAGTCATCTGTACACAACAATAGGGCAGAGCTGGACAGCATTAGTACCAGCATTTCACACTGAGATATCAGGACACAGCACGGGACTGAAACTTCAAAGGACAAGGGAATTTAAACTGGGATAGTTGGCAAGTATGAGCCAGCTGCTTTGGGCCCCACAACGACGGAGCCCAGGGCAGCTGCCCCTTTTGTCCTGCCTTAACCACTTGCTTACTGGGCACTTAAACCCCCCTCCTACGATGCCTCCTTGGGGTCTTCAATCAAGAGGAGATGAATGCATACACAAAACTGTTCCTGAGGATCCTATTCTTTGGTGTTAGGAAACTCATTGGCAGACGCTGGATACATCGCGAACAGTTGACGCTGGGGATGTGGATAAAAATAATAAATGCTGATGTATAAAATGACCTATGAAGCTAGAGGGGCTCCCAAGAAGTTTAGGAAGGTATGGTTTCGGTGGGTTGACTCTGAGAATACGCTGGAAGAGGAGGGGTGAAGACCATTAGACTGCATAAGACCACTTTCACTTTCTGAAAAATATGACAGTGGGAAGATAGTGAGTATACTTCTTTCAATGTGGATGGAGTTGGGTTTTTGTATCCTATCGAGCACAACACTGAATGTAGACATCCCCTAGGGGGGGGTTTCAGTTGGGTTATCCGACTGGTTTTTGGTTCTGGTTTAATGTTTGTTTTTTTTTTTATTAAAAGAAATAAAGAAAAGCACATATACTTCAGTGTATGATAGGGGTGGAGTCCTGATTGGCTCAGCTAAGAGAACATTGACATGTACAGCGTTATTGCTATTAATGGATGTTGGTTTCTTCATTGATCTGGATGTAACTCCTGTCTGATGTACTGTATGAATAATATTCATGTGTGCAATAAAATTTTGTTAAAAAAAACAAAAAACCCTCCTGCCCAGACCAATTTTCAGCGCTGTCGCACTTTGAATGACAATTGCGCGGTCATACAACACTGTACCCAAATTAAATTTTTATCATTTTTTCCCACAAATAGAGCTTTCTTTTAGTGGTATTTGATCATGGCTGCGGTTTTTATTTTTTGTTAAAAAAAATTTAAAAAGGCCAAATTTAAAAAAAAAATATATATATATAGGAATAGTGCCCAATCATTGGTGTCAATGGGAGGAATAGTGCCACCTAATAGTGCTGACAGCATGAGGAGAAAAAAAAGCAGATCACAGGCTTATATGCAAGGGACATCGGTCCCGAAGAGAAAGGAGGCACATCTGCCTCATCTGTGCCAATTAGTACCCCCTGCCAGTGCCACCTTCCATTGCCACCTGCCAGTGCCCACCAGTGCCACCTATCAATGCCCATCAGTGCCACCTATCAATGTCAACCAGTGGTGCCAATCAGTGACTCATCAGTGCCACCTAGCAGTGCTGCCTATCAGTGTAACCTATCGGTGCCCATTATTGCCACCCATCAGTGCCCACCACTGCCAGCTATCAGTGCCACTTCTCAGTGCCCACCAGTGCCACCTATCAATGCCCTTCAGTGCCACCTATCAGTGCCCACCAGTGCTGCCTTATCGGTGCCCATCAGTGCAGCCTCATCAGCGTGCCTCAATGAAGGAGAAAAATTACCTGTTTGCAAAATTTTATAACAAAATACAATATATATATATAATACCTGTTTGCAAAATTTTATAACAAAATATAATATATATATATTATATTTTGTTATAAAATTTTGCAAACAGGTATTATATATATATATATATTATATTTTGTTATAAAATTTTGCAAACAGGTAATTTTTCTCCTTCATTGATGTACGCTGATGAGGCTGCACTGATGGGCACTGATAAGGCAGCACTGGTGGGCACTGATAGGCGGCACTGGTGGGCACTGATAGGCGGCACTGGGAGGTGGCACTGATGGGTGGCACTGAAGGGCATTGATAGGTGGCACTGGTGGGCACTGAGAAGTGGCACTGATAGCTGGCACTGATAGCTGGCACTGATGGGTGGCAATAATGGGCACCGATAGGTTACACTGATAGGCAGCACTGCTAGGTGGCACTGATGAGGCACTGATTGGCACCACTGGTGGGCATTGATAGGTTGCACTCGTGGGCATTGATAGGTGGCACTCATGGGCATTGATAGGTGGCACTGGTGGGCACTGGCAGGTGGCAATGGAAGGTGGCACTGGCAGGGGGTACTAATTGGCACAGATGAGGAAGATATGCCTCCTTCCTCTTTGGGACCGATGTCCCTTGCACATAAGCCGATGATCTGCTTTTTTTTTCTCCTCATGCTGTCAGCACTATTAGGTGGAACTATTCCTCCCATTGACACCAATGATGGGGCACTATTCCTCCCATCGACACCAATGATGGGGCACTATTCCTCCCACTGACACCAATGATGGGGCACTATTCCTCCCACTGACACCAATGATGGGACACTATTCCTCCCACTGATACCAATGATGGGGCACTATTCCTCCCATTGACACCAATGATGGGACACTATTCATACCACTGACACCAATGATGGGACACTATTCCTTCCACTGATACCAATGATGGGGCACTATTCCTCCCACTGACACCAATGATGGGACACTATTCCTCCCACTGATACCAATGATGGGGCACTATTCCTCCCACTGACACCAATGACGGGGCACTATTCCTCCCACTGACACCAATGATGGGGCACTATTCCTCCCACTGACACCAATGATGGGGCACTATTCCTCCCACTGACACCAATGATGGGGCACTATTCCTCCCACTGACATCAATGATGGGGCATTGTTTGACCCTACTGGACGCCAGGACATCGTCTACTCCCACTGGCCACAGTCCGGCCCCTCTAAAGTCTGAAGGACGGTAAATTGGCCCTTTGTTTAGAAAGTTTGGAGACCCCTGGCATATAGCATTGTCAGTCTGGGGAGAGGGGAGTGTTAGATGTACTAGCAGATTTAGATACTCTAACAAATTGAAGCAAAACTCCAACTCACACTTCATAATCAGTTACAGAAAACCGTTTTTATTACCTTTTGGGATAAAGGTTTTACATGAATAAAAGTTGATCAGTGTAAGCACCCCTGCCAGTGTTAAATGGTTTGCATCATCCCTGTAACTGCAACAGAGCTTGTTCTGTTGAAAAACTGACTTGTTGGCTGGATCACCAGATGAAATTAGAAGAAATAAAGCCCAAAAAAAATAATAAATAAATAGGGCAGCCATCACATCTAAGGACTGGAGAGCTGCAATATATTACATTTCTCTTCTTGAGCGCATAGATACAATTAATGTACGATGGTCGCTAAAAAAAAAAAATCAAAGTACAGGGATTAGATGGTACAGTACAGCTCAGGGGACGCAGGGACTGCGGCAGAGATGCCGCCGTGATGATGAGCCTCCATAATACCCAGCGTGGTGTATGGTGAGCAGGTTTGGGGGTGACCCCCCGAGCTCCAGCCGTCACCCAGGCCGAAGCGTGCGTAAGCTTGATGCGTGCAGCTCTGATCCTATTATCCATGAAGTGACTGTCCCCTTCAGCTGGTTCACCGCTTTACTTCCACACACAAAGGCCTCCCGAAAAATCTTATTAACCAGCTTTCTCCCGGCTGAGGGGTTTTATTCGGGGGGTTTTTGTGCCCCTGATCCTGCGTGTCGGTGCTTTAACCATTCAACACGCAGAGAAAGAGAAATATATAATCCATCTGCAATTTATAGAACATTAGAGAATGAGCTTCTGGTTAAAACTCTCTTTAATTCAAATTAGAAGTTGCTTAGGGGGGGGTGGGGGGGGGGAGCAAAGCCGCCGTCCCACACATCGCAGCGGTGCAAGCAGGGCTGGCCCAAGGCATTGTGCTGCCTGGGTCCAATAATGAAATGCTGCCCCCCCCCACCCCCCAAAATCACGCCCACCAAAAGGCCCCCACATCCATTATTTTATATCATGATAATTAAAACTAAAATTGAATTTATCAGGAAGTCAGATTTACATGCAACAGCACCTTGTCTATATGCAAAATTATATCATATACCATTATGTTTAATTCCAAGGGGCAGGCTAGAGCAGTATATAGACAGGCAAGGGTAGTATAGGTGCCGGCTAGGGTAGTAAATGGGCAGCTAGGGTAGTATATGGACAGGCTAGGGTAAGTATATGGACAGGCTAGAGTAAGTATATGGACAGGCTAGGGTAAGTATATGGACCGGCTAGGGTAAGTATATGGACAGGCTAGGGTAAGTATATGGACAGGCTAAGGTAGTATAGGGGCAGGCTAGGGCAGTATTGGGGCGGGCTAGGGTAAGTATATGGACAGGCTAGGGTAAGTATATGGACAGGCTAGGGTAAGTATATGGACAGGCTAGGGTAAGTATATGGACAGGCTAGGGTAAGTATATGGACAGGCTAGGGTAAGTATATGGACAGGCTAGGGTAAGTGTATGGACAGGCTAGGGTAAGTATATGGACAGGCTAAGGCAGTATAGGGGCAGGCTAGGGCAGTATTGGGGCGGGCTAGGGCAGTATTGGGGCAGGCTAGGGCAGTATTGGGGCAGGCTAGGGCAGTATTGGGGCAGGCTAGGGCAGTATAGGGACAGGCTAGGGCAGTATAGGGACAGGCTAGGGCAGTATAGGGACAGGCTAGGGCAGTATTGAGGAGGGCTAGGGCAGTATTGGGGAGGGCTAGGGCAGTATTGGGGAGGGCTAGGGCAGTATTGGGGAGGGCTAGGGCAGTATAGGGGCAGGCAGAGTGGCCCGGGGGCAGTTTTCATCATGAAAACACAAAACTGCTGGGGAAAAAATCTTGGCCGTCAATTTGCTGGGTAAATAGAAGAGAAGGAGAAGTGGCGGTGGTTCAATTTGCTGCCCCTCTCAAAGTGCTGCCTGAGTCCAATGGACCCACTGGGATCCATAGTAGGGCCGGCCCTGTGTGCAAGGCGGGACTTGGGGGTCCCAGTACACCCACCCCAGGGGTGGACATTATACATTATATGTGTACATTAATTTGTACTGAATTTACTAAAAGATATTGGGGGGGGGGGGGGGGGGGGTTACCGCTAGTTATATTGTTATCCTGATCTTCACACTTTATCCATTTCCTTTCATGTAACAATTGTAATTCTCGAAGGAATCAGCAGACAGACTTTGCTGTGCCGGAGTTTTGGATGCTACTCCCACAAGGGTAATACCTTCATGAGATTTGTATCATCTGCCCACTTCCACAGGCAATCTGGCCAAACAATTATAAGATGTGCAAGTGGGGCGATTAGAGTGTAAGCTCCTCTGGTGCAGAGATTACAGTTCAATATCCTCTGTACAGCACTGCGGCATATGTCAGAGCTATATAAATGTATAATAATAATAATAATAGTGTGTGACTGTGGGGGGACATTAGAGTGTAAATTTTTGTTTATTAAAAAATCATATAAACATACAGCTTATTAATAAAAACATATTTCCATAAAAATAAACAACAACTAAACAAAAACAAGCATGCTTACAACAGCAAATAAAGAAAAAACAGTTTCCTGACAAGATAACATAGAAAGAAACATATTTTAATGACAACAAAAAAGAACCTCAACTTAAAAACACAATCCAGGCTAAGAAACATTTTGACATTTAATCGCCACCAGGATGCGATTCCAACCCCCCCCCCCCATTAACACCCCCCCCCCCCCACGTCATTCACCCCGACTTCCACATCATTCACCTTGCATTCTGCACCAGCCACTCTCATTCCCTTCCCCTTCCCACCTCCCCACCCCCCATCATGAAATCCATCCCTCACTCCACCCCTCGGAATCCACTGACCTCCAGCAGCTCTTCTGCCATGCCAAGGAGGAGGGGTTGGCACCACCATACACGCTGGTCCAGCACCCTCCACTATCTTCACTACACTAGGAGAAACAATAGGTGCAGACACAGACTTGACAACCACACTTTCTGACACTGACTAGGAGACCACAGACTGGGGGGACACCGACACCAAAGATAGCCTCACAGACACAGTTTCTGATGGCTAAGAGACACTAAGATCCCCTGGTATAACCTCCGCCAACCCAGACACCTCTCTATCCAGACGGAAGAATTCCTCCACTAGCTCTGGCTTATTGTGCAAAGCCTAAGGGCACCGGCTATAAGAGTGACCAACCTTATCACATAGGTTACATTTAATGATGTTACAGTCCCTCGCCAGATGCCCCAGTTCCTGGCACAAAGAGCACTTCTGTTCTGGACAGTTAGAGTAGAAATGTCCCTTGACACCACATTTATGGCACAGCTTAGGTTGACCAGGGTAGAAGACAGTAATCCTATCTCTACCAATAAAGGCAGAGGAGGGCAAATGCTTGACCACATTCCCACACTCAATCAACCTCATTGACACCGACCACCCACCTGTCCAGATTCCTCCATTATTCACAATCTTTTTTAGTGGGCACAAAGTTTCACCAAACCTCCTCAACCAGACCCATAAATCCTCAGAGGGTATAGACTCATTCCCTATCAGGATAGTCACATTTTTTTATCAAGGGCTGACATGAGATTACCTTAGGGACAAGCCCCTTCCAGTCTGGCTGGCCCCCATACACATGCTCAAGCTGTTCCCAAAACAAATCCAGCGATTCTGGATGCACAAATGACAAATCATACTCAAAAGGAACCAGCCGGACTGATAAGAGCATAAATATCCTCCGCCTTCAGTCCCATGGTTAGGATCCTATCCACAACCACTCTCCTGATAGGTGGAATACCTCCTCCTTCCCACCGTAGCTGTACCACATTCCTGCGTTTAATGGAATGCGTTTAATGGAAAGTGCGTTAGGTGAAAGTCGCACAACTGGCTCCCTTCCACCAACAGCCATGAATTTTCCCCAACACAGCCTTAGCATAATTCCTAACTGGGACAGATGACACATTAACTGGCTGCATAGAAATATTAATTGGCTTCATAGGAACCTATGAAATCTGGTTTGGTAAATTACCCACCACTTGATCCTCCCTCCTCCCCTCCAGCACAACAGTCCCGCTCACCATAGTCCCAGAAGTACCACAGTTACCAGCAGTCCCATCATCAAGTAAAGTGTTCCGTTTAGAAAAAACACCAGCTGTTTCAGCGTTCATACGGCGCACCTGCTCTGCAGTTTCAATGTTCATGTGACATTCCTGCTCTGCACCATTGTGCCCTGTACACACGATAGGATTTTCTGACAACAAAATCCGTGTTTGTTTTCCGACGGATGTTGGCCCAAATTTGTCTTGCATACACACAGTCACACAAAGTTGGTTGGAAATTCCGAACGTCAAGAACGCGGTGACGTACAACACGTACGATGAGCCGAGAAAAATGAAGTTCAATAGCCAGTGCGGCTCTTCTGCTCAATTCCCAGCATGTGTGGAACTTTGTGCGTCGGAATTGTATACACACGATCAGAATTTACAACAACGGATTTTGTTGTCGGAAAATTTGAGAACCAGCTCTCAAATTTTGTGTGACGGAAATTCCGATGATAAATGTCCGATGGAGCCTACACACGGTCGGAATTTACAACAACAAGCTCCCATAGAACATTTTCCGTCGGAAAATCCTATCGTGTGTACGGGGCATTAGTGTCCGTGTGGGACTCCTCGCAGCCAGCAGAAACTTCTCTGTCTGGATACACACCATCTCCTCCTGCATTCCCTGCTGATTGCAAGGATCTGTTGGCAGGTGCAATCTCAGGAAAGTCCTCCACACACTGAAAGAGATTTTCAGCAAGCACTCCTTTACCAAGATCTTCATCTGATGAGTAGGTGGCACTCAAGGGAGATTCCATTTCTGTAATGGCCAGCAGCAATCCGCCATTTTTGTCAACCTCCTCCTGAGATGACCAAGGCTGCTGGGGAGGGAGGGGGGAAGATACTGACTCAGACATGACAGATGCTGAGACAGGGGTAGTACTGGGGCCACCATGTGAAGCCACTTCCTTGCCCCCATACATACTGTCGTTGATCTGGTATCCACTATGTGACTGATACTAGCACAGACACTTTCCTTCATCTGTTGGAATCTCTCCTCATTCTCACACTTATCTCTGAACACACCGCTGCTTTCCTTCAGAGAAGCAACCAACTTCTCCTGCTTTTTCGATGCCTCTTCCAGAGACTTCAGCTTGGAGATTTCCCTCTTACTGTTTCCAGACTTACTATGCAGGGATTTCTTTTTCCTGAGATCTTCTTTCATGACAGCAAGTTTCTGTTCCTCCATAGCAATGCGGCAAAGTCTGTTCACCACTCTATCCTGGAAGACTTCTCTTAGGGACAGGCCCAGAATCCATTGCAGCTTGAGCACATGGAGTAGGCCTCAGTGCCTCTGTAGAGTCTCTACCTTAGTCTTCCCCAACATGGTCCATGATTGCCTGGGAAAAGCCTACATGAGAGGCCCCAGGCTTGCTGCTTCTCTCAGCTGAGATCACAGCAGAGTGAGCCAACAGAACCCTGCAGAAAAGCACTACCTGGTGGAAAAGCTCCTCTGGTGCAGAGACTAATGTGACTGGCTCAGTGTTCTCTGTACAGCACTGTGGTATATGTCAGAGCTATATAAATGTATAATAAAAATAATAATAATAGTTTGCGACTGTAGGTGGGATATTACAGTGTAAGCTCCTCTGGTACAGAGACTGATGTGACTGGCTTAGTGGTCTCTGTACAGCACTGCTGTATATGTCAGAGCTATATAAATGTATAATAATAATAGTGTGTGACTGTGGGGGGACATTAGAGTGTAAGCTCCTCTAAAACAGAGACTGAAGTGATTGGCTCAGTGTTCTCTGTACAGCACTATGGTATATACAGTGCCTTGAAAAAGTATTCATACCCTTTGAAATTTTCCACATTTTGTCATGTTACAGCCAAAAACGTAAATATATTTTATTGTTATTTTATGTGATAGACCAACACAAAATGGCACATAATTGTGAAGCGGAAGGAAAATGATAAATGGTTTTAAAAATTTTTTTACAAATAAATATGTGAAAAGTGTGGGGGGGCATTTGTATTCAGCCTTATTCTGATACCCTTAACTAAAATCTAGTGGAACCAATTCTAGTGGAATTAGTAAATAGAGTCCACCTGTGTGTCTCTGTGAAGCTCTCAGAGGTTTTTTTTTACAGAACCTTAGTGAACAAACTGCATCATGAAGGCCAAGGAACACACCAGACAGGTCAGGAATAAAGTTGTGGAGAAGTTTAAAGCAGGGTTAGGTTTTAAAAAAAGATCCCAAGCTTTGAACTACTCACGGAGCTCTGTTCAATCCATCATCCGAATATGGAAAGAGTATGGCACAACTGCAAACCTACCAAGACATGGCCGTCCACCTAAACTGACGGGCCGGGCAAGGAGAGCATTCATCAGAGAAGAGCCAAGAGGTCCATGGTGACTCTGGAGGAGCTGCAGAGATCCAAAGCTCAGGTGGGAGAATCTGTCCACAGGACAACTATTAGTCGTGTTCGTGTTCCTTTATGGAAGAGTGAGAAGAAGAAAGACATTGGTGAAAGAAAGTCATAAGAAGTCCTGTTTGTAGTTTGTGAGAAGCCATGTGGAGGACACAGCAAACATGTGGAAGAAGGAACTCTGGTCAGATGAGAACAAAATTGAACTTTTTGGCCTATAAGCAAAATGCTGGCAAAATATAAAGACTGTTCCTACTGGCCTCCTTTTGAAAATGCTAGGTTCCTGGCTTCAATACTTAGGGGGGAGTTTACTAAAACTGGTGCACACAGAATCTGGCGCAGCTCTGCATAGAAACCAATCAGCTTCCAGGTTTTATTGACAAAGCCTAATTAAACAAGCTGATGTTAGAAGCTGATCGGTTACTATGCAGAGCTGCACCAGAGTCTGTGTGCTCCAGTTTTAGTAAATCTCCCCCTTTGAGTCATAGCCTTGGGACAAACATGCACAAAGCCAAGTTGGGAAAATCCAAAATTTGTGGTCCTTGAACGTTTTCCAGGTCAGTGGCTCAAAAAGTCAGGAAACTAGCATTTTCAGAAACAGAGAAGCGAGTCTCAGAATCTACTCATCATATGGTCCAGATGTCTCCTATACAGCAGTGCAGCATTTTGGTCATAATTAGCATTAACACGTTATATGGAAGATTAGACATTTCTAGGAGAAATTCCTCATCAAATGTTCCGCCCATCTCTGCAGAGTCCTCAGGACCTGCACTACACAGACCAATAATGAGCATCTTGTGGTCAGTAGATATGAGGATTCAAATAGCTGTCTCCTTTTATTTCTATAGATAGATGACCCAGAGAAGTAGGCTTCGGCTCTTCAGTGTCATTGTGGGTCATTGGTATCATGCTGTGACACACGTGGTCCGCAGTGGCTTCTATGGGTCCTGGAGGAAGAGTGGGGGCATCCTGGCACAATGGAGATGAGATGACAAGGACTTCAGTGAGTGTCCAATGCAGTCCCTTCACCATCTACTCAGTCTGAGCTCAGTCCCCTTCTGTCAGGCTTATTCCTGTGACTAATGCAGACTGACCTGTGCTCCTGACCATTGTCCTCCCTGCCAGTTGTATCAATGTGTCATCGTCACTAAAGAGCCCCCCCCCCCCCATGAGGTGCAGCTCAGAGAGCTAAAAAACAGTTTGGGTTTGGGGTGACTTGATCCCTGTGACATAAACTGACAGAGATGGAAATATAATGGGGTCATAATGATCCACAGGTCTGCCCAGCGTTTAATCGCTCTCATTGGTCACTCCGTTCCTTCACTTATTCTAGGCCATCATACAGCTTCCTATAGGGTGCTGGCATAGTGGTCTTAAGAAAACCTGTACAGAGAGAATTATATGGGCACTTTGCTTTCTCTTCACCCCTTCCTACCCTTTCCCATCTTGTCCTTTCACCAGCCTCTCCCTGCCCTGTCCTTTAATCCAGCCCCCTTCCCTGTCCCCTACTCTTCTTTCTCGTGTCTGTGGTTCCTTCCTCCTTTCCTGCCCTTCCTTTTCTGTCTCTCCCCTTTTCCCTCCCTTCCCATCCCTCTTGCCTTTTTCATACCTTTCCACACCTTCCTTCTCTGCACCTTTCTTTCTCTTCCTTCCCTGCTCCCCCCTTTCCATTCCATTCTTCCCTGTCCCTTCCCCTCTTCCTTGCCTTCCTTCCACCATTCCTTCCATGTCCCTTCCCAACATCCTTTCCCCCTTTGTTCCCCTTCCTTCTCAGTCCCTTCCTCTTCTGTGCCACCCTGTGCCTTCTTTCCATCTCTTTTCTGTGTCATTCACCCCTCTGCCTTCTGCTTTCCTTGTCCCCTACCCGCTTTGCCTCCCTACCTTTTCTACGCCTTCCCTTTTTCCTGCATGTGCCTTCCTACCCTTCCCTTCCACACCTCTTCCTTCCCTGCCCCTTCCTTCCCTGCCTCTTCCTTCTCTGCCCCTTCCTTCCCCGCTACTTCTTTCCCTGATGATGTGGAAACCCTACTCCCCCCCCCCCGCCTTCCTTTCTCTCTATCCTTGCTCCTTCCTCCCCTTGCTTCCCTGCCCCTTCCTTTTATTGCCCCTCCCTCTTTCTCCCCTGCCCTTTCCTTGCTTTTATGTTCCTCTCAATCCTCCTGCCCTACCTCTACCTTCTGTGTCCATTCTTCCCCTTCCTTCCAATCCTGCCCCCCCCCCATATGTCCCTTCCTCCCCCTCTATCCCTGCCCCTTCCTTCCCCTCTATCCCTGCCCCTTCCTCCCCTAGCCCTTCCTTTTTTGCCCCTCCCCCTTCCGTCCCTGCCCGTCCTCCCCTCCCTCCCCTGCTCTTTCCTCCCTTTTATGTTCCTTCCTGCCCTACGCCTACCTTCTGTGTCCATTCTTTCCCTTCCTTCCATGCCCCCCCCCCCTTATCCCTGCTCCTTCCCCCCCTTGCTTCCCTTACATCCGAGTTTGCAGAGTTCCCCCTTATTTCAGAGCCTACTGCCCTCTCCTTCCTTCCATGTTCCCCCCCGCCCCTCTTTCTTATCTGCCCCTTCCTATCCTGTCCTTTCTTCTGCTGCCCTTTTCTTCTATGTCCCTTCCTCTGTTTCCTTCCCAGGAAATAACATGTTTGTAGCCTTGATGAAGGGCTACCCCGGAAGTCCCTTCATGGCGGGATCACCAGGGTTTTAATGAAAGATAGAAAATAAACAATATTGAAAATGACCTTTGAAATGAAAATGTTAAATCTTATGAGATCTTAGTGATCAGGTTTATATCTAGTTTTAAAAAGGATCCTTACAGGATGATGTATCTTTAGATTTATACAGTTGTGAGCCATTATAGAGCAGCCAGTGATTGTAGGGACAGAAGTGACAGCGCTGATAGCGGTCCGCAGTGCCCTATTATTAGTCTCTCTCTCTCTGTGGGGGTCCCTCTGCAGGGGGATGCTTGTTTGTGACGCTTAATTAGTCTCCATTGTATCACAAATGGTCAGAAAACAAGCACACTATGGAGAAATTAGCATCCAGTTAGCTACCAGGGAGACAGGTTGTGTATTGCTGGAACCGAGGCGCAATTTTCTGAGTCAGGGCTGTCACTGGCGAACTACAAGTCTCAGCATGTCCTGACATCAGCAATGTGTTGGAGAACAGAACTGCAGTGTTTATAATGGTTAGGAAAACACAAGTCAGGGAAGGAATAGCAGTAGTTGCCAAAGTTTATATGCCATAGAATTGCCCCCGTGTCTCACCTCTGATCTCTTGGTGAGATCTCTGTGCTGAGTTTCCAGTTCTGCGCACTTGCTGTGCCCATCATGAGGGGTTTCCACCATCCCTGTGCTACGTTCCCAGGTCTGTGCACCTGCTGTACTCAATATGAAGGGTTCCTACCATCCCTGTATGGAGTTCTAGAGTCTGCGCAACTACTGTACAAATTATGAGGGGTTCCTACCATCCCTGTATGGAGTTCTAGAGTCTGCGCAACTACTGTGCCCATTATGAGGGGTTCCCACCATCCCTGTGCTGAGTTCCCGGGTCTGTACACCTGCTGTGCCTATTATGAGGAGTTCTTGGGTTGTACACCCGCTGTGCCCATTATGAGGGGTTCCACCCATTCCTGTACTGAGTTCCCGACTCTGTACACCTGCTGTGCCCATTTTGAGGAGTTCCCACCATCCCTGTGCTGAGTTCCCGGGTCTGTACACCCGCTGTGCCCATTATGAGGGGTTCCCACCATCCCTGTGCTGAGTTCCCGGGTCGGTACACCTGCTGTGCCCATTATGAGGGGTTCCCACCATCCCTGTGCTGAGTTCCCAGGTCTGTACATCTGCTGTGCCCATTATGAGAGGTTCCCACTATCCCTGTGCTGAGTTCCCAGGTCTGTACACCTGCTGTGCCCATTATGAGGTGTTCTCAACATGTGATAATCATGTCTCCGATATCTTGCTGTTGGACAACATATATAAAAAAAAAAACAGAGGCTGACTCAGGCCATCAGGTTCCACCAAACACTAAAATAATATAATTTTTGGGTGGACTGACCCTTGAAGAAAATGTAAATTGACCTGGTTATCGACTTTGGCTCAAGCTGGGGACAGACTCTCACAATTTGGACAAGAGATCTGCCCACTGGTGACAAATCCAAACACAATTCAGACCAAGTTCTTCCTGCGGATTCTCATACAATATAAAATGATTGTTCTCACTTTCCCGATTCTTCACATTTCCCAACATGGGAGGTAAAAATATCCACAACCTGCACCAAACACTAGAGATTGGTGAGTCCAGTCCTTCCTTAGGCTGGCCATATAGGAGTCATTTCTTTTTTCATTCAACCAGCAACCTGAACGGAAGAAAACTATGCGATGTGGATGGGGGAGTCCCTCCTAAGACTTTGTATCGTGACTTCCGCACCGTCAGAACACACTGATCAGCACTGAAGGCTATAGCCGGTGGCATTGATCGAGTGAAAGTTTTGCAACAGTCTGGTTGAACACAAGTTGATCGATCCCTGCTGAACCTTCTGAATTTTGATCCATATATGGTTGACTTTAGTAACAACCTAGCAGCTCCTTTACATTCCTTCGTGTTGGTTAAGCTGGCCATAAATTAATAGAACGTCGAACAAAAATTCTTAGGAAATGAATGTTCTGACATGATGATGTTATGATGATGTTGACATCATCGCAGCTCGGGAATTCAAAGGACCAGAGCCTGGGAACCTGGAAGGAAGACCGGGTGAAGATGGAAGCTATGTGCAATTCATTTAGTTCCAAATTAGTTTAACACATTTTGACAAATTCAATAATTCTGAAATTTCCAAATTTCAGAAATTCGAAAATTCGAATTTTCGGATTTCCGAATCTTCAAATTTCCGAATTTTCAAATTTCCGAATTTCCGAAAAAAGCAAAAAAAGGAATGAAACGAAAAAAAAATTTTTTGTCAGTGCACATGTCTGATGGAAAGCCCTGTCAGCGGTGACAGGCTTTCAAATGATTGTAAAAGCAGATTTTTTTTTTATCATTCTCAATGCATTCAGATAAAAAAAACCTTCTGTGTGTAGCAGCCCTCCTCATACTTACCTGAGCCCCATTTCTGTCCAGCAATGTACATGACTGCCTCTCCCTCCTGATTGGCTGAGACACAGCAGCAGTGCCATTGTTTCCCGCTAGCGTCAAAGTCAGTTAGCCAATGAGGAGAGAGGGGGGCAGGGCCGGGCTGCAGCTCGGTGTCTGAATGGACACGTGGAGCCTCGGCCCGGGTGCCCCCATTGCAAGCTGCTTGCTCTGGGGGCAGGAGGGAGAGGCCGGGAGCACCGAAGAGGGACCTAAGAAGAAAAGGATCAGGGCTGCTCTGAGCAAAACCATTACACCAGGTGTCTCAAAACGGTGGCCCTCCGGCTGTTGCGAAACTACAAGTCCCATCATGTCTCTGTCTGTGGGAGTCATGCTTGTAACTGTCAGCCTTGCAATGCCTCATGGGAATTGTAGTTTCGCAACAGCTGGAGGGCCACCAGTTTGAGACCCCTGCATTACACAGAGCAGCAGGTCCTTCTTTAATACGATTGAACCCTGGGCAAACATTTTCTTGGGACCTTTCTAATCCACTTATCAAACTATTTGCAGGCAGTGCGGACTCAAGGGGAAGCTGCCTTGGGCCCCACAACAATGACTGGGCCCGGGGCAGCTGCCCCTTTTGTCCTGTATTAAAGACGGCCCTGCAGAGCAGGTAAGTATAACATGTTTTTTTTTCTTTAAAAATAACAAACAGATTTTAGTATCACTTTAAGGTAAGTGTCATATAATGTGCTAGTATGCAATACATACTAGCACATTACAACAATGCCTAGCAGGGGAAAGTTTTTGTTTTTTTTTTTTGAATAATTTTCCAGTTTACTACCACTTTAAGTCAACACCCCCCCAAATGCAGGTCACAAACAGTGCGTTTGTCTGCACCGAATAGCATGGTACAAATGTACCATGCAATCCGGTCGCAGCGAGTTTCCAAAAGTGCTACTTTTGGTGCAATGCGGTGCGAAGTCACACCTCGCTAAACTGCATGCGAATCACACAGGAATGTACAGCACATTTCTGTGCGATTCCTAGTGTGAACCGGCCCTTACAGCCCGTTGACAACATTCAAGTGCAGTGTGTTGCGGTAATGCTTGCACGTGATCGGAGGCCGGTCCCACGGGCTGCCAATCTGTCTGCAACAGCTCACTTTGTGATGAAAACAGGTAATAAGCGCGCTCTCAAGACGTAAACAGCAGCCACCAAGCGAAGCATATGTGGCCATTAAAGCTCGCCCATTTGCTGTTGCACATATACAGTCACCAGCCACATTATTAAGTAACACAATGGTAACAATGGTAACTTGGTAACACAAATTGCTGATCAAACAATCATGTGGCAGCAACTCAATGCATTTAGGCATCTAGACGTGGTGAAGATGACTTGCTGAAGTTCAAGTTGAGCATCAGAATGGGGAAGAAAGTGGATTTTTAAAGTGACTTTAAATGTGGCATGGTTGTTGGTAGCAGACGAGCCGGTCTGAGTATTTCTGGGATTTTCACACACAACCATCTCTCAGGTTTACAGAGAATGGTGGGAAAAAGAGAAAATATCCAGTGAGTGGCTGTTGTGTGGAGGAAAATGCCTTGTTAATGTCAGAGGAGATTGGGCAGACTGGTTCCAGATGATAGAAAGGCAACAGTGGTTCAAATAACCACTCCTTACATCCAAAGTATGTAGAATACCATCTCTGAACACACAACACATCTAACCTTGAGGCAGATGGGCTACAGCAGCAGAAGACCACACCGGGTGCAACTCCTGTCAGCTAAGAACAGGAAACTGAGGCTACAATCCTCACAGAATCACCGAAATTGGA
>JBBDGP010002335.1:265000-322500 GCA_037952835.1 Lithobates septentrionalis
ATACTACAGGCGGAAGTTGTCCAGCGCTTTGGAATGCGCCACAAAGCAGGTCAAAACCCTGCAAATGAAGCGCTTCATCTGCAATCTTGTGATTGCATTGATGTGGCACTTCTCATAGTGCACTTTCTATTTTTTGAATTTTTTTTAAAGGGGCCTTTAAAAAAAAATATGTAAAAAAATAAAGAAAATTTTTAGACTGCTGGGTGGGGGCGGCGCCCGTGCGCCCCCTATGGACGGGCCACCACTGTGTCTCAGATTGCCTAGCTACAGAGAATCGAATGGCAACTTGATTCACAGGTACCGGTCGTAGGGGAACTTCTGGGTCTCAATATCTCAAATCTCTAGCGCTTGCAACTTATGTAGGGGTGGCTGTTTTAGGTGTTTGTTTTAAAAGTCCCAGTACAGCTGGGTCACCTGTGCTCCAGAAGGGCCTTTGTGTAGATGCCTTCTACTTATACTGGCACAAGCTGTAGGTGAGCAATCAGTTGGCTCTTGACCAGGGCTCTCTGAAGTTTCATGCCAGCTTTCCAAGTAGCAGCTTCTCTAGCATCTCTAGGACTTCTGCAATATCAGGTGGAGCTCTTCCGCTTTCTTTCTTTCCCCAGATTCTCTGCAGCCATAACATTTCTTTCCAAAAGAAAGCTTGGCATTGTCTAATTCATCCTCCTCTGATGCCTTCCCTCCCACTGTCTGTAGCATATTAGTAATGGATCTTCCCATTGCTTGAGTCTGTACCACCTGTCCAACAGTCTTCTGGAATCCAGAGAAGGTTTGCTGGCAGACTGTGATTGGGCCATCTGGATTATGGCCTGAGTCAAGGCCTTAACAGTTGGAGGTGGCCCATTCTCAATGTTAGGCTCTACAATGGTACTGGCTTGAGTGTAGGCTGCAGTGCCTGGCTTATGCCCCTTTATTGTTTCAGGCTTTCAGGTCTTTGCGGGGATAAGGCTTCCTACTCCAGAATGGTCTTCATCAGCTGGGAGTAGGTCAGAAGGTCATTCTGGTCTTTTGCATGAAGCTTGAGCATTATCAGGATCTAATGACTGCACTCCTTTCAGAACTCGTCAGGAAGGCCTTGCTTGTGGCCTCTGCCTCTATTCCACCTTTTACGATAACTTGATGAAGGATCTTATCTAGACGTGTGACAAAGACTGACAGCTTCTCTCCCTTTCCTGGATAGGTGTGCTCAAAAAAGTAAATTAGCTCTGCACAGTTCTCCACCCTCCCATAGATTTCTTATAGGGCTTCCATGTTCTAAGCATTCAGCCGTGGTGCAGCCAGGATTATCGCGCTTCAGGTTCCAGAGAACATTTGAGGCTGGAGTTTACAGGCTTTTAAATACCCTCTGTCTCTTTACGGCATCCGCCACCTCCCATTCTTCAGCAGCTTGCACAGCCTGATCTATCAAGGTATCAAAGTCATCTACCCCTGAAGGTGTGGAAGTCTTCCTAGAGAAGAAACAGAGCTTTCTGTACCCATAGCTGACTGGCAAAGATGTATTCTTCATAAATGTCTCTACCAGCTTCCCACATCAGTGAAAAAGGAAGCAAGAGGAAACCCTGGGGTTGTCACAGGTGCTGTAATAGCAACTTCAGGCTCTGGTGGTGACAAAACACTCCATGTTGGCGTCAGGCACCCTCAGCAGGATCACTCGGGTTTCAGTCTGTTTATTCAACTGGAGATTAGCCCCTTGGAAAAATGCAGGGACTCCCTTGGGACTCTCTGATCAGGAACTAATGCTGGTACTGCTTGGCAGGCCTACTGTTCCGCCAAGGCATTTCCATGGATTTCGACCGCCACACTTGACTCCCAGTGATCATTTTGCTTCTTACACCACTGGTTGGCTATAAGGTACCTGGAGCCTAATTGTCAGTATTAGCTGGCCATCACTGGGGCCCTTTTTAAGGTGGTACACGTAAAGCTGTCCCTTTAAGAATGTACAATGAATGACTGATGGGCTACTAAGCAAGAAGCAGTCTCTATAGACACTGTGGGCAGTAGGGAGATTAAGCTTGGTAGTTCTGCTTACCACTCCTCCTGTAACGGATCCAGTCCAATAGGCTTGGCCATCAGTTTTCCCAGAAGGCTCAGTCCTTCCACACAGGTTATCACAAGCTCAGTCTCTCAACTCTGGTCCTCATGAGAGCAGTCCTCTCTGATGTAGGCACACATGGCAATGAGTCGCCCCAGCTCTGGTCCCAAGACACAGCGACTATGTGGTTCAGTCCTCAGCCCTGTTCCACACGCTTTCCAGGCACATGGAACGCTGGAATGCCACCCTGGATTCCATGCAGACTCTGATGTAATATACATACCCCAGCGGCATGTCTGCACTTTTCCGCTCTCCAGACTAGATTGCCCAGACCTCAAGTAAATTGCCCAGAAAAGTTCTGTCCTCTCCTCCTCTGTGTGCAGGGATCTCTGGGTAGTGAAGTCCACAGCCCATTAGCCTTCATTCACTTGCATTGTACTGTGCTCCCTGGGGACTTCATGTCCCATGATCCTTCTCCTTTATCACTGATTATTTCTTGCTGCCAGTAAGTGTGGGGGGCAGGAGCAAGTGGGACACACACACACAGCCCACACACAGGAGTCTCAGCAGCAGTGGGATGGGGGGGGGGTGTTAGCGCAGGCACAGGGAAGCACAACCTACTCCTCCAGCCTCCCCAGCCTGCTTCTCATAAACACACAGAAGTCCCAGTGGCGGGAGGTGGGGTGGGGGGTGTAGGGCTCAATAGTGGGCTCAAGAGGGCAAGACCAATCCTCCAGCTGCAGCAGCACACAGCTACAAGAGAGAGAAGAGAAAGAAAGAAAAAATTGCTGATTGTAGAGTTGGACCTCTTCACTATTGCTTCCTTATTTTAAAGCATGCTGGCAGAAAACAGGTTATTCTACTCAGGCTTTGCTTGATAAATTCAGAATGTACTTGGATGAGTTAAAAACTGAAAGTTCAATTAGGTTTTAAATCTGAAATCAATATATCTTAATATATTATTTATAAAATATATTATATATATATATATATATATATATATATATATATATATATATATATATATATATATATATATATATATATATATATATAAATATATATACACACACACATACCTCAAAAAGGTTAAGAGATCATCCTATTGATAGCAATATTGGTATAGCCAGGAGTTACCACCACCAAACCCCAAAAAATGAGGAAAATTGACTATATCGGCACCCAAGAAGTAGCACGAATTATGTAATAAAAAGGCTCTTGCCTTTTATTAATACAAAAATGTATTAATAAAAAGATAAAAACTTCTACTACTTGGGTGCCGATATAGTCAATTTTCCTCATTTTTGGGGTTTGGTGGTGGGAACTCCTGGCTATACCAAAATATTTAGGTCAAGTATAGTTATACAATTGACTTTACATGGCAAAGAAAACAAAAATTCATATATTTTATTGTATACAATTTAAAATATATTTTCATAAAAGAACAACAATCTGGCAGAGTGGTACTGCTATACCCATATACAACTGGCAGGGGTCAACCACATAAATACACCCAGTGTTAGAATGTCCTCCACTAGAGAATCCCAATGCGTTTCCATTGTGTCCTTTTTGCAGATATTCAGGGGAAGAGTTTGCCAATCTACAAAAATATCATGCAACATACCATAAACAATCTTATTGCATAATAACATTCATAAACCTCCATTGTTTATGGTGCAAATTTACATATTAGATGCATCACCACAAAGACTCAGCCAGAAATGTTTAAAGCAGATGCCATATCTTCAGACCCCCAAACCCCAGAGGACCCTCAGGAACAATGTGCGTGCACACAAGGGGACCATGGGAATGCCCGGATTTGGTCCAGGGAATGGCTACTCGAAACAGCCTAATAAATGTAAAGATCTTCAGATCAGAGAATAAATAAATGTGACATGGCTAGACCACCATTACTATCCCCAGGCTATGAAATAATCGAGTACTTCACAAAAATTGATTAAGGAATTATATCAGTTCTATGCAAATAAGTTATAAATATACAGGATGAATATCTGATGGTCACTAATCATCAATGAAATCATGGACTTATTTATATGTGGTTATTAGAAAAATAGTAAATCTATCATTTAAACAAATTGTGGCAAATCATTAACCATTAAAAAAATATATAATCTAAACTTTAACCACTTCAATACTGTGCCATGGCCGAAAGACGGTATCAGCACGACTCTGTTCTGGTAGAGCGTCCATGGCTGTCCTCCCCGAACAAGAATCGGGCACACTCTGCGATCGCTGCGTCCTTGGACGCAGCCGATCACATAGTGGTAAAGGGTCAATTACAGCGGCCCTTTCCCATGTGATCAGCTGTGTCCAATCACAGCTGATGGCATGTAAAAAAAACTGGGCGGTTATTAGCAAGTCTAACGGGGCACATTTAGACTGACAGTGCCTTGATTATTAGTGCAGCCCCATCAGTGCCTATCAGTGCAGCCTCGTCAGTGCCCCCTCATCAGTGCAGCATCGTCAGTGCCCCCCTCATCAGTGCAGCATCGTCAGTGCCCCATCGTCGGTGCCCCCTCATCAGTGCAGCCTCGTCAGTGCCCCCCCATCAGTGCAGCCTCGTCAGTGCCCCGTCATCAATGCAGCCTTGTCAGTGCCCCCTTATCAGTGAAGCCTCGACAGTGCAGCTTATCAGTGCCCATCAGTGCAGCCTCGTCAGTGCAGCTTATCAGTGCAGCCTCATCAGTACCCATCAGTGCCCACCAGTGCAGCTTATCAGTGCCAATCAGTTCCCATCAATGAAGCCTCGTCAGTGTCAATCAGTGCACATCAGTGCAGCTTATGTCATTATTCATGGGGCCAAGTTCCCATATCTATGTCACTGAATGCAGCAGTGGGTCTCGGGAGTGAGTGTGCACCAGTTTCCCCCCCCCTCATGGGAATCGGCTTTCTATTGGGGGCACCAGCAAGAGAGAAGGAGCCAGGAGCGCTGGCAGGGGACCCGAGAAGAGGAGGATCGGGGCTGCTCTGTGCAATTCTTTTGCACAGAGCAGGTAAGTATAGACATGTTTGTTATTTAAAAAAAAGTTTGCTTTACAACTACTTTAATAGAAACTGCACATTTGAAGGTAATAGAAGGCGTTTCACTAACAAAATTTACTGACCACAGGGTCATCCGTTAAGACTGAACAATGTTTATTGAGAATTCTCCTAATCTCTGCATGTTGATTGGGATATCACATAATTGCACAGGCATAGCCTCATTTTTAGAAATGTTCTTTTTGACAAAAAGTACATTTTTCTCAAGATTGATTCTGCACACGATTAAACACTCTACATAAGAAAATCCTTGTGTAAAATCTCTCCAACAATCTATCCCTCAGTTTGTCAGCTTCTCTCCTAAACACTTGCTCAGAGGAACGATTACGCCTCACCCGAAGACATTGACTATAGTGGTATAGCGTTTATAAGTCCACATGGATGAAAAATGAATGCATGTAGGATCGTAGTGCGAGTTGTTTCCTTACGGAATAAACTGCTGGAAAATCGATCATGCTCCCTTTGTATCTGTACATTCAGAAAGGAAACTATCATTATGTTGCATGACATGGTAAACCTCAAGTTCTGGTCATTTGAGTCCACCGCTGCTAGGAAGTGAACCAACAACTCCTCAGTACCCTTCCAGATGAGAAAAACATCGTCAATATACCTATGCCATGTACTTAATGTGGCATGAGTACATTGAGAGGTCCTCGTCTAAGGGAGTGTCTGTCATTGTCACCAGTGATTCATAAGCCTGTAGCTTGTCAGTCAGCAGCTAGCCCCGCCCACTGCTTTCTGGACATCCTCCAACTGTGAGCTGCAGTGTTTGAGAGGGGAAGTGTGTGAGACACAAATTCAGGATTTGGCTCAGTCAGGGAAGGTAAAGGATTTTTTTTTTTTTGCTTCATGAGGTTAGTACATCTCATAGTATCTACAGTGCCTTGAAAAAGTATTCATACTGCTTGAAATTTTTCACATTTTGTCATGTTACAACCAAAAACAAAGTGGCACACAGTTGTAAAGTAGAAGGAAAATGATAAATAGTTTTCAATTTTTTTTACAAATAAATATGTGAAAAGTGTGGGGGGCATTTGTATTCAGCCCCCTTTACTCTGATACCCCTAACTTAAATCTAGTGGAGCCAATTGCCTTCAGAATTCCCCTAATTAGTAAATAGAGTCCACCTGTGTGTAATTTAATCTCAGTATAAATACAGCTGTTCTGTGAAGCCCTCAGAGGTTTGTTAGGGAACCTTAGTGAGCAAACAGCATCATGAAGGCCAAGGAACACACCAGACAGGTCAGGGATAAAGTTGTGGAGAAGTTTAAAGCAGGGTTAGGATATAAAAAATATCCCAAGCTTTGAACATCTCACAGAGCACTGTTCAATCCATCATCCGAAAATGGAAAGAGTATGGCACAACTGCAAACCTACCAAGACATGGCCGTCCACCTAAACTGACCGGCCGGGCAAGGAGAGCATTCATCAGAGAAGAGCAAAGAGGTCCATGGTAACTCTGGAGGAGCTGCAGAGATCCACAGCTCAGGTGGGAGAATCTGTCCACAGGACAACTATTAGTCGTGCTCTCCACAAATCTGCCCTTTATGGAAGAGTGACAAGAAGAAAGACATTGGTGAAAGAAAGTCATAAGAAGTCCTGTCTGCAGTTTGTGAGAAGCCATGTGGGGGACACAGCAAACATGTGGAAGAAGGTTCTCTGGTCAGATGAGACCAAAATTTAACTTTTTGGCATAAAAGCAAAACACTATGTGTGGCGGAAAACTAACACTGCACATCACCCTGAACACACCATCCCCACTGTGAAACATGGTGGTGGCAGCATCATGTGGTGGGGATGCTTTTCTTCAGCAGGGACAGGGAAGCTGGTCAGAGTTGATAGGAAGATGGGTGGAGCCAAATACAGGGCAATCTTAGAAGAAAACCTGTTAGAGTTGAAATGAGTGGGTCACATTCCAACAGGACAACGACCCTAAACATACAGCCAGAGCCATAATGGAATGGTTTAGATCAAAGCACATTCATGGGTTAGAATGGCCCAGTCAAAGTCCAGAACTAAATACAATTGAGAATCTGTGGCAAGACTTGAAATTTGCTGTTCTCAGACACTCTCCATCCAATCTGACAGAGCTTGAGATATTTTGCAAAGAAGAATGGGCAGAAATGTCCCTCTCTAGATGTGCAAAGCTGGTAGAGACATCCCCAAAAAGACTTGCAGCTGTAATTGCAGAGAAAGGCGGTTCTACAAAGCATTGACTCAGGGGGGCGCCATACAAATGCCCCCCCCCCCCCACACACACACACACACTTTTCACATATTTGTAAAAAAATTTGAAAACCATTTATCATTTTCCTTCCACAATTATGTGCCACTTTGTGTTGGTCTATCACATAAAATCCCAATAAAATACTTTTACGTTTTTGATTGTAACATGACGAAAATTTCAAGGGGTGTGAATACTTTTTGAAGGCACTGTATAGCCAGGAAATGAGGCGGAGCTCTATCTAACGTGCTGCAGCTTCTAATGCACATTGTGAGAAGTTCACAGTGTGCAGTGAAATCGGAGTAAACCATTTTGGTACTGCAGAGGAGCCAGTACCAACTGTGCAAGACGGAAGGGGAGGCTTGAGGTTGGATTTAAATAGCAAACACGTATAAAAAGGTTGTAGAATGGGAATAGGCCTGCAGATCAATTATTTTGGGTGGCTTTTTTTTCTTTTTTTTTTTAATTGGCGTTATCGCCATTCCACACTCCATTTTTTTCTCCATATTCCTTCCCAAGTCTGTGACTTGTAGCAATATGAAGACGCAGCTTGCTCCTTGGGCCACCGAGTCTCTTTGATTCCACTTTAAAGTGTCATCCCTTTGTGACATCAGGGATGATTGTCAAAGGGCCCCATCGATTTTCTGTCCCAGCTGAGGGGCTCCAAGGTGAATGTACTGACACGCAGCAGTGAAATCCTCCAGAGAGCGGGCAGAGGTCTATTTAAAGTCATTCTCTAACCAGCCGAGTATTTATCCAGCAGCCTGAATAGCGGCTAGTGGTGGATTTTATGATACGCGGGACCCTGGTGACTCCTCTGCTGAATGACACAAGTCAAGGGACTTAAAAAGAGGACCTCCACTAAAAAGCTATTATCTCTGCCTCCTTTGTGCTAAGAGATGTAAGAAAAAAAGAAGAAAAGAAGAAATGAATCCCATCTTCTGCGTCTTCTGAATAATAAACTATCCATTGCCTACAATGTAATTAAACTAAAAAACCTCACCTATAAATTAAGATAAGTAGGTGGTGCAGAGTAGGAATTTTTGACTCTCATGATTAAAAAATAAATAAATAAATTAATAATAATAATACTACATTTCGGTACCCTGCTTAAAATGAAATGCTCTCTGTTAAGAAAAGCTGCACACCCTCTTCTACACCCCTTTGTGCTCCCCCGCCACTCTACTGCTTTGTCTTCCTGAATCTGTGTAAGCTCCATGTCAGAGCTTACACAGGGCTATCTTCATCCAAATGGGAGTGGCGATTGGCCAAGTCAATTCCAAGCTCTGCATTCTGGGAGGAGGTCACATGCTCGTTTGTATCCAAAAAGTACCAGGTATTTTACTTGGGATTCCAGCAGAGCAATGGGAAATCGAGGGAGCACGGCAGAAGTAATAGTATAAAATTCATTTTTATCCGACTAGGCAGATTTCCTTCAACAACTACTGAGATAAAATATCAGCCATATAAGGAGTCCGACTCAGACTTCCATTGTGAAAAAGAGTAGTAAAGCACAACCACTGTGTAGCAACGCAAAGCAGGAAGCTTTTTACAACACTTCCAAAATCCCTGCCAGTTTTCCAATAGAATTATGTGGAATCTGTGCCAGTACTTCCAATGGTACCTGCAGAATCCCTTCCAAAGACTTCCAATCGTTGCCAGGACTTCCCAAGTTCACAGAACAAGTTCCCAGAATCAACACTGGGCATGTCCTCTGACCAAAAGGGCATTTAAGCCCTAGTGCTGTGAGATTACCTGACTGTTGCTGACCTGAGTTGACCCTGACTACCAAGTTGACATCTGCCTGCCAAACCTCTTCCTGGACCCGACTACTCTTCTGCCTGCCAAGACTCCTGCCTGGACCCGACTACTCTTCTGCCTGCCAAGACCCCTGCCTGGACCCAACTACTCTTCTGCCTGCCCAGACCCCTGCCTGGACCCAACTACTCTTCTGCCTGCACCCAACTACTCTTCTGCCTGCCAAGACCCCTGCCTGGACCAGACTATGCTCCTGCTTGCTAAGACCCCTGCCTGGACCCAACTACTCTTCGGCCTGCCAAGACCCCTGCCTGGACCCGACTATGCTTCTGCTTGCTAAGACCCCTGCCTGGACCCAACTACTCTTCTGTCTGCCAAGACCCCTGCTTGGACCCGACTACTCTTCTGCCTGCCAAGACCACTGCCTGGACCCGACTACTCTTCTGCCTGCCAAGACCCCTGCCTGGACCCAACTACTCTTCTGCCTGCCAAAACCCCTGCCTGGACCCAACTACTCTTCTGCCTACCAAGACCCCTGCCTGGACCCAACTACTCTTCCTCCTGCCAAGACCCCTGCCTGGACCCAATTACTCTTCTGCCTGCAACTGACTACACTTCTGCCTGCCAAGACCCCTGCCTGGACCCAACTACTCTTCCTCCTGCCAAGACCCCTGCCTGCAACTGACTATTCTTCTGCCTGCCAGGCCCCTGCCTGGACTCGACTACTCTTCTGCCTGCCAAGATCCTTGCCTGGACCCAACAACTCTTCTGCCTGCCAAGACCCCTGCCTGGACCCGACTACTCTTCTGCCTGCCAAGAATCATGCCTGGACCCGACTACTCTTCTGCCTTTCAAGACCCCTGCCTGCAACGACTACTCTTCTGCCTACTAAGATCTCTGCCTGGACCCAACTACTCTTCTGCCTGCCAAGAACCCTGCCTAGCACTAAATACTCTTCTGCCTACCATCTTGTACTGCAGTTTCCACCACGACCAAGTGATAGCTGCAGTGAAGCAAACTGGGACAACAAAGGCCTCTTGCCCATCTCCACCTTCAGGAGTTCTGGTGAAGTCTGACTTCCACTTAGACCCCCTGTCTCGGGTAAGCCAGCAACACCTGCCAGGGGGCCACCAGTATATAATACTGGTAAAATCTAGCACCTATCAAAATGCAGCGCATAAGTAGCATTCCAGCTGCATCTATTATACAAACTGGGATGTATTCAGATATCCCCGGGTGACTGTTCCATGGAGGGGAGGACCCACTGGCCGACTCTTCTACGTAGGACAGATATCCCTTGTTGACTGTTCTATGGAGGACAGTTGTGAAAATCTAGTCCAATTACCAATGAAAAGTCATTTTTAGCATTTATAAAGCTGCGGCTTTCATTAGAATAATCCCTGGTGATCCTGCCATAAAGGCTCCTGTTCAGGCACTTCCGGTTATAATGTGACAATGCCCTCCCAGTTGGGCACCTGCATTGTCAGCCAGGATTCCAATGGAGACTACAAGTGGTCCATTGTAGTCACCATCCTCGCCGCCTCTCAGATGCTCTCTCTGAAGAGCAATCCAAATGCAGAGACCAAAGCTGGTGTAAGCAAGCTCTTCAGAGGGGGAACATCTGAACAAACACCGCGTCCAAGTCCAACTCATTAAATGATAAAATTGTTACTTTTTTATAACAAAAAGAAAATATTAATAAAAACACACAATTAAAAAAAAAACCTATAGTAGCCAATATTTATGCTGCATTCACACCTGAATGTAGCAGGAACTCGTGTTCTCACTCGCTGGATTTTTTTTGCGTGTTTTTTCACGCGTTAACGGGCGTCGTGTCCTATGAGCGACAAACACCCCAAAGTAGCTTCAGAGCTTTTTCAGTCATGGAGTGTCGGGCGCTTTTTCAGTGCACATTTTGACACTATGTAGCGCCGTTAAGAATTATTGGCACCACAAGCGCGACCCGTGATTGCAGCATTTCCGAAACGCGCTGCAAAACCCATTTTTCTGTTTTTCGTTTCACGTTTGGGAAACGTGCAGGTGTGAATGCAGCATGGGTGGGTTCACATGCAGCGCGCTGCAATTTCAGCCCATTCACCGCTTCAAAAGTAGTGCCTGTACCAACATACTGCAAATGCTGGTGCGGGCAAAGGCACTGAATTTGGGGTGTCATTAACTTATTGACACCTGCTGCAGATGGCAACTGCAGTGTGTTTTGAACACGGGTGAGAACGAGCCCCGCGTCTGCTTTCAGACTAATGCAGTGAGGTTTCACCGCACCGGTGAGAGCAGAGCAGTGTACCTGCGGGGTTTGGTGCAGATTAGCTGCGCTTTCCCATTCCTGTAAAAACTTCTGCATGCTGCATCTTTGGTGCGCTTTCAGAAAGCACCCCAAAAAAGCGCAGGACCCAATAGAACTCTATGGGAAAGCGCAGCTAACCTGTACCAAACCTGCAGGTACACTGTCATGTCAAACGACACCGCCTCAGTCTGAAAGCAGCCATACTCTGAGAACATTCAGCAGCGATCAACTTTGAACTTAACCCCTTCTATCCCAGTAGATAAAAACAAAACTGGAACTAAGCCCTGGTTCACACTGATGCGATTTGGCATGCGATTTGACATGACAGTGTACCTGCAGGCTTGGTACAGGTCAGCTGCGCTTTCCCATAGAGTTCTATTAGGTCCTGCGTTTTTGGGGCGCTTTCTGAAAGCGCACCAAACGATGCAGCACGCAGGAGTTTTTGACATGTCAAATCGCATTGCCAAACCAGTGGCTATTGCCCACAAGGGAACCGTCCGAATTGGTGCAATGGGACTTTTGCACCGATTCCCAAAAGTAGTTTCTGTACCTACTTTTTTGCGATTTCAGGTGCGATTTCAATAGACATCTTCGCAAGAAACCGCACAGATGTCTCTAAAATCGTCGGACTGACATGCGGGAGTGAAAGCGTGCGAGTTTAGCCGAACTCGGACGATTTCAATCCCACATCAATGTGAACCAGGGATAAAAAAAAAAAAAAGAAATAAAAGGGGGAAATAAAAAGAAGAAGAGAAAAAAGGAGGGAAAAAAAAACAAAAACAAAAAAAAACAAAGGAAAAAAAGGGAAGAAGAGAAAAAAAGAATAAAAAAAAAAAAGGAAAAAATAGGAACAATAAAAGGAATAAAATGAGAGAAAAAAAAAGGGAAGGGGGATAACAAACGCCCTGTACACACGTGCGGACTTTTCGAACAGACTGGTCCAATGGACTGAATCACGCTGACAATCCGACCGTGTGTGGGCTTCATCGGACCTTCAGCGGCCTGTTTCTGTTGAAAATCTGATGGACTTTAGATTTGGAACAGGTTTCAAATCTTTACGTCGGAACTCCGCCAGACCCAGTTCCCATCGAGAAATCCGCTCGTCTGTATGCTAGTCCGACGGACGAAAACCGACGCTAGGGCAGCTATTGGCTACTGGCTATCAACTTCCTTATTTTAGTCCGGTGTACATCATCACGTACAAATCCGTCGGACTTTGGTGTGATTGTGTGTAGGCAAGTCCGTTCGTTACAAAGTCCGTCGGAAAGACTGTTGGTCCTTTGTTGCCGAAAAGTCCGTCCGTGTGTACAGGACATAAGAGGAAAAGGGAGAAAAAAAAAGGAAAGAGAGAGGGAGGAGGCAGAAAAACAAACAAGCAAAAGGAGAAAAAAAAAAAAAAGCTTGGGAGAATCACAAAACAGAAAAAGGCTTTCCCATGTAAATAAAGGTAAGACGTTTAATATTCGCAAACTGCTTATCGTTCGTGGCCAGAAATGACCCGGATTTTTTTTTTTTTTAAGTGGGAGAAAAGAAAGGATTTGTGAAACAGCCAAAAAAAAAAAAAAAAAGAGAATAAAAAAAGTATATATTTTTTATTTGTGTAGACTCGATTCTTTAACACAAAGACATAAGCACCTTGTCGAATGGGAGCCATTGAGCGGGGCTGATGGGTTAAGCGTGGGTCCTACAGGAGGCAGCGTGGGTTGTTGTTTAATGGAGAGGAGTTGTCACTTGTTAGCCGATGCGGTGAAAGGAAAGACGCCAAAAACCCTGACGCCTTTGCCCAGTTTTGACGTGGAGGTAATGGAGTAATCCGGTTGAATGTTAGTCATGGTATTTGTGTCACTTCACATCTTGTCAACAGGAGGAACGTGAAGCTTCCACCTTGGCCCGAGCACGCTGAAGAAAAGGCCGCCACTCATTTAATTCAAATCTATTTCTCAGCCAGTGTTTAATGAGCGGCAGATTTGCATAATAGTGGCGTGGCTGCTTTCATTCCGCAGGCTTTTTTTTTTTTTTTTGGGAGGAGAATAAAGTTCACATTTGTTTAAGAAGAGGGACTGGACAGGAAGTGAGGGGATTGGAGGAGAGGGGGTTCCTGGTCAGGTGTCACTCTTCCTCCTGGATACCGCATACAGGTCCTCTTTGCCATATAGTGGAAGATTAATCGCCTCAATTCTGGGCACTTTCACCCCCTTCCTGCCCAGGACAATTTTCAGCTTTCAGCGCTGTCGCACTTTGAATGACAATTTCGCGGTCATGCAACACTGTACCCAAAATGAATTTTTTTTTAAAAAATTTGAGACAGATAAAGCTTTCTTTTGCTGGAATTTAAGCACTTGCCAACCAGCCGTCATTATACTGCGGCAAGGTGGCTCGTTCTGCGCCGTAGGTGTACGCCAGCTCGGGGACTCGCTTTTGTGGGCACACGCGCTCCCATTGGCCAGCGCGGGGGGGGGGGGGCAATCAGTGGGTCCGGCGGACTCAATGTCCGCCGGCCACCCGCGATCATTCCCCTGCAGTGACAGAACGGGGATCTGCCTGTGTAAACAAGGCAAATCTCCGTTCTTACAGGGGAGATCACACAGATCTTGTCTTTCCGCTATGCAGGAAGAAGGATCTGTGTGTTCCCCCAGTCAAACCGTCCCCCATACAGTTAGAAAACACATTGAGGGAACACATTTAAGCCCTTGATCGCCCCCTGATGTTAACCCCTTCCCTGCCAATGTCATTAGTACAATAACAGGGCATATTTTTAGCACCAATTACTGTAATAATGTCACTGGTTCCCAAAAAAAGTGTCAAAAATGTCAGTTAGGTGTCCGATCCGTCCGCCGCAATTTTGCAGTCCCGCTAAAAAAAATCACAATTTACTAGTAAAAAAACAAAAAAAAACCCCAAAAAAAAAACAATGCCATAAATCTATCCCCTCTTTTGTAGACGCGATAACTTTTGCGCAAACCAATCAATATACGCTTATTGCAAATTTTTTAACAAAAATATGTAGACGAATACATATTGGCCTAAACTGAGGAAAAAAAATAGTTTTTTTTTTTTTATTTATTTATTTTTTGGATATGTTTTATAGCAGAAAGTTTAAAAAAAAAAAAAAAAAAAAAAAGTTCTTTTTCAAAATTGTCGGTCTTTTTTTTGTTTATAGCGCAAAAAATAAAAAACGCAGAGTTCATCAAATACCACCAAAACAGGACATCCATTTTATTTGGGTAAAGAGTCACACAATTGTCAGTTAAAGTAACACTGTGCCGCATCGCAAAAAAATGGCCTGGTCAGGAATGTTTTTTTTTTGTTTTTTTTTGCTAAACAAACGAAAAAAAGACCGAAAATTAGGGGAAAAGAAAAAAAGTTTTTCTTCTGTTATAAAATTTTGTAAATAAGTACTTTTTCTCCTTCACTATTGTACACTGATGAGGCAACACTGATGGCCACTGATGGGAGCCATTGATGAGGAGGCACTGGTCATTCGTTATGATCGCAATTCGAAAACCCGAAAATAAGAAAGAAAATCAAAAAATTTGAAAGAATAACTAATGATAACTAACTATAAAATTATAGGTACAGTGGAACCTTGGATTACGATGCATAATCTGTTCCAGGAGAATGTTTGTAATCCAAAGCACTCGCATATCAAAGCGAGTTTCCCCATAGAAGTCAGTGAAACCGAAGATAATTTGTTCCACATTGACTTCTATTGCATGCAATACTGCATGTGGCCAGAGGTGGGGGGCGCCGGAGAGACTCGGAAATATTCGGAGACACTCGGGAAAGGAGTGTATCCGTCGTATTTACGAGCGTCTCCGAAAGGCTCGTTAACCGCGTTACCCGCAATCCAAGGTTCCACTGTATTGGAATTTCCATTCAAATTTGGCTGTTAGTGAATGTAACGAATATGAATTTATCTGAAGTTATGAATGGTTTCTTGCACTATGGCCCTGAAGGTTCTAGTTATGCCTAGGGATGAGCTTCGTGTTCAAGTCGAACCCATGTTCGACTCGAACATCGGCTGTTCGACCGTCCGTCAAATTGCGAACGATATGGGCCGTTCGCGCCAAATTCGTGTGGCGCGTCACGGCCCATAATTCACTGCGGCATCGCAGTGCATTGCTGGCTGATGATTGGCCAAGCATGCACTATGACCCGCATGCTTGGCCAATCACAGCGCCGTCAGTAGAGAGAGCTGTAATTGGCTAAAGCCAGGGTGGCTTTGGCCAATTATGGCTCAGGGGATTTAGTACACGCCCCACACTATATAAGGCCGCCTGCACGGCGGCCCTGTGTAGTGTGTTCCGGTGTGCTGAGAGATAGAGAGAGAGACAGTGTCATTTGATTTGAGTTAGATAGATTAGGCAGAACAGTCAGTCAGTTAGCTGCACTTACAGTGTATTGTGTATATATATGCATCCCAGGTGTTGCATATATATATATACACTGTATTCAGTTTAGCTAGATCCGTTCCTGTTATCTTCTAGACTATTTACATTTAGTGCAGTGCGTCCTGCTCACAGTGTTCAGCTAGATCCGTTCCTGTTATCTTCTAGACTATTTACATTTAGTGCAGTGCGTCCTGCTCACAGTGTTCAGCTAGATCCGTTCCTGTTATCTTCCTACTGACAGGCACGCTTGTCTGGTTACAGTATATAAAGCTACGTGAAGAAAATTACTGGTGTTCTATTTGATCCTATTAGTACCACGGTCAGGCAGCTAGACTATTTACATTTAGTGCAGTGCGTCCTGCTCACAGTGTTCAGCTAGATCCGTTCCTGTTATCTTCCTACTGACAGGCAGGCTTGTCTGGTTACAGTATATAAAGCTACCTGAAGAAAATTACTGGTGTTCTATCCCAGCTTAGTGTAGCTACAGGCCATTAGTATGTCTGGAAGGCCAAGAAGGAGAGGCAGACAGTCACAAGCCAATAAGAGAGGGCAAGCAGGCTCTGTGTCTAGTGCTGGTCGTGGAGACGGTGCATCCTCATCAGCACGTGGCCATGGGACACGCTTGGCCTTTTTTTCGGCAGCTGGCCGTGTTGAGCCGCAACATGCGGAAGACTTGGTCGAGTGGATGACCAAGCCGTCCTCATCCTCCTCATCCTCTCTCACCCATGCCCAGGGTGCTTTGTCTGGCAAAGCAGCGGCCTCTTCCCTCAGCTCAATGTCATCAGTGACTCCTTCCCTAGCTCCACCATGTCCTCCTGAGGAGTCCCTCGAACTGTTTGACCACAGTGTTGGGTACATGCTCCAGGAGGATGCCCAGCGTTTGGAAGGCTCTGATGATGATACTGAGCTTGATGAAGGCAGTAACATGAGCACGGACAGAGGGGGTGCCCAAGAAGGACAGCAATCTGGCAGTCATGCTCCCCCTGCTGCAGCATACTGCCAGGTTTGCTCCAGTGATGAGGAGGGAGGGGATGATGAGGTCACTGACTCAACGTGGGTGCCTGATAGGAGAGAGGAGGAGGAGGCGGCACATCACCAACGAGGCAGGATGCCCTCCAGGGGCCAGCCTAAGGGCAGCACATTGACTGCATCACACCCCAAAGCTCCACATGTGCAGGGCGCTGCAGTCTCTGCGCGTTATTCAAAAAGTTCTTTGGTGTGGGCCTTTTTTGAGACGAGTGCATCAGATCGCACCGCTGCTATTTGCAACATATGTCTCAAGCATATCTCACGTGGCCAAAACATCTCCCGCTTGGGTACCACATGCTTGACCAGACATATGTTGACCTGCCATGCAGTTCGTTGGCAAGCGTATCTAAAAGACTCACACCAAAGAACAAAGAGGATCTCTCCTTGCTCCTCATCAGCTGAGATTTCCAACCCCACTAGACCTCCAGTCCTCTCTGAGACCTGCAGTGAGAGGAATGAAGGTGTAGAATTAGGTGTGTTACAGCCAAGTACTTGTGGGCAATCTGCTTTTGGTACACCGACGTCAGATTGTACCAGGCAAATTTCCCTGCCCCAGCTGCTGCACCGCCGAAAGAAGTTTGCTCCCAGCCATCCACATGCCCAGCGGTTGAATGCTAGCTTGGCAAAATTGCTAGCACTTCAACTGCTGCCTTTTCAGTTGGTAGACTCTGCCCCCTTCCGTGAGTTTGTGGAATGTGCGGTTCCTCAGTGGCAGGTACCCAAACGCCACTTTTTCTCACGGAAGGCGATTCTGGCTCTCTACCGACATGTGGAAGGCAATGTCCATGCCTCGCTGGACAGGGCGGTCAGCGGTAAGGTGCATATTACCGCTGACTCATGGTCCAGCAGGCATGGACAGGGACGTTACCTAAGTTTCACGGCGCATTGGGTGACTCTGCTGGCAGCTGGGAAGGATGCAGGACAAGGTGCAGTAGTGTTGGAGGTTGTTCCGCAACCACGCCTCCAAAATGCTGATTGTGACACACCTCTCTCCTCCACCCCCTCCTCTTCTTCTTCCTCCATGGCCTCTTCCTCGGAACCAGCGGTGCTCCGTAGGCGTTCAAGGGGCTACGCAAGTACGCAGGCCAAAAGATGCCATGCGGTGCTTGAGCTGGTGTGCTTGGGGGACAGGAGTCACACTGGGGCAGAGGTTCTGTCAGCTCTGCAGGGGCAGGTTCAGAGGTGGTTGACCCCACGCCAACTTAAGGCAGGAATGGTGGTTTGCGACAATGGCACCAACCTCCTCTCTGCCCTCCGACAGGGACAAATGACCCATGTGCCCTGTTTGGCTCACGTCCTTAACTTGGTGGTGCAGCGGTTCTTGGGCAGGTACCCGGGCTTACAGGATGTCCTGAGGCAGGCCAGGAAAGTCTGTGTGCATTTCCGCCGGTCATATAATGCCAGTGCTCGGCTGACGGACCTCCAAAAGGAGTTTAACCTGCCCAAGAACCGCCTAATCTGTGACATGCCCACCAGGTGGAACTCAACGTTGGCCATGCTGCAGCGGCTGCACACGCAGCAGAGGGCCATCAATGAGTACCTGTGCGACTATGGCACCAGGACAGGGTCAGGGGAGCTTGGTTTTTTTTCCCCACGCCAGTGGGCCATGATCAGGGATGCATGCACTGTCCTGTCACCATTCGAGGAGGCCACGAGGATGGTGAGCAGTGACAGTGCATGCATCAGTGACACTGTCCCCCTTGTCCACCTGTTGGAGCACACGCTGCGTGGAATAATGGACAGGGCACTTGAGGCAGAACAGAGGCAGGAAGAGGAGGACTTCCTTAGCTCTCAAGGCCCCTTTTATCCAAACAGTGTTCCTGCGTGCCCGCCGATCACACAGGAAGAGGAGGAGGAGGAGGAGGAGGAGGAAGATTGTGTCAGTATGGAGGTGGAGCCTGGCACTCAGCATCAGCAGCAGTCTTTAAGGGATCAGTCCCAAGAAACACATGGACTTGTACGTGGCTGGGAGGAGGTGGCTGCGGACGTTGTCGTCCTTAGTGACCCAGAGGACTCCGGACCGAATGTCTCAGCAAACCTACGCTGCATGGCCTCCCTGATCCTGCAAAGCCTGCGTAAGGATCCTCGTATTCGTGGTATCAAGGAGAAGGACCAATACTGGCTGGCAACCCTCCTTGATCCACGTTACAAGGGTAAGGTTGCGGACCTTATCTTGCCATCGCAGAGGGAGCAGAGGATGAAACATCTTCGGGAGGCCTTGCAGAAAGGTCTGTGCAATGCGTTCCCAGAAACTGGGAGGTTACAAACTCCTGTTTCTGGACAACGTGTTGCTGAGGCTTCGGTCAGTCAAAGAAGGAGCGGTGGAGAAGGTGGCCGTCTGACCGATGCGTTCAGACAATTTTTTGGTCCGCAGCCCCAAGGTATGATCGGTTCCAGCAACCATCGCCAGCGTCTGTTTTACATGGTGCAGGAATACCTAGGGGCAAGATCAGACTTGGACACCTTTCCCACCGAAAATCCTCTGGGTTACTGGGTCTTGAGGATGGATCACTGGCCAGAGCTTGCACAGTATGCAATTGAGCTACTGGCCTGTCCTGCATCCAGCGTTCTTTCGGAACGCACATTCAGTGCTGCTGGAGGCGTGGTAACCGATTACAGGGTGCGTCTGTCCACCGACTCGGTCGATCGGCTGACCTTCATAAAAATGAATCAGTCTTGGATCACCACCAGCTACCAAGCACCTGATGCTGATGTAACCGAATAATTTTTTTTGAAATCTCAGATCCCTTCAAAGACTGCCTATGATGATGCTGAGTGACTATCCCTGAGTAATTATCCTCTTCCTCCTCAATCATCACGCTGATAGCTTGTAAGAACATTTTTGGTTCTGGGCGCCACCACCAGTGCCTAAGGCACAATTTTTCAGCCCCTGTTTAACAGGGGCGTGTAATTACAATTTTTGATGTAATACTTTGCAGCAGGGCTCGTTCCTGCATTCCAACTAGAGTGTCTGTGAGGGGTTGCAGTGTTGTGGCACCAGCACCAGTGCCTAAGGCCTAATTTTTCAGCTCCTGTTAAACAGGGGCATGTAATTACAATTCTTGATCTAATATTTCACAGCAGGGCCCTGTGAGGGCTTACAGTGTTGTGGCCACAGCAACACCTAAGGCCCAAATTTTTGCTGAGTATATAGGGCAGGACCCTACTTTCAAACATCTAACTTACAAACGACTCCTACTTGCAAACGGAAGGAGACAACAGGAAGTGAGATGAAATCTACCCGTAGGAAGGGAAATTCTCTCCTGTAAGAGTTAATATGGGAAAACAATTTCTCCTTTCCACTGATGCTTTCCAATCCTTGTTCCACAAAAAAACCAAAATTTTCAAAAAACATTTTTCATTGGGACAAAAAGTGAGGTGAAATCTTCTGAAGAGGAGGAAAGACAGCAAAACAAAATGTCACAGGGGTGATAACCCTTCCCTATGTTTTCCAAAAAGCTTAAAAAAGATTTTTTGGCTGGAGCTAAACACGTTAAAAATGTACCCGTTCAAAATTACAAAGAGATTCTACTTAACAACAAACCTACAGTCCCTGTCTTGTTTGCACCGCCTGTATACTGCTGTTCAGAGTATATAGGGCCTTTCCTTATTTTAATTTGGGTGCGGGGTTCCCCTTAATATCCATACAAGACCCAAAGGGCCTGGTAATGGACTGGGGGGTACCCATGCCATTTGTCTCACTGATTTTCATCCATATTGCCAGGACCCGACATGACATTAAACCCGCAAGCAGTTTTAAATGAGATTTTTTCCTTTAAAAATGACATTTGGTGCAGGGACTGTTCTAAACACGGGAAACACGCGTCACTTTACAGGCATACTATAGACACCCCCCAGGTACGATATTTAAAGGAATATTTCACTTTTTTTTTTTTTACTTTAAGCATCATTAAAATCACTGCTCCCGAAAAAACGGCCGTTTTTAAAAGTTTTTTTTGCATTGATACATGTCCCCTGGGGTAGGACCCGGGTCCCCAAACCCTTTTTAGGACAATACCATGCAAATTAGCCTTTAAAATGAGCACTTTTGATTTCGAACGTTCGAGTCCCATAGACGTCAATGGGGTTCTAACGTTCGTGCGAACTTTCAGTCCGTTCGCGGGTTCTGGTGCGAACCGAACCGGGGGGTGTTCGGCTCATCCCTAGTTATGCCTCTGGCAAGGGGCGTGTATAAGTGTAGCTGTGGGGCGGGACATGCCTTGACAGTTTATGATTGGTGGATCACAGTGACAGCTTTCTGGTTGGATAGCTCAGGTGGGTATGGACTAATATCAGAACCTGCATGAGCTCATCCTTACTAAATACGGGTAAAACAAAATGTTGCGTTAAAAATATATGTAAAATAAAAAGATGTTGCTCTGCTAGCTAATAATAGATTTATCACCCAAATACTATGTGCTCAAGCAATAAACAAATACTTCTATACAAAGTTCCTTATACCAAGGTCTATAAATAAATGTATAACACCAAAATGAAATGTGCTATATGAAAACAATGGAATATTTCATACACTTTGTAAACATTTATTGCTACATTAAATCATTCTTGTAATAAATAATGTCACAATAAATATCCGGAAGGAATAAAAGTGAACAATCTTTTCACAAGCATCTAATAAAATTAGAATGCGACTTCTTCCATGCGCATTGAATATCCTCCACCACTTAGGCTACGTTTCCACTAATGCGACTTCAAAGTCGTGTGATTTAGAGTGCGACTTTGATACAACTTAACACTCTCTGGATCAAAGTTGTATCAAAGTAGTGCAGGCACATTTTCAAAGTTGCTGCAGCTTGAAGTCGCATAGATTGGAATGGGTGCCATTGGAATCAAAGGCCTGCCACTTGGCAAGCAACTTTATGTGTCCAAAGTCACATGACAAGTTGCACTAGTGGAAATGGAGCCTTAGGGAAAATAGTACACTTGTGCACCTTGTGACACCCGACCCACAGATTCCAGCATGGAGATTCCCATCCTCCTTGGATGGCGCTGTGTGTGCCCGGGTTCCCCCGGGGGCCCTCACCGCCACAGCTCCTGGGGCAGACACCCTTGACAGCCCTCAGCCTTCAGTACCGCATGGTTGGATTTTGAGCCAATATATACAGTTTATGCAGATATCTTAGGGATATATTTCTTGTATTCTTATCCCCCTGTGTTGTTCCTTTTTAGTAGGACCCAATAATGGACTATACTGGTCTTATTACAGATCTCTTGCAGACATACTTTATGCACTCGCTCCGGAGGAAGTGGAATAATACCACGAAACGCGTAGAGAAATTCTAGACGCATATATGTTTTTAAGACACAGTGTATACATTGTATTGATGTTCCGTCCTTTATCCTTTATACAAATTTTTACTGACAGTCTACTGACTGGAATGGTACCAGCTGATTGGAGAAAAGCCAATGTAGCACCAATATTTAAAAAGGGCCCAAAATACATCCCTGGGAATTACAGATCAGTTAGCCTAACATCAATAGTATGTAAACTCTTGGAGGGGATGATAAGGGACTATATACAAGATTGTAGTAATGAGAACGGTATCATTAGCAGTAATCAGCATGGATTCATGAAGAATGGTTCTTGCCAAACCAATCTATTAACCTTCTATGAGGAAGTGAGTTGCCATCTAGATAAAGGAAGGCCCGGAGACGTGGTGTATCTGGATTTTGCAAAAGCATTTGACACAGTTCCCCATAAACGTTTACTGTACAAAGTAAGGTCCGTTGGCATGGACCATAGGGTAAGTACATGGATTGAAAACTGGCTACAAGGGCGAGTTCAGAGGGTGGTGATAAATGGGGAGTACTCAGAATGGTCAGGGGTGGGTAGTGGGGTCCCCCAGGGTTCTGTGCTGGGACCAATCCTGTTTAATTTGTTCATAAACGATCTGGAGGATGGGATAAACAGTTCAATCTCTGTATTTGCAGACGATACTAAGCTAAGCAGGGCAATAACTTCTCCGCAGGATGTGGAAACCTTGTAAGTAGATCTGAACAAATTAATGGGGTGGGCAACTACATGGCAAATGAGGTTCAATGTAGAAAAATGTAAAATAATGCATTTGGGTGGCAAAAATATGTATGCAATCTATAGACTGGGGGGAGAACCTCTGGGGGAATCTAGGATGGAAAGGACCTGGGGGTCCTAGTAGATAATGCAATGCCAAGCTGTTGTTAACAAAGCAAACAGAATATTGGCATTAAAAAGGGGATCAACTGCAGAGATAAAACAATAATTCTCCCGCTCTACAAGACTCTGGTCCAGCCGCACCTGGAGTATGCTGTCCAGTTCTGGGCACCAGTCCTCAGGAAGGATGTACTGGAAATGGAGCGAGTACAAAGAAGGGCAACAAAGCTAATAAAGGGTCTGGAGGATCTTAGTTATGAGGAAAGGTTGCGAGCACTGAACTTATTCTCTTTGGAGAAGAGACGCTTGAGAGAGGATATGATTTCAATTCATAAGACCGTACTGGTGACCCTACAATAGGGAGAAAACTTTTTCGCATAAGAGAGTTTAACAGGACTCATGGCCACTCATTAAAATTAGAAGAAAAGAGGTTTAACCTTAAACTACGTAGAGGGTTCTTTACTGTAAGAGCGACAAGGATGTGGAATTCCCTTCCACAGGTGGTGGTCTCAGCGGGGAGCATCGATAGTTTCAAGAAACTATTAGATAAGCACCTGAGCGACCGCAACATACAGGGATATACAATGTAATACTGACATATAATCACACACATAGGTTGGACTTGATGGTCTTTTTTCAACCTCACCTACTATGTATCTATCCCACAATGCAATGTATGTTGTTCATGAATACCTTATAGTATCAAGCAATATTGACTTTTATCTTTTATATTTCACATATCTCTGTATATAGATGGATTACAATGCATCATTGGTATGTACAGTACTACAGTGTATATAGATGAATTTGTTTTTCAGGCTTGTATGTACTTTATGGCTGTAAGTTATTATACTACAAGACACGTGTACATGCTGAATTAATAAATAGTAATAATACATTTTTTACCATTTTTTGCAATCGCTCTCATGTGCCTCATTCAAAGTCCCAAACCCTCCTTTGTATTTACAGATATTAGGGATGGAGGAATCTGTTCTCAGGTGCCTCATTTAAAGCCCCAAACAAACCCCCTTAGTTTAATTATCATATGTGGTCACAGACTTTTAGCACCCGATCGATTATATACATGTACAAGCTATGGGGATTTGAGCACAGGTATATCTTTTTTTAACACAACATAACACACCGCAAGAATATAAGTCGGACCCTATAGAAGTCTACACATCACATAAAGATTCCATAAGAAGTATAGATAGGTGCTGTCCCATAATCCAAAAGTACCAAACATGCCACAAACAGGGATACAACACAAAAGGGTCAATTCACTAAGGCTACTTTCACACTGGGGCCGTGGCCACGGTAAAGCGCTGCTCGTTTTAGCGGCGCTTTACTGCTTTTTAAGAAGGGGTTGAAAAATCCCATGTTGCAGCGCTTCTGAAGGGCTTTTCAGTCGCTTCGTTAGCGCTGCCCATTTATTCCAAAGGGCGGGGCGTTTTGAATACAACGCTCCCAACTCGCCCCAAAGATGCTGCTTGCAGGACTGTTCGTAATGTGCCGCAAACGCACCGCCCTGTGTGAAAAGTCACACTTTGAATGAATGGGAGGCGGTTTTCAGGAAAGGAGTGAAAGGGGTCTTAGAGATAAATAATCACATTTATTTTTTAGTAAAAATTATTCAGTACTTATCTCCAAAGTAGTCAATTCACTAAAAATCATGTGTTATTTACCAAATGTGTTAAATATTTATGTTTTGTGATATTTAGCACTTAAATTTTGCATTATGTTTGGCATTGTTTTTCCCAATTTTATTTTTATTTTTTTTGCAGGCTAAAGCTGGATACACACGATTCATCTTTTGTTATCCGATTTCCTATAGCAATGGTTCACACTGGTGCATTTTGACATGTGATTTGACATGTCAAATCAGCGGCAATTTCCGGCAATGGCACCGTCCTAATTAGTGTGACGCTGCATTTGCAACGATTTCAAAACGTAGTTTCTGTACTACTTTTTGCGATTTTGGGCTGCGATTTACAATGCGGTTTCTGCACAGATGTCTCTGAAATCGCGGGCGAAATCAGGACTGACATGCGGGAGTGAAATCAGCTTCCCCCGCAGCAATCAAAAGGTGTGCATCTGAAACAACAGAGGGAATGGATACGCTTACCCCAAAGCGTGGACACACACGCCAGACAGCGGTGGGTCGATCAAGCATGAGACGATTGTTACTAACAGGCTCTCCAACCAGGACCTCTGCAGTTAGGTGGTGTATACCTGCGTCTGTATCCAAGGGGATCATTGGTGGATGTTTCACAACAAAGGCTCCAGCTTTACTGCTGTAGGTCGGCTGGCACCTGTTGTTCCACTAGCTTGTGTTCAGCTCTGCTGCACTCTGCAGCTGCACACCTTTGATTGCTGCGGGGGAAGCGTTTTTCTCATATTTGTCATCATTAGAAGAAACATCTTCCACTGCCTTCTCTAATAGACTACACATCTCCATACAGAGGAGTTCATGGACGTGCTTTTGTTTATTATAGACTTATTGCCATCTTGATTATCTTATGCCTTACGTTCCCATGTACTCCTAGTATTTTTGTTTGTGTCATGCATATATGAATTCATTTATCATCATATATGCACTTGTCACTTTTAGTGTATGTTTGCACATTTATCACATTTTTTCACCACTTATGATTCATCAATTGAATACCTACTCCTAAGGTGATCCTGGGGGTGTTTTGTATTCCCTAAGCGCTGCATTTTTTATTTTTTATTTTCATACACAATTTGTCACGTTGTTGATGCTAGCTGCTGATTTGTAGTAATTTTTTTCTTTTCCAATGTTTTTATTGAAATCAAATTTTAACAGATAACAAGGTTCACATTGATACAGGTTTTGTGTCAACAGTAATATTACAATAGTGAATCTCAAATTAGCGTGAATGGCTCATTATATAACTGTGCTAAGGCACCTAAGACGCCTAACACACATAGAAGATATTACAGTGAAATTCCCCGAAGAGGGACTGTCATGTAATATAATTCAATTTCCCAACTTGGGGTTATAACAGAAAACTTAGGTATTAGGTATACTCTAGGATTAATATACTGTAGAGCCCGATGTCATGCGTATGATAACCCCACTGTGGGGACAAAGTAATAGTTTGTATGTAGAAAGAGAAGAAAAGGAAAGGGGGAAAGAAAGAAGAGGAAGAAAAGAAAAGAAAAGGAGAAGTAGAGTGTGCAAACGATCTCCACGCTCCAAGCCGCTGCCCCCCCCCCCCCGTCCCTCACGGCGACTGGAGGTACCTAATCCAAGGGTTCCAAACCCTTTCAAATCTATCTTGTTGGTCGCGAAGAATACTAGTTAATTTTTCATTTATCATGATCCACGAAATTTTGTTTTTAACTAATGCCAAATTTATCAGGGGGGTTTTCCATGCTCGCGCTATGGTTATCTTAGCTGCTAGGAGGATAAAAAAGATAAGGGATCTGAGATGCCTGGGTAGTTCGCTCGAGAGATCAGAGAATAATGCCGTCTTAACATTTTTAGGTATGTTCACTCCAGTCACTGAATAAACCAAATTAAAAAGTCTTATCCAAAATCTCTTGACCTTCGGACATGTCCACCAGGTGTGGAGCATTGTGCCCTCTTGGCCACACCTCCTGAAACAGAGAGGCGATGCATCTGGGTAGATTTTGGTTATCCGTGTCGGAACTAGATACCATCGTGACAATACCTTATAGTTCGCCTCTACTAGAGAAGTGTTCAGAATTCCCTTGTGTACCATGGCTGACCACTTGGACCAAATGTCCTCGTCAATCGTCTCCCCCAGGTCCGCCTCCCAAGCTAATTGGTAGGGAAGTTTAGAGCCCTGGTCTGTTAGTAGAACATATAACTCCGAAATACTACCTCGCGTTTCAGGCCCTCTTAGGCATTTATTTTCATAGGGCGTTCTAGTGGTGATGTCCCCCTGGTCTCTGCATAGTGAATGTAAGTAATAAGTGATTTGGGAGAGTCGAAAGGACTCGGCCGGGGGCATATCTAGAGTGTCTCGAAAATAGGAGGGTTTTCTGATGCCCTTATGATCTATAAAATGTGCTATCTTGTACAAGCCTTTATTGATCCACCAAGCAAACTGTTGTGGATGTTGTCCTGGGGGAAAGTGCGGGTTCCCAAAAATGGGGGCAACTGGAGTGTGTGGTGACCTAAGAGAGTATATTTTGCACATCCTATCCCAAAGGCTCAGTGAGTGAGATAGAGAGGGGCTCAGAATGGCTCTGCGTTCCTTAGAAGGCAACCACATTAGAAGGTCCATAGGGAGAGGAGAGCTCGCTTGTGCCTCTAGGTTGACCCAATCAGGGCGATAGGATGTAGAATAAATTTGGTAAAGTTGTGCCAACTGGGCCGCTCTATAGTAACGCAAAAAGTGTGGTACCCCCAATCCACCCTGTCCCTTTGAGACATACAAGGAAGATCGAGCCACCCTGCAACCTCCCCGGCTCCAGATGAATTTGAAAGTTAATGATTGGAGTTTTTTAAAAAATGTTGTAGGAACTGAAATCGGAAGGGACCTAAAATAATAAAGAATTCTAGGAAGGGTCATCATTTTGACGGTACTTATCCTGCCCAACCAAGAAAGACTATGGTTCTGCCAATTCTTTAAGTCCTCCATCGTGGAAGAGAGAAGAGGGGCGTAGTTAGCCTTGTATAGAGTAGATATGTCTGGGGTGAGTTTTACACCTAGGTAGGGGAAGGCCTGTTTGCACCACCTAAATGGAAAAGAAGCGCGTACAGAGGTCAGGGTTGAGGTAGGTAGATTAATATCCATTGCCTCTGATTTAGACTGATTGACCTTCAGGCCTGATACTATTCCAAAGTCAAAAAGTAGTGAAGCCAAGTTAGGCAGGGTCGTAATAGGATCTGTGATGAATAATAAAAGATCATCTGCAAATAATGCACATTTATGATCTCTGCCTCCACTGTATACACCATGTATATTAGGATTAGACCTGATGGCAATCGCCACTGTTTCTATAGCAACTATGAATAAGAGTGGTGAAAGGGGACAGCCTTGCCTGGTTCCTGTTCTAATTTGTAGCAGATCTGATTTGTGGCCAAAAGCTACAATGTTAGCTGAGGGGGTAGAGTACAGTACCGATAATAGAGAGAGGAATTTAGATCCAAAATTCCATTTTTTCAAAATATGAAACAAAAAAGGCCAGGAAAGGGAATCAAAGGCCTTATGAAGGTCTAATGACAACAACATTCCCCGTCTGGTTCCTAAGCCATCCCAATTCGAGTGGAGCAGAGATATAATGTCTACGGCCCTGCGGATTTGATCTGCCGCCTGTCGCCCCGGGACAAAGCCCACCTGATCTATATGGACATATTTTGCTAGGAAGGTATTAAGTCTATTAGCGTAAATTTTGGTTAATAATTTCAAATCCACATTAATAAGCGATATAGGGCGATAATTTGTCACCTCACTGTGGTCTTTGTCAGGCTTTGGTATTAGGCAGATATTGGCTCTATTTAGGTCTCCCCCCAAGTGAGCCCCATCACGCAGGGCCATGAAAAATTCCAATAAGTGGGGTGCTAATATTTGGGCAAATTTCTTATAGTAAGAGGCGGAGAACCCGTCTGGACCTGGAGTTTTTGAGGCATGAGCTTGTTTTATTGCCGACATTACCTCTTCTAAAGTGATGGCCTCATCCATTATTTCCTTGTGTGAGTCAGAGAGGGATGGGAGAGGCAGGTCTTTAATGAAATCATCTATAGCACCAGGTTGTAAATTCTCCGGCTCTTTATATAAGGAGGTAAAATAAGAATGGAAAAGATTTAGTATCTTTTGCGGATTTTGTGTAAGGGACCCGTCAGGTTGTCTAATCTTTGGGACTGTCCTGCGACGAGGCCTGGGAGTCAGTCTGCGTGCCAACAGTGTTCCCGGCTTATCTGTTTGGGTATAAAATTTTGCCTGTGTCCATCGAAGGTTTTTTTCTGCCCTGGTTGTTAAACAAAGGTTTAGGTCCAATCTAGCCGAGTCAATCTGAGTCCTTAGATCCAGATCAGGATTGTTTTTGTGTCGGGTTACCAGGTTGGACAGCTCGCGATCCCTTTGACTAATTATTGAATCAGAGGTTTTCTTCAGCCTTGAGGCCGTCTGAATGAAATATCCCCTGATAGTTGCTTTATGTGCCGCCCAAGTATTCACTACAGAAGTGTCCATAGGGTCATTCTGAGCAAAATACTCTGTGATCTTTTGTTCGATATCAAAGCAGATTGAGGGATTACTGAGTAAAGAGTCATTCAATCTCCAAGGGGCCGGGCCTGAATAACATTGTAAGGAGTCACACGCTGTCCAAACTGCTGAGTGATCAGACCACGTCACGTCTATTATTTTACTAGTGTGGAATACGGAGACTGCCGGTGAAACCGTGAAAAAATGATCTATTCTAGAATAGGTGTTATGGACGTGTGAGTAAAAGGTGTAGTCTTTCTTGGATGGATTAAGTTCCCGCCATAGATCAATTAGATTATGATAGTGTAACATTTTGGCCAGTTTAAAGCCGATTTTTGGGAAATGGCTCCGGGGAGTTGAGAGCCGCCTCGTCTTATCAAGTATGGAGTCTAGGGCCACATTAGAGTCACCCCCAAACAGGACTGTGCCCTGTAGTTCCGGGGTCGTTTTGTGTAAAAGTTTCCGAAAGAAGGGCAATTGCCCTGAGTTCGGAGCATAATATGAGATTAAAGAAACTAAATTGCCCTCCAGATGACCCACCACCATGAGGAAACGGCCCTCTGGATCAGCCACAAGCTTCTCCAATGAGAAGGTCACTCGCTTAGAAAAACAAATGGCCACCCCTCCAGTTTTCCCGGGTCAGTTCGCTAAGTAGAATTGGGGGTAATAATGGTGTAAGAAAGTAGGGTTATAAGTTGGAGAGAAGTGCGTTTCTTGAAGAAATAGCACATCGGCCCTAAGTGATTTATAATGTTGGAAGGCCATTCTGCGCTTAACTGGCGCATTCAGGCCCTGTACATTATGAGAAATAAATCCAAAGGGGTGATTCTTATTAGTGGTTGCCATGATACACAAGGGAAAAAAGGTTATCACTTACCAGTTCCCAGAAAGTCATGAGGCATCTTTCCTCGAGAGACGGAGCCAATGGGGCGGCCAGAGCCCGGAGCCGTGGGATCGCAGCGAAATGGAAAAAAAAATACAGGAAAATTAGTGGAAAAATTAGTAGAGAGAAGAAATGAGGGTGAGTGACCCAAGGGAGAGTCACTCAGAAAGAGTAGAGAGCTAGTATACAATTGTACCAGTCGTAATTGTAGAAACATGGTAAACCAATGGGGAAATCTCCCCTATTCCTTTTGGAAGTAGTACCGGGTCGATGGACCCTGTACCCAGTTTGGTTTCGGCCCTGCCACACAGTGGGAGGATCGGAAGCAAACAAGGCGAATGACTGCCACAACTGGCCTCCGCCAAACCCTGCAATATATTTATAAATGTTCATAGCACATACTAATAGCACATTAAGGGAGTCCCAAGATTCAAATTAGTGAATTAGTAGATGAAGTGCAGTGGAGAGTCAACTTGTCATTATTATTGGTAGAGGAATGGCTCGGTATTGGGGTATACCCATAAAGTTGACCTCCAATTTAACCAAGGGAGTTTTATAACTGTAAAAAAAACAAAACAAAAAAAAAAAAAAAAAACACAAAAAACAAAAATAAATTGTTATATAAAAAATTCTTAAACGGATTCAACTTTGATCCCGCCCACGGATCAACATAGAGAGTAAAATGGTGACAATTGTCACAAAGGTAGGTTTATGAAGCAGAAAGGTATCCATCATTCTCAAGGGGGTTTAGCTTTCAGCTTAGCCTTGCTTCTAGTTGAGCGCCAGATTGGTGAGAGGGGGCACTTGGGTGACCTGTCTGGGGGAGTACGAGGCTGTGATGGACGCGGGGAATCCTTGTGTTCCACGGAGATCAAGCCCAGCCTCTTCAACAACGCTTCGCCCTCCTGAAAAGTGGAAAATGAGTGTTTCTTGCGCTGGTAGGTGAATGCCAGGCGGAAAGGAAAGGCCCAGTGGTATTTAATGCCATTTGTTATAAGAGGCTGTAGTAGCGGTTTGAGTGCCCTGCGTTTTTGGACAGTAGCGGGAGAGATATCTGCAAAGATTTGGATAGGGTGTTCACGGAGATGAAGATCCGTTATTTCTCTGGCCTTGAACATCACCTGTTCCTTAACTGAATAATAATGCGGCTTCACAATGATGTCACGTGGCAAACCATCAGCGCGGGGCTCAGCCAAAGCCCTGTGAGCCCTATCCAGCTCTAATTTATGGGAAGGGAGATCTGGTAATAAGTGAGAGATCAGTTCTTTGCTCACCGCCATTGAGTCCGCGAAGGACTCAGGGATCCCGCGTATTCTAAAATTGTAACGGCGTGAGCGATTTTCCAAATCGTCAATTTTATTAAGGGCTTCTTCCAAACGTTGTTGTACAACTTCAATGCAGTCGGTATTTTGGTTAGTTCTGGCGATGGTCTCATCTAGTTTGGACTCTATGGTTCCTATGCGAGTTCCCAGCTCCTGGAATTCACCCTTCAGATCAGCTGTAATGCGTTTAGTCGCTTTCTCTAGCCCCTGGTCTAGCAATGCAGAAAAGCGTGCTATTATGGTTGGGTCCCCTGGATAGTCCAGTGGTGAGGCATTAGAGAGACAGGGTGTGGGGGGAGGACTGTCTTCCATATTTCCCTGACTGAGCATTGCCTCACAAAAGGCTTTGTCTATTTCAGAGCTCTGGGAAGAAAATAGATCTCCTGCAGGTGATGGTACAGTGTGGTGAGTGGAGTAATCAGCCTGCTCACCTGTCCCAGCTGTTAACAGGGCTTCTCCAGGCTGGATGTGTGGGGGATCCTGTGTGATCCGTTGTACACGCTGTGTCGGCGGCGGTGCCGGCGCCATCTTGGTCGTCTGGGCGCCCTCCAGGGATTTCCTCCTGTTGCCGCTTCAAGGCTGAATAGCGTTTTTTGGGGGGTTTATACCGGCTCCCAATCGTGTCGGGAGTCGGACCGGGTCTGTGGCGAGTGCGGGCGGGACCGCTATGAGCAGGGATCGGCGGAGTTATGCCAGCGTGGAGCGGAGCTGCAGATTCAAGCGTCCGCCATCTCCAGCCGCTTGTAGTAATTTTTTTGTGTTTCACTAGTAGCGCAACTTTTTTCACATATTTTTTAATTGCCTTTAGGCCACTTTCACACTGGGGCGGCGGGCCCGTTAGCGGCCTTTACCGTCATTTTAGCGGCGCTTTTCAGCCACCAGTGGGGCGCTTTTAACCCCCGCTAGCGGCCGAAGAAAGGGTTAAAACCGCCCATGTTACAGGCGCTTCCGAAGCGCTGCCCATTCATTCCAATAGGCAGGAGCGGTGGAGAAGCACTGTATACAGCGCTCCTGCACGGTCTCACCACCCCAAAGATGCTGCTTGCAGGACTTTTTTTCCTGTCCCGCAAGCGCACCGCCCCAGTGTGAACGCACTCGGACTTTCACACTGGGGAGGCAGTTTTCAGGCGCTTTACAGGAGCTATTTTTAGCGCTAAAAAGCCTGAAAACTGCCTCAGTGTGAAAGATGTCTTAATGATTTATATCATGTTTTTTTGTTGTTTTTTTTTGCTGTATTTATCTCACTTATTCTAACCACTTCAGCCCCGTAAGGATTTACCCCCTTCATAGTTACATAGTCAGGTCAGTCCATCCAGTTCAACCTTCCTGAGCAGAGCACTTTTTGCGATTCGGCACTGCGTCGCTTTAACTGACAATTGTGCAGTCGTGCAACCTTGTACCCAAACAAAATTGAGGTCCTTTTTTCCCCACAAATAGAGCTTTCCTTTGGTGGTATTTTATCACCTCTGCGGTTTTTATTTTTTGCTCTTTAAACAAAAGAACACCAACTTTTTTGGAAAAAAAAAACCAAAAAAACAAAACAATATTTGTTACTTTTTGCTATAATAGATATTCCCCCCAAAAATTTAGAAAAACACATTTCATCAGTTTAGGTCAATATGTATTATTCTACATATTTTTGTTAAAAAAAATAAAAAAGCAATAAGTGTATATTGATTGGTTTGTTATAGCGTCTACAAAATAGGGGATATATTTATGGCATTTTTATTATACTCTTTTTTTTCCAAGTAATGGAGGCGATTTACGTATTTTAGCGGGACTGCGACATTGCGGCAGACAGATCGGACACTTTTGACACTTTTTTGGGACCATTGACATTTATACAGCGATCAGAGCTAAAAAATAGCCACTGATTACTATATAAATGTCACTGTCAGGGAAGGGGGTTAACACTAGGGGGCGATCAAGGGGTTAAGTGTTCCCTAGGGAGGTGTTTCCTAACTGTGGGGGGAGTGCAGTGACTGGGAGTAGAGAGAGATCGCTGTTCCTGATCACTAGGAACAGCTGATCTATCTCTCCTCCCCTGTCAGAATGGGGATCGGTCTGTGTACATTGACAGATACCTGTTCTGGCTCTCTAAAGGAGCGATCGCGGGTGGCCAGCGGACGTCGCGGCCCGTCGGCCACGCACATCGGCTCCAGCTATAGCCATTAAAAGGGACCGCCGTACCGGTACGGCGATTCGCACAGCCGAGCTAACCTGCCGTGGTATAACTGTGGAGGCTGGACAGCAAGCAGTTAACAAATGTGCGATATTTACCTTACATTCGATATTTTACTTTGATGAATTGGCTCTTATGTCATGTGATAATGCCAAAAAATGTGACACGTGACCTTCATATCGCATGCAGCAAACTTTAGTGAATTGACCCCAACGAGGTCATCCCTTCCACTTTCCGGAACCGCTCAGTTCACATGGGACAATTTGGAATCGCTGCGATTCCACATCACAACATTTATTTATTCATTAAATGGCACCAAAAACAAATTGTGATTTTTGCCGTGATTGTCATGCCTCTGAATTGCGTGGCAAAACAGGCATTCAAAAATCAGATGCCGGAGCTTCATTTCGGTGACGAATGCACATAGGTCAATGGGCTGCCCTATGCGCAACATGCAGAAATGCGTATAAATCGCGCTTTAAAAATCGCAAGCAGGCACGCCAGTTCCCACTAATGAGAGATCTGAACAGGGGCTTCAAACCCCATAAAGCTGCAGAAAACAACAACTCTCACAAAGCTTCAACTAACATGAAATAATGAAAATGCTTTTGCACAGGACATGTTTGAAACATCGCTGCAAAAATCGAACTAATCCAAGTTAAAAAATAGAAATGATCCTACCTGGACTTCAAGGACTTTCTGCATTCTGATGCTGGGTGGGTAGAAGCTGTCAAGAGCTGTTTTTGATGCTTATACATTGTAAATTATATTATTCCTGCGGGTGGATACATTGTGTATAGATCTCTCCATGTGTGGATACATTGTGTATAGATCTCTCCATGTGTGGATACATTGTGTATAGATCTCTCCATGTGTGGATACATTGTGTATAGATCTCTCCATGTGTGGATACATTGTGTATAGATCTCTCCATGTGTGGATACATTGTGTATAGATCTCTCCTTGTGTGGATACATTGTGTATAGATCTCTCCTTGTGTGGATACATTGTATCTTTCTCTATGAGATATAACAGAGGAAAGCTCTCCCTGTGTTCAGGCTTCATCTCACACATTGCTCATTAGATCTCTCACCCAGGTGATCAGTAATTAACAAGCTGCAGCTGAAGTCCACACAACCTGTACAGAGCTCAGTGCTGGCCAAGATCCTCTGACACCCAAGACAAGGATGACAATGTGTGTTTTCCAGCCCCCCCCCCCCAGGGCTCATTCACACAGATAGTGGTAAAAGCAGGTGGTTGAACCACAGTTTTACCACCCACTTAGGCTGCTTTCACACTGAAAGCGCCGGCCGTTAGTGGTAAAGCGCTGCTGGTTTTAGACCCCTTTCACACTGAGGCATTTTAGCGCTAGAAATAGCACCTGCATAGCGCCTGAAAACCGCCTCCTTTTCACTTTGATGAGTGCTTTCACACTGCGGCGGTGCAGAACGTTAGAAAAAGTCCTGCAAGCAGCATCTTTTGGGCGGTTTGGGAGGGCTGTATACATGCCCCTGCCCATTGCAATGGAAAAGTGATTTGGAAGCGCCGCAACACGGGAGTTTTTCAGGACGCCGGGTGCATGGATTCCAATGCGGGAGGGCTGTTTTTTTGAAGCACCAATTAGAGTCAGTGGCTCTAATAGGCTTCAATATAGCAATATAGGGTGGGCTCGGGTCACAGAGAGTGGGCTTCGAGCCCACCCAGTTGTGTTACAACAGCGAATCAATATTCGCTGTTGTAACACTGATTCTCCTCCCGGCCAATCAGGAAGCCGGTTTTGACACCGGTGACCCCCATTGGCTGAAAGGACAGGCGATCCTAGGAGACCTAGGAGGAGGAGCCGCATGGTGGAAGCCGCTGTGACGCAGAGGACACAGGAGCTGCTGCTCGCCGCCCATAGGAGCCCACCTGCCTGCAACCAATGGGGCAAGTGGGGGAAGGGGGACTGCCGCTGGCTGCAGCCGGCCGACCAATAGGGGGGTGGTTGTTTGCCCCCCGCCCCCCCAAAAAAACACCAACCGCCATTGGCATCTACAATGGACCTGAGTTGTTCTATTAAAGTGTTACTAAACCCACAACAGTAAAATCAGTCTGTATATTCAGTAAAGCATGCTTGGTATATTCACTGTTGAACTTAAGGGGTAATCCTCCACATTGTGTAAAACGGCTGTTTGATCCTGTCTTCTCTTATCCTCCCCTTCTTCCACTGTCCCCAATTCATCTCCTGATAGAACAGAGCCTTGGGAGTCACTCTGCACATGCTCAGTTTGGTGTGTATTGCTAGAGAGTTGTTTTTTTTGGGAGGGTGCATGTGATCAGCACTGTCCAGACAGAGGGTCAGGGGTCCTGCAGCCTCATAGGACAATCAGGGGAGAATGAAAACTCCTCCTACAAGCTTTAAACAGACACTGTACGAAGTCACAAGCATGCTATATACTGCTGTAGAGAAAATGTATTTAGCGGTTTATATTTACTAAAATAATTACATTTCCATGTTCTGTGTACTGTGGGAGACCAGATATAGTAAATGCAGAGTCCTGAGGAGACCAGATATAGTGAATGCAGAGTCCTGAGGAGACCAGATATAGTGAATGCAGGGTTCTGGGGAGACCAGATATAGTGAATGCAGGCTCCTGGGGAGACCAGATATAGTGAATGCAGGGTCCTGGGGAGACCAGATATAGTGAATGCAGGCTCCTGGGGACACCAGATATAGTGAATGCAGGCTCCTGGGGACACCAGATATAGTGAATGCAGGGTCCTGGGGAGATCAGATATAGTGAATGCAGGCTCCTGGGGAGACCAGATATAGTGAATGCAGGCTCCTGGGGAGACCAGATATAGTGAATGCAGAGTCCTGGGGGGACCAGATATAGTGAATGCAGGCTCCTGGGGAGACCAGATATAGTGAATGCAGGGTCCTGGAGAGACCAGATGTAGTGAATGCAGAGTCCTGGGGAGACCAGATATAGTGAATGCAGAGTCCTGGGGAGACCAGATATAGTGAATGCAGAGTCCTGGGGAGACCAGGTATAGTGAATGCAGGGTCCTGGGGAGACCAGATATAGTGAATGCAGGGTCCTGGGGAGAGCAGATATAGTGAATGCAGGCTCCTGGGGAGACCAGATATAGTGAATGCAGGGTCCTGGGGAGACCAGATATAGTGAATGCAGAGTCCTGGGGGGACCAGATATAGTGAATGCAGGCTCCTGGGGAGACCAGATATAGTGAATGCAGGGTCCTGGAGAGACCAGATGTAGTGAATGCAGAGTCCTGGGGAGACCAGATATAGTGAATGCAGAGTCCTGGGGAGACCAGGTATAGTGAATGCAGGGTCCTGGGGAGACCAGATATAGTGAATGCAGGGTCCTGGGGAGAGCAGATATAGTGAATGCAGGCTCCTGGGGAGACCAGATATAGTGAATGCAGGCTCCTGGGGAGACCAGATATAGTGAATGCAGAGTCCTGGGGGGACCAGATATAGTGAATGCAGGCTCCTGGGGAGACCAGATATAGTGAATGCAGGCTCCTGGGGAGACCAGATATAGTGAATGCAGAGTCCTGGGGGGACCAGATATAGTGAATGCAGGCTCCTGGGGAGACCAGATATAGTGAATGCAGGGTCCTGGAGAGACCAGATGTAGTGAATGCAGAGTCCTGGGGAGACCAGATATAGTGAATGCAGAGTCCTGGGGAGACCAGGTATAGTGAATGCAGGGTCCTGGGGAGACCAGATATAGTGAATGCAGGGTCCTGGGGAGAGCAGATATAGTGAATGCAGGCTCCTGGGGAGACCAGATATAGTGAATGCAGGGTCCTGGGGAGACCAGATGTAGTGAATGCAGAGTCCTGGGGAGACCAGATATAGTCAATGCAGAGTCCTGGGGAGACCAGATATAGTGAATGCAGGGCCCTGGGGAGAGCAGATATAGTAAATGCAGGGTCCTGGGGAGAGCAGATATAGTGAATGCAGGGTCCTGAGGAGAGCAGATATAGTGAATGCAGGGTCCTGGGGAGAGCAGATATAGTGAATGCAGGGTCCTGGGGAGACCAGATATAGTGAATGCAGGGTCCTGGGGAGAGCAGATATAGTGAATGCAGGCTCCTGGGGAGACCAGATATAGTGAATGCAGGGTCCTGGGGAGACCAGATATAGTGAATGCAGAGTCCTGGGGAGACCAGATATAGTGAATGCAGGGTCCTGGGGAGACCAGATATAGTGAATGCAGGGTCCTGGGGAGACCAGATATAGTGAATGCAGGGTCCTGGGGAGACCAGATATAGTGAATGCAGGCTCCTGGGGAGACCAGATATAGTGAATGCAGGCTCCTGGGGAGACCAGATATAGTGAATGCAGGGTCCTGGGGAGAGCAGATATAGTGAATGCAGGCTCCTGGGGAGACCAGATATAGTGAATGCAGGGTCCTGGGGAGACCAGATATAGTGAATGCAGAGTCCTGGGGAGACGATTCAGTCTCAGGGAGTGTAAGAGGACAAGGGGACCACACTATGAGATTGGAGGAACTGCACAGGGGGGGTTTTCACTGTCAGGGTGGTAAGGACATGGAACTCTATTCCAAAATTGGTGGTGGCTGCGGGAAGTATGTTTTTTTTTATTATTTTTTTTTAAATGACTCTTGAATGTGCATCTTAACCACTTGTCGACCAGCCGCCGTCATTATACTACGGCAGGTCGGCTCGTTCCCGCAAATCGTACCTGTATGTCGGCTCCATAGTGTCCGCTGGTCAGCGAAGGGACACGATGCGCGCGGCCGGCAGCTGCGATCACGGGAAAGAAAGCCAACACGGGGATCTGTCAATGTAAACAGACAGATCCCCGTTCTGACAGGGGAGGAGAGACAGATCTGCTGTTCCTAGTGATCAGGAACAGTGATCTCTCTCCTCCTCCAGTCAGTCCCATCCCCCCACAGTTAGAGACACCTCCCAGGGGACACATTTAACCCCTTGATCGCCCCCCTAGTGTTAACCCCTTCCCTGCCAGTGACATTTACACAGTAATCAGTGCATTTTTATAACACTGATTAATAGGAAAAAAACGATTCAGTCTCAGGGAGTGCATTTTAATCAGTGCAATTTTATAGCACTGATTGCTGTATAAATGTTAATGGTCCCAAAAAAGTGTAAAAAGTGTCTGCCGCAGTGCTGCAGTCCTGTCAAAAATCACTGATCGCCGCCATTACTAGTAAAAAAAAATATATAAAAATGCCATAAAACTATCCCCTATTTTGTAGACGCTATAACTTTTGCGCAAACCAATCAATATACGTTTTTTGCATTTTTTTTTGTTTTTTTTTAATACCAAAAATATGTAGAAGAATACATATTGGCCTAAACTGATGAAGACATTTTTTTGGGGCATTAATTATAGCAAAAAGTAAAAAAATATTGGGTTTTTTTTTCAATATTGTCGCTATCTTTTTGTTTATAGCACAAAAAATAAAAACCGCAGAGGTGATCAAATACCACCAAAAGAAAGCTCTATTTGTGGGGGGAAAAAGGACGTCAGTTTAGTTTGGGCACAGCGTCGCACGCCCGCGCAATTTTCAGTTAAAATGATGCAGTGCCGTATCGCAAATAATGGCCCGGTCATTAAGGGGGGAAATCTTCCGGTCTGTAAGTGGTTAACACAACATACAGGGATATGGGAAATGATTGTCTACATTGACACACAACACACACCCACACAGGTTGAACTGGATGGACTGTTGTCTTTGTTCAATTTTACCTACTATGTAACTATGTGACTATGTTAGGCTCTGGGAGGCTGCCTTTGCTCCACAACAGGCATGCTGCAGAGCTGCTGATCTAATATATTTAACCCTCTCAGAGCCTAAGCATTCTCCAAGAAGTACCAATGTGTTTTTGGGATGAGTCCCCCCCCCCACACACACACCTTTAGGGCTGTATTTCTTGAGGAATGGTAAGGCTCTGGGTGGCTGCATCTGCTCCACAACATGCTGAGGGAATATATTTAACCCTTTCAGAGTCTAAGCATTCTCCATGAAATGCAGGAAAGGGGAGGCAATTCGCCTGAAACGCGTTGGATCCAATTGTACTGTATACTTTTAGCTTCAATAAACGATTATAAAAATAGTTTTTTTTGAACACTGGGCTCTCCTTTCCAATCACCCAAGTGTTCCCTGCGGTAACGTTCCAATTGTCATTATCAGAAAGGTAGCAGCCCTAGACCCCCAACGGAGTCTATCACCTACAATTGGGATACAACCCATTGGAAGCAATTCCCTCTATACCAGTGATGGTGAACCTTGGCACCCCAGATGTTTTGAAACTACATTTCCCATGATGCTCAACTACACTGCAGAGTGCATGAGCATCATGGGAAATGTAGTTCCAAAACATCTGGGGTGCCAAGGTTCACCATCACTGCTCTATACCCTTCACATAGAAACCCCCTGCTAGGCAGCTTCTAGTGGTGCCCAAAACTCAAATCTGGTTTTAGTCTTTGATTGGACGGCTGGTCTAAAAACGGTAAAGAGCACATGGAGATCAGGAGGTGTTGTGTGTGTGGCCCAGAGTTCCGCTTTACATCTATACATTTCTCCTTTTGTCCTCGTTGTTCTCAGATGTTCTCCTTCCACTCCGGTGACTTCGGTGACTTTGGTCACTCTTCTGTTTTCCTGGTAGATTTACCTTCATTTCCACATGGGGGGGGGAGCTCAGAGTGACCGGCAGGAGGATCCCACTACAAAAGCTTTGGGGGGGAGTTGAAAGGAAGCCCCTTTATAGAGCGTGCTGAATGCAGAAGGGAGATTAGAACTTTCATTTGGGATTTGGCTGTATTCATGGCCGCGGGGAGGTGAATAGGACTCAGGCCGGGCCCTCGGCGGTGTTATGCCCCTCCATTCTTCACCACGTCTTCAGACACAGGTTGTTTTACACTTGAAAGTCGTGAGAAGGGGGGATAATGGTGGCTCCGGCCCCACCGCACCTGCCGGAGATTTATCCTCTTCAGGTGGGCAGAAGGGAACTGCGGAAAGTCACAGAATATTCATTTTTTTTGTCCGCCACTTGGACCTTTTCCAAATGTCACGGAAGGGATCACTTTACTCCCCCCATTCACACCTGAGCTTTTTGCCACACGATTCTCGAAGCGTGACAACGCTCAAGATAAGAAAGTCCGTTAACCACTTGCTGCCAAATCATGTATCTGGTACGCATAGGCGTGCACAGCCTGTTGCATTAGGGTGTGCACCCGAAAGCTCAAGCACACATACGTTTGTATATGTATGTATGTATATGTATATATTATATATATATATAAATATATTACCAAAAGTATTGGGACGCCTGCCTTTACATGAACTTTAATGACATCCCAGTCTTAGTCGGTAGGGTTCAATATTGAGTTGGCCCACCCTTTGCAGCTATAACAGCTTCAGCTCTTCTGGGAAGACCGTCCACAAGGTTTAGGAGTGTGTCTATGGGAGTGTTTGACCATTCTTCCAGAAGAGCATTTGTGAGGTCAGGCGCTGATGTTGGACGAGCAGGCTTGGCTCGCAGTCTCCACTCTAATGTGTTCTATCGGGTTGAGGTCAGGACTCTGTGCAGGTCAGTCAAGTTCCTCCTCCCCAAACTCACTCATCCATGTCTTTATGGACCTTGCTTTGTGCACTGGTCCAAACCATTTGGTGGAGGGGGGATTATGGTGTGGGGTTGTTTTTTTCAGGGGTTGGGCTTGGTCCCCTTAGTTCCAGTGAAGGGAACTCTTAAGGCACCGGCATACCAAGACATTTTGGACAATTTCATCCTCCCAACTTTGTGGGAACAGTTTGGGGACGGCCCCTTCCTGTTCCTACATGACTGCGCACCAGTGCACAAAGCAAGGTCCATAAAGACAATGACTTAGCAGGGGTGGTGGGAAATTAACTTCAAGTGCAATAATTCACATTGTAACTGTAACTAAAACATATACAATTAAGTGTAACACTCTAAAAAATAAAAATTCCAAAGTGCTATAATGGTGGGAACCTCCCAACTAAAAAGTTGTTGCACTTGAAGGTAATTTGTATTGCAATTATCTGTAGAGGGGTTTCCACCATCCCTGCTAAGGCAGCACTGATGGGCACTAATAGGCTGCACTGATTGGCAGCACTGATTGGCAGCGTTGATGGGCACTAATTGGTAGCACTGATGTGCACTGATAGGTGGCACTGATAGGCAGCATTGATTGGCACCGATAGATGGCACTGATGAGCACTGACTGTCAGCACTGATTGGCACTGATAGGCGGCACTGATGGGCTCTGATTGGTAGCACTGATGGGCACTGATAGGCTCTGATTCTCAGCACTGATGGACACTGATTGGCACTGATAGGCAGCACTTATTGGAAGCACTTATGGACACTGATAGGCTGCACTGATGGGCACTGATAGGCAGCACTGATTGGGACTGATAGGTGGCACTGATAGACAGCACTGATGGGCACTAATTGTCAGCACTGATTGGCACTGATAGGCAGCACTGATATGCAGCACTAATGGGCACTGATATGCAGCACTGATGGGCAGCACTTATGGGCACTGATTGGCACTGATCGGCAGCACTGATGGGCACTGATGGGCAGCATTGGTTGGCACTGATTTACAGCATTGGTTGGCACTGATAGGCAGCACTGGTTGGCACTGATAGGCAGAATTGGTTGGTACTGATAAGCAGCACTGGCACGGATAGGCAGTACTGGTTGGCACTGGTTGGCAGCATTGGTTGGCACTGATAGGCAGCATTGGTTGGCACAGATAGGGGAGAGGGGGAGTTTCACATTCAGGAGATCGTGAGAATTGCCAGAGCTGTTCAGTGTATGAAACTGTCAGATAATGACACTGCATGCAGGGAGAGAGATCAGCTGTCAAAAGTCAGCGGTGATGTGGTGGTGGGCGGGACTGAACAGTTACCAAATACCAGCCAATAGGATGAGTCTGGGCGGGCCGCTATATTTCTCTGGCTCCGCCCCCTCTCTGAAGCAGCCCAATCATTGGCTGGTGTTGTCACTTGGTCCCGCCCACCCCGACATCGCGACTGAGTTGTGATGACTTACAACTCAGCAGCGATGTTGGGGGTGGGCGGGACCAAGCGCTATAAACACCAGCCAATGTCTGAGCTGCTTCAGAGAGGGGGCGGGGCCACATAAATGTAGCGGCCCACCCAGACCCCATCCCATTGGCTGGTGTTTGATGGCTGTTCGGTCCCGCCCACCTCCGACATCACCACTGACATTTGACAGCTGGTGTCTCTCCCTGCATGCAGTGTCATTATCTGACATTTTTATACACTGAACAGCTCTCGCAATTCTCACGATCTGCTGCCTGTGAAACTGTTTCACAGGCAGCGCGGGCCACATACTCTCTTGGATGCAGCATTTTGGGGCAAATCTCTGGAGACAGCACAGGGTGACTAGGGTGTGCCCAGGCACACCCGGCACACCCCGTGCGCACGCCTATGCTGGTACGTCATTTGACTTCGAGTGGTTGTACCAGGATTATCAGCAGCTGCAGGCATCTCTCCATCAGTCGTATCTCTTGTAATAACAACGGATGCGGCTAACTAGCCACTCCCCCCCTCCCGCCACCTTACGCCGCTCTCTCTGGGTCTCTCGTCCCACCGGGAGATCCGAGCAACCAGCCAACATGTCCACAGGCTAATCGGAGACCCGAAGAAAGACAGGATCGGCTTTTCAGGTCTCCGCTATGGTAAACCAGAAGCGATGACATCACTTACGGTTTACCAGGATGTTAGCGGCACCATTATTTTGAAAATCAAAAGTATTCAGAAACACTGACCTTGGTGTTTTGAATGCTTTCAAGTGCAAAGGAGGGATTTGAGGCCTTATAGAACCCCAGATCCCTCCATAAAGAGTACCTGTCACATGCCTATTGCTGTAACAAGGATGTTTACATTCCTTGTGACCGCAAAAAAAGTAATAACATTTTTTTTTTAAAGCAATAATGTAAAATGAATAAATAAATAAAGAAATAATTTTTAAAAAATTATAATAATGCAACAATGTAAAAAAAAAAATACATTTTTTTTTAATAATTAGAAAAAAATAAAAATTAAAGTGCCCCGTTCCCCTGTGTTAGCGCGCAAAGTTGAACATGTGTGTCGGTCCCGCACACGCGCAAACATCGATCATCCCACACATGTGAGATATCGCTGCGAACGTCGGATCATGGGCAGTAGTTCTAGCACCAGACATCCTCTGTACATTTAAAGTGGTAATCTGTAAAAGCTTTTAAAAATGTTGCCTATGGATAGTAAAATTTATGTCGTTTGTTGCCATTGTGTGGGCATGTGCAATTTTAAAGCATGGCACGTTACTTGGCGTAACATTATCTTTTATATTTTACCAAAAATTTGGCTTATGTATTCTGGTTTTTCTTTTTGCATTAGAATATTAAAAAATATATTTTTTCCTTAAAAATTGCGTTTTAAAAACCGCTGCGCAAATACCATGTGACATAAAAAATTGCAAAACCCGCCAATTTATTCTCTAGGTCCTCTGCTTTAAAAAAAATGTATAATGTTTGGGGGTTCTAAATAATTTCCTAGCAAAAAAAATAAATAAATTTTCACATGTAAGCAAAAAGTGCCAAAAAATGCCCAGTTTTCAAGTGGTTATGAAGGCCATGCATTTTTAATATGATCATTCAGGCTGCATTCACACTTTAGTGTTTCACGAAAATCGTGCAATTTACAGAATGCGTTTACAAAATGCGTGAAAAACTCTTATTGTGCTTACATTGCCATTCATTATTAATGGTACCGCAAACCTGGCAAAAAAAAAAACCGCAGCAAAACGTGCAGTTAAAAAACACACAAAGCTGGAAGGTGAAAAAGGTGTAAATTGAAATCAATAGGGAGCCCTATGCATATGGCGCAAAAAACACGGTGCAATTTTGCGTAAGTTTACAAAACGCAAAGTGTGAATGAAGCCTTGTGTCAAGGTCACACTTCACACTGCGCAGGGTTCTTGAAGTATTTCTACATGCGTTTTTGTGAGTTTTCACATATAAGCGTTTTTATTTAGGCCAATGGAAAGCAGGTTCGTAGGAGGAGGAGATTGGCTGTTGGGCATGAAAATGCACAAAAATGTATGTTACACAGTGGCGGAACTACCAGGGTCACAAGGGTCTCGCTTGCGACTGGGCCCTGGCATTCCGCAACCATAGGGGATGGCCCCAAGATGGCAGGAAGGGGGCCCTCTGTAGAACGTGTGAAAGGGACCTTAAGGCTCAGTTCACACTGCAGTGACCCCCAAAGTCTTGCAACTTGCTTGTGACTCGTTTGCAAATCCCTTGTGACTTTATTGCGACTTGCTTGCGATTTCCTTGCAACTTGCTTGTGACTTTTTTGATTTAACATTGCAGTCTATGCATAACTCCCAACAGTCCCTGATTTTGAGGGACTGTCCCTGATTTGGAACAAAGTCCCTCTGTACCTCTTTCCTCCTCATGTGTCCATGATGTGGTTGTATATAAAATGCACTTTTGTGCATTTGTAGAGAATAGAGTGCTGGAGATAAACAGGTACAAGTTATGTAGGAGGATTTGTTTCATTGCTGTGTATCCCCTGAGGCCAGTCACTTCACCAGGCACCATCAAATGGGAGATCTACCTGCCACAGCTTGGGGAACCCCTAACAACCTCTGTAGGAACCCTGTAGGAACCTTGTGCCCCCTCACAATGGTGGCCAGAAGGCCACTTTTACGGACAGCTATAAAGATCATTGGTATTCTGCTGCTGGCTCTGCCAAGCGGTGTTGAAGGCACCATTAGATGGAAAGAGGAAACTCGGGAAACCCCTAACATCCTCTGTAGGAACCTTAAGGTTCCATGGAACCCTGGTTGAAAATGGCAAATGTAAAAAGGGTGAAATCTCATTGGTTGAGCGCCAAGCCATTACACTCTGCCTTATTAAAGGGCAACTCCAGCCAAGCAGCTTAACACGCTGACAACCACATACATTGGACCTGTTTGCACTATGAAAGTTTTGGCTCATATATATCCCTCTTTAGGCATTTCTGTGTCTGTATTGCTGGGATCCTTGCGGGGAGCTGCTGGCAGGGGGGCAGCCATGACCCCTTCATAGAACCGCGGAGAGGGGTGAAATTTCATGCTCATTACATACACTGGACCCGCTTTGGTGGTCTGCAATGTCCCATTCTTCATCATGTAAATGAGGCGCAACAAAAACAATCCAGCGAGTTTGCAGAGGGAGCCCGTTCTGTCCTCAGCCGGCCTGTGATGACACAAAAGGGACAATTTATAAAGGTCATCAACAAAATAACTCCGATCCTCAGACTTCTCCTCTTCATGGAAGTTTCACATGGAAAGTAGAGGGAGGAAACATTGGTGAATTTATCTATATGTATCTGATATAGACTGATCCGCCATAACATTATGGCCACTGACAGGTGAAGTAAATAACATTGCTTACCTCATGACAATGGCACCTGAAAGTGGGTGGGATATATTAGGCAGCAAGTGAACATGTTTTGCCTGAAGTTGACGCATAGAAAGCAGAAAAAATGGACCAGTCTAAGGATTTGAGGGACTTTGACAGGAGCCAAATTGTAATACCTAGATGGCTGGGTCAGATCAACTCCAAAACTACTGCTCTCGTGGGATGTTCCTGGTCTGCAGTAGTCAGGACTGACCAAAAGTGGTCCAAGGAAGGAAAAACGGCCAACTGGAGACAGGGCCATGGGCGGCCAAAGCACATTGATGTAGGTGGGAAGGCTCATTGATGGAGGTGGCTAGGGGGAAGGCTCATCGATGGAGGTGGGGGAGGGAAGGCTCATTGATGGAGGTGGGGAGAGAAGGCTCATTGATGTAGGTGGGATGAGAAGGCTCATCGATGGAGGTGGGGGAGGGAAGGCTCATTGTTGGAGGTGGGGAGGCTCATTGATGGAGGTGGGGAGGGAAGGCTTCTTGATGGAGGTGGGGAGGGAAGGCTCATTGATGGAGGTGGGGAGGGAAAGCTCATTGATGTAGGTGGGGAGAGGAGGCTCATTGATGTAGGTGGGGTGAGAAGGCTCATTGTTGGAGGTGTGGGAGGGAAGGCTCATTGTTGGAGGTGGGGAGGCTCATTGATGGAGGTGGGGAGGGAAGACTCATCAATGGAGGTGGGGAGGGAAGGCTCCTTGATGGAGGTGGGGAGGGAAGGCTCCTTGATGGAGGTGGGGAGGGAAGGCTCATTGATGTAGGTGGGGAGGGAAGGCTCATTGATGTAGGTGGGGAGGGAAGGCTCATTGATGTAGGTGGGGTGAGAATGCTCATCGATGGAGGTGGGGGAGGGAAGGCTCATTGTTGGAGGTGGGGAGGCTCATTGATGGAGGTGGGGAGGGAAGACTCATCAATGGAGGTGGGGAGGGAAGGCTCCTTGATGGAGGTGGGGAGGGAAGGCTCCTTGGTGGAGGTGGGGAGGGAAGGCTCATTGATGGAGGTGGGGAGGGAAGACTCATCAATGGAGGTGGGGAGGGAAGGCTCCTTGATGGAGGTGGGGAGGGAAGGCTCCTTGATGGAGATGGGGAGGGAAGGCTCATTGATGGAGGTGGGGAGGGAAGGCTCATTGATGTAGGTGGGGAGAGGAGGCTCATTGATGTAGGTGGGGTGAGAAGGCTCATCGATGGAGGTGGGGGAGGGAAGGCTCATTGATGGAGGTGGGGAGGGAAGGCTCATTGATGGAGGTGGAGAGGGAAGGCTCATCGATGGAGGTGGGGGAGGTAAGACTCATTGATGGAGGTAGGGAGGGAAGGCTCTGGCTGACTCACATGCGCAGACCAGAAAATGCCCAGGCAGATGTGCATAACCAGGGGCATTGGCTCGCGCGCATCTGTCACTAATACTGGCGCCAAGCTGGCTATTTAAACTGACTGCAGCTTTGATTCATTGCTGTTTGGTGTGCAGCTTCTGTGTGTTGTATCCTGATTCCATGTGACTTCTGAGCTTGCCACTAACCTGTGTTTACCTGCTACCTGCCCTGACCCTGGCTTGTCATTTGGATTCTGCTTCTACCTTCTGATTCTGCTTGATTGATTGTAGTGACTTGTGACCTGACTTCCCTGCTGTCTGACGTCTAGGCCTGATTTGTCTAATTGCTGCCGACCCGGCTTGTCTGACCCTGCGCCTCGCTCATCCAGCCTTCTACAGCTTCCAGGACAGCGGGCTTTCATCTGGTGCCTGCTTCCAGCTGTTCATCTCAGTATGTCATTAGCCAAGCATTGTGCCAGCTCATCTGCTACCTGCCTTATCTACCTGCTGACTGCTGCCATGCAGACTACTGGACTGTTACAGGCACTCATACCCCGCCGTGCTCCTGTGGCTGCTATCACTACCAGTGGCCCTTGAGCTGGAGCTATACGAGATGTCTTCCTCTGCACATCAGGCTCACTGACCAGGTACGTGACAGGCTCATTGATGGAGGTGGGGAGGGAAGGCTCATTGATGGAGGTGGGGAGTGAAGGCTCATTGATGGAGGTGAGGAGGGAAGGCTCATTGATGGAGGTGAGGAGGGAAGGCTCATTGATGGAGGTGAGGAGGGAAGGCTCATTGATGGAGGTGGGGAGGGAAGGCTCATTGATGGAGGTGGGGAGGGAAGGCTCATTGATGAAGGTGGGGGAGGGAAGGCTCATTGATGGAGGTGAGGAGGGAAGGCTCATTGATGGAGGTGAGGAGGGAAGGCTCATTGATGGAGGTGGGGAGGGAAGGCTCATTGATGGAGGTGGGGGAGGGAAGGCTCATTGATGGAGGTGCGGGAGGGAAGGCTCATTGATGGAGGTGGAGAGGGAAAGCTCATTGATGGAGGTGGGGAGGGAAGGCTCATTGATGGAGGTGTGGAGAGAAGGCCCATTGATGGAGGTGGGGAGGGAAGGCTCATTGATGGAGGTGGGGAGGGAAGGCTCATTGATGGAGGTGGGGAGGGAAGGCTCATTGATGTAGGTGAGGAGAGAAGCTTTATTGATGTAGGTGGGGCGAGAAGGCTCATTGATGGAGGTGGGGAAGGAAGGCTCATTGATGAAAGTGGGGAGAGAAGGCTCATTGATTTAGGTGGGGAGAGAAGGCTCATTGATGGAGGTGGGGAGGGAAGGCACATTGATGGAGGTGGGGAGTGAAGGCTCATTGATGGAGGTGGGGAGGGACGGCTCATTGATGGAGGTGGGGAGGGAAGACCCATTGATGGAGGTGGGGAGGGAAGACCCATTGATGGAGGTGGGGAGGGAAGGCTCATTGATGGAGGTGGGGAGTGAAGGCTCATTGATGGAGGTGGGGAGGGAAGGCACATTGATGGAGGTGGGGACTGAAGGCTCATTGATGGAGGTGGGGAAGGAAGGTTCATTGATGGAGGTGGGGAGGGAAGACCCATTGATGGAGGTGGGGAGGGAAGGCTCTGATCCAATAGAAGAGCTACTAGAACTCAAATTGCTGTAAAAGTATCTGATAGAAAGGTGTAAGAACACACAGAGCATCGCAGTTTGTTGTGTATGGGGCTGCGTAGAATCATGCCAGTCAGGGTGCCCATGTTCACCCGTGTCCACAGCCAAATTCACCTTCAACGGGCACGTGAGAATCAGAACTGGACCACAGAGCAATGGAAGTTTTTTTTTACATCATGTGGATGGCCGGGTACATGTGCGTCACTTACCTGGGGTATAGATGGCACCAGGATGCAGCATGGGAAGGACACAAGCTGGCGGAGGCAATGTGATGCTTTGTCTAGTGGAGTCTATCTGGAGCCTCAATGGGTCAGGCAGCGTTGTTTTGGGGCAAAAGGGGAATCTACTCAATATTAGATGTATGGTCATAATTCAATGAGGCTTAAACACAACATCAGAACGATCATTCACATGGCATTGTTAAATGGAAATCTTGGGATTTGCATTTACCGCAAACTTCCATCCAAATATTCCCCAGTACTCGATACAGCGAGTCAGCACAAAAAACTCAAACTGTTTCAACATTTCATTTGATAAAGAAAACAATTAGTATATATTTTACTAATGATTTAATGACAATATTTAGTGCTTATATGCTATTATTAGGTTCTCCTTTAAATAATAGGATCACTGCTTGCCAGAATGACTTTGTAGTAAGATGTTATTGCAACATGCTGTTGTTTCCCATCTCCTGGAATGTCTTCATGTGTAGTGTTCAGAGACAGTTAAGTTGGCTATAAATTAGTAGTTTTGTTTGTCTGAGTCCTAACATTTACCCTCCATGCAACCCTAAAACGAACTCTCTGTGAAACTCCCTGTAATGCCGCGTACACACGAGCGGACTTTACGGCAGACTTTGCCCGGCGGACTGGATTTCGTCAGACAATTCGATGTGTGTGGGCTCCAGTGGACTTTGTTTTCTCAAAAGTTGGACGGACTTAGATTTGAAACTTGTTTAAAATTTATCCGTTGAAATCGAGTCCGGTCGAAAAGTCCGCCGTCTGTATGCTAGTTCGACGGACTAAAAAGCCACGCTAGGGCAGCTATTGGCTACTGGCTATGAACTTCCTTGTTTTAGTCCGGTCATACGTCATCACGTACGAATTCGACGGACTTTGGTGGATTGTGTGTAGGCAAGTCCGTTCATTCAGAAAGTCCGTCGTAAAGTACGTCGAAAAATCCGCCGGGCAAAGTCCGACGTAAAGTCCGCTCGTGTGTACGCGGCATTAGCCTAACACTAACCCTCCCTCTAACCCTAACAACAACCCTTCCTGTAATTCCAGTACTAACCCACCATGTTACCCTGACACTAACTCTCCTTTTAATCCTAACACTGACCCTCCATGTACTACTAATCATAACTTTTCCTGAAACCCTAACACTAAACCTTCCTGTAACCCCCATACTAACCCCCTTTGAAACCCCATCTCTAGCCCCCCATAACCCTAACAATGACCCTCCTTTAATCCTAACACTAACCATGTAACCATATTGTTAACATTGCCTGTAATCCTAACACTAACCTTCATGTATCTCCATTATTGATCCTCCCTGTATCCCCAACAATAAACCTCCCTGCATCCTTAACACTAACCTGTGCTGTAACCCTAACAATAAACATCACTGTAACCCTAACACTAACCCCCAGCTCTAACCCTCCCTGCACCCTAACAATAAACTTTACTATAACCCTAACAATAATCTTCCAAGTAACCCTCCCCGTAACCCTTACACTAACCCTCCCTGCAACCCTTACACTAACCCTCCCTGCAATTCTTACACTAACCCTTCCTGCAAACCTAACACTAAATTTCCCTTCAACCCTACCACTAAATTTCCCTGCAACTCTAACACTAACCTTCCCTGCAACCCTAACATCAACCCTGCCTGTAATCCTAACACTAACCTTCTCTGCAACCCTAACATCAACCCTCCCTGTAATCATAACACTAGCTGTCCCTGCAACCCTTACACCAACCCTCCCTGTAACCATAACAATAACCTTCCCTGTAACCCTAAAACCACTCCTCTCTGTAACCCTAACACTAACCTTCCCTGTAACCATAACACTGACTTTCCCTGCAACCCTAACACCAACCCTCCCTGTAACCATAACAATAACCTTCCCTGTAACCCTAAAACCACTCCTCCCTGTAACCCTAACACCAACCCTCCCTGTAACCCTAACACCAACCCTCCCTGTAACCCTAACACCAACCCTCCCTGTAACCCTAACAACAACCCTCCCTGTAACCCTAACATTAACTCTCCTTGTAACTCTAATGCCCCGTACACACGGTCGGATTTTCCGATGGAAAATGTCCGATCGGAGCGTGTTGTCAGAAATTCCGACCGTGTGTGGGCTCCATCGGACATTTTCCATCGGATTTTCCGACACACAAAGTTGAAAAGAGATGAAAGCTATTGGCCACTGCCCCGTTTATCGTCCCGACGTACGTGTTTTACGTCACCGCGTTCAGAACGATCGGATTTTCCGGCAACTTTGTGTGACCGTGTGTATGCAAGACAAGTTTGAGCCAACATCCATCTGAAAAAATCCTAGGATTTTGTTTTCGGAATGTCCGAACAAAGTCCGACCGTGTGTACGGGGCATAACACTAACCGTCCCTAAGACTAAACCTCCCTGTAACCCTAACACCAACCATCCCTGGGACCCTAAGACCAACCCCCCATAACTCTAATGCCCCGTACACACGGTCGGATTTTCCGATGGAAAATGTCCGATCGGAGCTTGTTGTCGGAAATTCCGACCGTGTGTGGGCTCCATCGGACATTTTCCATCGGATTTTCCGACACACAAAGTTGGAGAGCAGGAGATAAAATTTTCCGACAACAAAATCCGTTGTCGGAAATTCCGATCGTGTGTACACAAATCCGACGGACAAAGTGCCACGCATGCTCAGAATAAATAAAGAGATGAAAGCTATTGGCCACTGCCCCGTTTATAGTCCCTACGTACGTGTTTTACGTCACCGCGTTTAGAACGATCGGATTTTCCGACAACTTTGTGCGATCGTGTGTATGCAAGACAAGTTTGAGCCAACATCCGTCGGAAAAAATCCTAGGATTTTGTTGTCGGAATGTCCGAACAAAGTCCAACCGTGTGTACGCCCTATAACACTAACCCCTTGTAACACTAATGGCGCGTACACACGAGTGGAATTTCCGTCGAAAAAATTTTGGATGGTTTTTCCGACGGAATTCCGCTCAAGCTTGGCTTGCATATACACGGCCACACAAAAGTTCGCTGAATTTTCGACCTTCAAGAACACGGTGACGTACAACACTACGACAAGCCGAGAAAATGAAGTTCAATGCTTACGAGCATGCGTAAGAATTTTGCACGTCGGAATTGGTACAGACGATTGGAATTTCAGATCGGAACTTTTTCCGACCGAAAAATTGAGAACCTGCTCTCTTTTGCTGGCTGGAATTCAGCCAGCAAAAGTCCGATGGAGCATACACACAGTCGCATTTTCGGACCAAAAGCTCTCATCTGTCTTTTGCTGGCGGAATTTGTGTACGCAGCATAACATTCTCACTTTCTCTGTAACCCGGCCCTCCTTTGCTTACTCACCTTTCCTGTATTATGATTCTCCTTTGCAAAGACCAGCACTTCCTATTTCCAGCCACCATCCAACCAGAAGATTTTTTAGTCTCACCACCAAGTGTTTATTATTTTATTGACAACATTTTTCCTTCGAAGCTGGAAGCTCCTGGGACAGTCTGACCCAACGCACAGATGAATACCAGCATAGGTGTGTGCAGTCTATTGCATAAGGATGTGCACCCAAATGTATTAAAACATAGACGGTGGTAGTAGGGCTGTGGACTTGTCAGTAGAGCCATGGACGGAGTCAGTCATTTTTTATGTTTATTAATTTTATTTTTTTATTGTTTCTTACAATTTTATTTTTTTTGGAGCCCTATTAGGTGGCTTTGGTGACACATCAGCAGGGGGAATCTGCTCCGCACAGGGGGTGATTGGGGCGTGCCCAGGCACACCCGGCACACCCCCTGCGCACGCCTATGAATGCCAGGAACCTAACGAGGGGAAAACTTTGCACGCTAATGCTTGGAAATAAACTTTAAACTTTTCAAAATGATCACTCCTTTTTTTTTCTTTCATTTATTATTTTAAATCTTAAAATTTAATTTAAAAAAATGTAAATTACATTTTAAACTTTTTAATTTTGAAACTGCAAAACCAGATTTTTTTAAGTATTTTATTATTTTTATTTGAAAGAATGAATTTTATATATAATTATTATATTATATATATTTTATTATTCAAATTATGAAGGAAGACATGGTGATACCAGCTTTTTTTTTTTTTTGAAAAGCAAAATAAATGTAATTTTTTTTTTTTTTTTAAGCCCACAGTGTGTGAAAAATTACAGGGGTTTTAGCACACCCTATGGGTTGGATAAATAGGTATCCCATGACTGTATGACGAATATTTGGCCTTATACTCTGTATCCATGTGGCAACCTGCTTAGAGCTTTGCCCGACCTCCCCCCCCCCCCATGACCCTTCTATAGAGGATTGCAATCCTGCATGGAGTAATTGGTTCATGAAAACTTTGTCAACAAGTTAATATGTGATTTGTCTACAGAATGTCAATCCTGACAGCGTTGTCACCCAGCTTATTACCCTCTCTGCAAATACCAAGAGCTCGCATTTCAATGTCCGTCTTAGCCGTGCGACATGAACATCTTAAATCCCTTCAGACGGTGCTCTCCCCCATTGACAGTCCCTGATGTAAGGGACTTGTAATTGTCCTGCGATACGACATTCCTTGTGTATGAATACAGTGCTCTCCTTATTGTGCCTGTGATCGCACGCAACCTCCTCTGGCCATTCCCTTTAAATATGGAAAGAAGGAGCAATTTGGTGCACACGTTCGGAGGCCCGGATAATGATGTCATTCTCGCTCAGAATCACAGCTCTGAATGGCGGCTCTAAGCTGGAGGCGCTTTACAAAAGAGCCAGTTTAAGGGAAGAATACATAACCATTTTCCTTTTATTGGAAAGAAACAAAAATCACACAAAAAAAACACAAAATTAAAAAAAAAAAAAAAAAAAAACGAATTAGAAATTAAAAAGTTGCACTTTTTTAGTTGAAAAATGTGTACTATTAGAATTTATTACATTTACACATTTTTTTTGCAATTTTTTTTTGTAAGTTAAAAGAAAAAAGTTGTACAACAATTGGAGTCCTGCTGCGTTGGTCAGCTGTTTATGCTTTGTGAGGTATGGCTAGAAAGGAGGAAAAAAAAGACATAAGAAAAAAAAAAAAGATTTTTATATAGCCAAAATATTTATTGATGCATAAAAATGTATTCATTCAAATTTGCTGCTTCTGCCCAAGAAAATTGGTCATGTTTAAATTTTTTCTCTGTTACTAACAGGTTACAATGTAGAATTGCTTCCTGAAAATGAAAAATAGAAAATGAATACATTAGTAAAAAAAAAAAAAAAAAAGGTTTTATTTTATAAATCACATTTTGTTTACTTAAAATGGAATTGTAGTCTGCTCACATAATTTGTAATAAAAACATCTTTGCCATTTTAAAGCTTCCCTGCAACCACTTTGCATATTATTTTATATATACTGTGATTCTGTACTTGCCAAATATGCTGCAGAAATCTCCCTCCACCGAGTCTGGCTGCAGCCATTTTAACTGTGGGCAGCTGAAGCTGCTGCCTGTTCACTTCCTGGATTTACACAGAGGCACACCTCCAGCTCTGCAGCTCTCACTGGCCCTCTTATGACTTATCCCCCCTCCCTTCTTGGCAAACTCTCACAAGAGTGAAAGAGAGATCTGTGCATGATGACATAGGCCTAGGCTAATGACCAGACAAGAAACAGGAAGTGGGCTGTATAAGGGATTTACTGGCAGAAAAAAAAATGTTTTACTATCCAAAGTTAAAACAACAACAAGGGCAGAAGATTTAATAGATGGAAAGATTAAAAAAAATGACTGAAAGTCCACTTTAACCAAAATATTTATTGATGCATAAAAATGTATTCATTCAAATTTGCTGCTTCTGCCAAAGAAAATTGATCATGTTTAATTTTTTCTGTTCTTTTTTTTTTTTTTTTTTTTTGTTACTAACAAGTTACAATGTAGAATTAAAGTATAGATAATAGAAAATGAATATAAAATGAAAATTGTGTACAGTACACTTATGAATTATTATAATTGGACTTCATTTTATATTATCTTGGTTTAGTACAGTATATATGCATGCAGCGCTGTCTCATTTATATACTTTATATCTTGTTTTTTGTGGGAGGTGACAGCAGCAGCAATCCTATGTTAGTCTTTTTTTAGCATAGCAGCACGCAACTACATTACTTATAATTTATATCACAATGTAGAATTGCTTCCTGAAAATTAAAAATAGAAAATGAAGACATTAGTAACAAAAAAGGTTATATTTTATAAATCTATACATTTATAAATTTTGTATACTTAAAAAAAAAACTTTTTTAACCCATAAATGAAAGTAGAAATAAACTGTAACCTTTAGTTTGCTTCATAAATAATTGCAATCTCATTCCTATTAAAGAAGAACTATAGGCATATTTTGTTTTAATTTTGGATAGAGAAAGGGAGAGTTATACCAACTGTCAGAGTTGTTTATTTTTTTTTGCCATTTGTGTCCCATTGCAGCAACTTTCCTTCATTTCCTGTGCCATAGCCAAACAGGAAGTGAGAGGAAATCCCAGCAAATGAAGGGAATTCCTTGGGAACCCCCCAGGTCACCAGAACTAGTGTCCCCATTGGAAGATTTCCCCTCTATTACTTTTCTGGAGACAGCCCAAAATTTGGGATTTTCTTTTACTTTCAATGATAATGGTAAACAGGACAAATAGAGAGGGTGAATCTCCCCAACGGGGGGCACAGACAGCACAACAAAACTGACAGGGGCTCTAATCCCTCTTCACTCCATCCAAAACTAGAAAAACAGTGTTGCCTTTAGTTATACTTTAAACTGCTTTTCCTGACAGACTCCATGGCAGCAACATGTGAGTTAGCCCCGCCTCCATAACTATCCTATAGGACACCTCTCCCATAAATCTTTGCTCCGGACTATGGGCCGTGTTCCTTTTTTGTCCTCAGTAGGACCAAGTCAATGGTTCTCCTACCTGAAGACGATTTCCCTGCGATCAGGATCGGCCGAGCGTCCAGGAGTCCCGTCCCTCCGATAAGCCTTGACTGTTAAGCAGGGTATGGAGTGTATGAGCAGAGTAGTGCAGAAGAGCTGGAAGCCTGGCCACTGACTGGCAAGTGCTCATGGGCCGCATTGCCTAGCTGTCAGCAGGCAGCCATTATCTGCCACAAAAGTCTGGTGTGTGTGTGTGGGAGGTCCACTCGGCCCAGGCGATCGCACGGTGGAGTGGGGAGCTAATACAATACTTTCCATGGCAGCAGTGTTTGTTTTTATATGTGGTAACTTCTGTGCTCCTGTTTTACCTTTGTTTTTTTCCCTGGTGTCGTTTTCTTTGAGCATGGCAGCTGGTTCCTCCGGCGTTCCAGCTGCTGCTCTCTCTCCCCCTTCCGTGTCCCAGCATACTCTCTGCGCATGCGCGGGCCCAGAACTAAAATGAGGCCTGGTGTCACGCATGTGCGAGCGTCTCGTACATGGCGCCGGTGGCGACGTCACGCAACGCCACTTTTAAATCTCCAGGGAAGCCTACAGAGCCTCGGGAATGATCGTGGGTATATAGACTTCAATGGATCAAAAGCGTATATTGAAAAACGCAAAATGCACCTGGAATATACAAACTGCAACCTGCATAGGTGTGAATCGGGCATTTGCAGAAACACACAAAAAGTCCATTTAACATGGTTTCCTATGGTACTAGTTCACATCTATGTGTTTTGCCGCAGGTGCATTTTTGGAAAGGGTCGGGGACTTTTTCCCCGCGATTTGCGGCTAATAGACTTCAATGGAGCTGCACCAGAAACGCAAGTGGTGCATTTTTGATGTGTTTTGCGTTTCTTATTTTAATACTGTATATAGCTGGTTGCTAAGCAGGGGACCGGGAAGCCGCCCGTCACATCCTTAGCAACCGATGAGTCATCAGCTGTTAGCAGGGTTCCCCGCTGAATGTAAAAAAAAATAATTGCCAACAAAAACATCTGTGAAAAAAAACGCATGGGGTTCCCCCCAGGTCCATACCAGGCCCTTTGGGTCTAGTATGGATTCAGAGGGGACCCCCCCATGCCAAAATATAAAAAAAATGGCATGGGGTCCCCCCCAAAATCCATACCAGACCCTTATCCGAGCATGCCGCCCGGCAGGTCAGGAAAGGGAAGGGACGAGTGAGCGCCCCCCCTTCCTGAGCCATAGCAGACCGCATGCCCTCAACATGGGGGGGATGCTGACAGCTGATGACTGTCAGGGACGCGGCGGCCAGCTTCCCGGCCCCCTCCTTAGCAACCAGCTTTATACAGTGTG